>JAUMHR010000042.1:7162863-7184245 GCA_032361145.1 Enteromius fasciolatus | reverse complement strand
GCCCACTGATAGCCCTATTTTAGCCTAGACGTCTAGGCTGTGTTTCAACGTCTAATAGACGTTTTTTAGACCAAAAACTGCTTGCTGGGCATTCATGTAGAGCATGACATTTTATATAGAGGTATAACCAACCACTGCTGAACTGCTTCGTGCGGTCTCGTGGATTTGAATTAATAGTAGGCTGGCTAGCTCTGTTGTCTGTGCGAAAATTACAAAGAGAAATTAATTATCATAACTCTTTCTTTTATCTAAATCTAGGGCATTGTTCTGTAATACCCGTGAACACTGCGGAATCTGCATATAATCTAACACCATCATTTTAAACTATTAAAGCTATAAATTATTCAAACATATTACTGTGCATTTAGTTGTTATCTTGCTTAGGCTACTTCTTTAATTGCTTCCAATTTTATTATGTGTTTCGGGTGATAGGCCTTTTAATTTCTTTGAAATTAAAGACCCAAAGACGCGAAAACTTTTGATCTCACGGCAACTCGTAGCTTATAGCTTATTTTACTAGGTGGCTCAATGAATATATGAATATACAAATTCATTCGATTTTTGCTCAATTGTAAGTATTTTACTAGTTGCACAATTCGTATGAATTTGTACGAATGGCGTAGCCTACACCTAGCCCCGCCCCTAATCCATTTGAAGTACGAATTCATACGAACTGGTCGTGAGACTGTACTGGAAATTAGCTAGCCTAGCTATATCAGTTAGCTAGGCTATCAAAAAAACTTTTTTTATGTTTTTATCGATCACTGTATCCCAAGAATAAGAAAGAGAGAGAGAAAGAAAGAAAGAAAGAAAGAAAGAAAGAAAGAAAAAACAACAACAAAAAAAACAATAGCTAGTAATTTTGGATGCTCCTCTGCAGGCATCTGAACAAAACGCTAAAGGGGACAACATGAAACAAACCGGGTTAATATCGCCGTTCCAGCGACCCACGACCTAGATCAGCATGACCTCACCGTGAGTGGATTGTTGGGAACTCGTTTGGAGAATGCATACATCATCTCCCCTCAAAGCTGGCCTGTTAATCAACAACGCCGGTGAACTTGGAAAACCTGGTGCTTAAATGTGCAATATGGCGCAGGAGCCGTAGTGCAGGGCCAGCAGGGTCAGCCCCTCTCCACGATGGTAGGTGTCTGGCCCTCCGGCTCTCTGGCTACAATAATATCCAGTGGCTCCAACGCTGAGCCTGGATAATGCATCTGTCCAAGACCCGTAATTACAAGATCATAACATTTCCCCAGCCAGCACCCAACACAGCACTCGGATCCCCTTCATAAGCTGCGCTCATTGCGCCAGTGTCAAACTGTTTGATCTCTGGTGGCAACACTGCTGAAGAAAAACACTACATTCACAGGTCCACTGTTTGGAAAATCGCCACAACTACGTCGCTTTGCACAGATTCCGTATTGCAACCGCATGTTTGTGGTATATTTGATTGCATATTTCGCCTTTTTCTTTTTGACCATATTGCGTTATTGTTTACTATTTTATCTGCTTCATCTCGGTCTTTAACTTTGTAGCTACTTCTAATAAGGATTTAATTTAATAGCCTATCCAATTTTCTCATCAAGTTGATGATCATAATTATGCTTATCTCATCCGATAATATCAGCGCACGGATTTCACTTTGACAGTTTCATGTAAGGTTTCCGAAATCCTTTGTTTTAGGTGAAGTGTTTTGTCGTTATCATCATCATCATCATCCTTATTATGAGTCCTTAAGTGCAACACTGTGGAGATTTGCTTCTAGTCTTAATTGACTATGAACCCTCCCCATTTTCACACATTACTACGTTGTAAAAAAGAAACCAAGTTAATAAAACTCAGAGGTGTGTGTGCATTATGCACGGAAAGCACATTCATACTGACTTCAGAGGACAGAGCGCCAACAGGACACATGGCTCTTAAAGCCATTTCTCTTTCACGTCTGATTAAGATTACTGTCATCCTATTCAAACAGTAATAATAGTGTGATGTGTTGAATACTTCAGAACGAGAATTCGTCCTGGTGTTTGTCCCTTAACTGACAAAAAAAAGATTACAATAAAGGAATGTGTTCAATTATATAATTTTGGGTGTTCATATTTAAAAGTCTTTGTTTAATTTGTAGTCTCCATAAAATATCTTAACAAATCGATAGTTAATACGAAAGACAATTACACATTAAGTCGCTAAATTAGGCTACATTACTAAATAAATCATACATTTACCTTATGAACTGTTTACAGAGAAATATTCGGGGTGGACAATAATTAACCGCTTATAAAAAAAACGCGAAATGACACGACTTTTTGTAGGTTACACCTGCAAATCTATATTTGGGACGCAATGTGAAGAGAAGAAGTTTGGAGTGGGCATCCATCATTGTGCAGTCAGGGTGACTCAATGTGCATTGAGAAAGAACAGGTTCTGCTGCAGCTCCAGCTCTCTCCTTTATGGGTTCAGCGAGGATATTGAGTAAGAATGTCAAGAGTGGCTTGTCTAAAACATTTATCACCAAATATAACGACTACACTACACGATCATTCCGTAATCACCGATAACGACATGCGCGGACAGCCAATTAGGTGGGAAAACATTAGATTAAAACACAAATAAATAAAAAAGTGTTTTGATGACTAAAAACAATAACATACATTCATTTGAAATCAAAGGTTTTAACATAAAATATTGTCTCGTTAGTAAACGAAAACGATGATATTACATTATATCAACTTTCTTTCTTTCTTTTCTATCTTTACGTTTTACGTCGTTTTAGAAAAAAATATTTAAAAATATTTTCATGAATGTTTTCAGGAATGTGCAATGTGCGCGTGCATTTTTAAGGTAGAAAGATAAAGACCATAACAAGGACAAATTAAAATATAATAGCACATTATCAAAAATTATAGCAGTATAAAATCGATGCCCGTTATATGGATCGGGTTATGTAGCCTAGTAAACAAAAAATATTTAAAATCAATTAATAAATCCCGTGTCTTGGAAAGTAATATTATTTAAAGTTATTACACGCATATTGCTTTGCGCTGTATTACTGTTAAAATATACAGCACTAACAACATTTACTCATTATTAAAAAAGTTGCTACATCTCGAAGCTGTAATCGGACAGTAGCCTACTGTTATATGATCAATTCATGATGCATTGGAAAATGTAACGAAGAAACATAAAATTTCATTCACTATACTGAGACGAAAAATAAATGAATTTAAATTGAATTTTACGGTTCCTATTAAAATAACACCAACCCTCATAAATGTTTTACCAAAAAAATTGACATAATTAGCCGTCTCTTGCACCAGTTTTATGATCTTAAGTTAATTTACATTTTTAACTTATTGTAAAAAGTTTTCCCCCTTTAAAAATGTTGCTTTCAGTATTGTTTCGATGTAAATATTGTGCCTAGCAAAGCAGTTTCAAACGCGCAAGTAATAGATCACTGAGAAGGTTCCCTGCAAAGCATTCACCTGTAGCATGTAGCCCTTTAAACCACTAGGTGGAGATAAAAAACCCTTCAACCATGTGGTTTAGTGGAAGGCTTTAAAGCGCCGTCTTTAACCTCCCTCTAGACTGGATCAAAATAAAACCAGGTCACCATAAAACCACATGCATGTGAATGACACTGAAAGAGAAAAATAAAACTCGATGTTATGCAGTCATACACCCTTAAACCGTAAGCTCATGTCAATCTCAATGATCCAGAAACATTCGTTTTCTATCACATCATGCAATAAAGATCATGACAGAGCCTGAGAAGCCCCCAAAGTGTACTCTTTCACTTCCCCTCTCACAGCTCCCTTTGTATGTCTTTTCCAACCTTACTTGTATACTTACAGGAAAAACTGTCCCAGGGAACCCTCTTACTCACCCAGACCTTTAGGGGTGTTCTGTGAGTGGGTTAGACTTGAGAATAAACCAGGTGGCCACATGAAGGTTGCGTTCCCCCATCTCTTTGAACTGTACAATGCACTGCAATGAACTGCTAAACGGAAAAGAAAAGTAACGTTAATAAAATTTCAAAAAGGAAATGAAGATATGCCAGCAAAACATTAAATGCTAACCTAAGCATTCTTTATTTTTACGACATATACCACCTTAAATGCATGTAAGGTCGGCTCTCCGAATCCTGCATCTCACCGATGTGAATGACTAGCTAAATGAAGATACAACCGTGAATGAATCTCAGTACTGACCAAAGCCCTAGATTACAAACAGGCAGCTAAATCTCTTAGCAATCAAGCTGTGCTCAGCATCAATCACGTTTTTTCATCCCACTGGCCACAGTTTTATAGCTGCTTTAGACCCTAGCTGCTGAAATGTTAAAAGTGAAGCCCTGTACCTGGATTATGTTGCCTTTTGATGTTTTTCTCACAGACGTCCCTGCAAAAGACATACGTATACACACACACACACACACACACACACACACAGACAGTTAGAAAGGCCCCTTCTGCCATCTAAAGGCCAAGGAACAAGACGGACCACCAACAGCCACAGCAGAGACTGTTAGGCTTTTATGGGCCTTGACCGCCTATAGTGGCTTAGAATGCATTGGGTTCAGTTGAGTCAGGTATAATATGGCTTCCAAAGCCCTGAGGGAAAACGGTGAGTTGTAAATCCAGGGGTCCATGAGGCTTTTTACGGCACACTGCGATACAAATGAGATTTGGGTCAACTTTCAATTCAGCCCGAAATAAAACAAACAGAGGCTGAAACATGTTTAAAAGCACCATGGCTTTTGTTTCAGGCCTCATTCGAGACAAAAGCATCAAAGACGTCAAGGAACTCATGTCCTCTGAGACAATAGAATTGCGTACGATGGCTAGGATCTAGTGACAGACGAGTGATTTCATGGAAAAACAGAGGGAAAACAAGAAGGCGAGCGGGGAAGCAAAACTGCCCTTTTGAAATGGGGGAGGAGTGATAGAAAAAGGAAAAGAACAAATGACAAATAGAGAGGAGATAAACCACACTCCCCTACTGACACACATCCAGGTCACTGCCTCCATAGCTGTATCCCCTGTGCCATGGGTCTTTCCTCCAGCACACCGTTGTTTGATACAGAGACCAGGCCTCTGAAGCAGCAGGGTGCCGACCCAATCACAGGCTTCGCCCATCCCCTTGGGTTACTTTTGGCATTCACTGAAAAAAAACAGATGGCGGCTTGCATTTACCAACCCGGCTACAATGAACGCGAGGAATCTGTTGTGTATTCCAGCCTGCGATTGCGCTCAAGGCTAAGCTCTGAACACAACAGCAAAATGTTCCACAAGCAGAATACTTATGAGCGATGCAAATTTGCTGGCTTTCCAAAAGACTACATTTCCCAGAGGTCTTTGCGAGTCTGTAAAGCACCACTGAGTAACAGTGCTGTTGAAAGCTTTGGAGGAGACGCCAATGCTAAGCAGAGCCGCTCAAAAGGGTGTTAGCACCTGGGTGGTAAGGCAACTTTCCCATGTCATAACAGCTCTGGCAGTTTCTGTCACACCGATTACATAGCTGTAAAAATACTTGAAATGCACTGCATTAAACGGCATCAGATTTATTACTCTCAGCGATAACGCAACCTCTGTGTTCGTCGATATGCCCTTCGTGACACTTTGACTGACAGGTCCAAGTGCGTGCTGTCAATGCAGGAACAATAGCCATGCTTTATTCAAAGGGCCGCTAAAAGGATGTTTGTCTGAGAGGATGACATTGACCCAGACACCTCTCTAGACACTTGAAGGTGATACTATGTTCACTTGATATTTGCCTAAACCTTTGAAGAAATCAGTAGCGAAAGAGAATATAAAACGATAAATGCAAAAAGTCATTAGCATGACTCATGGAGAACCCATGTGGTCTTAATGACAAAGCCTCTCTCTGTAATGACCTTAGTTAATGGCTGCATTGCTAAGGGGCCCCATGTCTGCGAGACACAGACAGGCATGAGATGACAATAAGAGAGGCCCAAGCAACTAATCAACTACTGAGAACGATACCTTCTTAAAATAGACATGTTAAAGAGAAGCTCTGGAAAACAAAACGATGGTTGGTCACGAAATCATTTCGTTGACTGACGAAATTCAAACTCCATTATAATTTATATTGATATGCTTTATATAACATGTACACAGAACTGTAATGATGTATTTGAAAAACCATTAGTAATTCAAATTCATGGATAAAATGTAAACACGAACAACCATTCAGTGAGTGGAAAAAGGGAAACGTAAACCCCTAATTCCTACCAAACAAGCTGTTTCTCACTTTTGGTTTATGGGCAGCACCACACACACACACTCAGGGTAAGGCTTCACACCTCATTAGCTGAAATAAAACCCATCCAAGCATTTGAACGAGTGAGGCCAGGACATTTTTACCTGCCTTTGCAATAATAAAGCAAGTATGTTTCGTGTATTAGAAGTTTATGTCCCGGCTCTGACTTTTTAAAGCTTAAAACCTAATTAATGTTTGTATTAAAGGGATAGTTACCCCAATATTAAAACTTCATCTTAATTTACTCAACTTTATATGACTTTCTTCTTCTACTACTTCTTTTTTGTTTAACTGTCATAAAAACAGTTTGGTTATCAAAATTGTTTAAAATATCTTTAGTGTTCCAGCAAAGAAATAAATGTGTGGAGGTTTGGAACGGCATGACGGGGGAATAAATGATGACCGAATTGAATTTTTTTGGGTGAGCTATTCTCTTACATCTTTAAAATATAAAAGGTTGTTTATTGGCACCGATGGTAACATGAAGAAACGTTAACATCTATAGAATTTTTATATTACACTAAAAGTTGTTTAAAGTGGAAAAGCATTATTTAGATTATTAAAAAAAGCCTCTTTACTCTAAAGTTCTTTTAAGAACCATTCAATTAAAGTACTTTGCAAACCAACAACTGCTATGGCATCATTGCAAAACCTCTACTTTTGGAACTTTTATTGCAGGCTGTTTTAAATAAAGTACACATAGTGAAACTGAAATTAAAATTGTTGAATGGCATAATAAAAATTGCTTTTCTCCCACATAACTTTCTTTATCAGTTTTGCAGCATAGACAGCATTCCAACATTAGCCCTCATCAGAAACTTCAAGCATAAAAACAGAAATGAAATCTGATTAGACCCAAAACAAAAACAATCATATTTTTCCTCCATCGCTGTGTGGTGTGTATGCTCTATCAGAAGTAGTCTTTCTACAACTTAAATTTCCTTGATTTATCCTTCATAACTAATGCAATATATACAATAGAATATTACTCAATCTATGCTATCATAGGTATAATGTATGTGATATATCTGGTGTGCCAGTTGAGACATGCAATGCAGTGAGGCATCGGTAAAGAGTCAATTATGGAGGTACTTCATGCTGTAATTGTGTACGTACCAATTAACAGACAACCCTTTCTCACTGTGGGATCATTTCTCATGGAAAACTGTCTCATTAGGGCCAAGAACTAAAACAATCTAGCTATCACATTTTTCCGTTATCGCTGTGTGATGTGTATGTAAGCTGTTATGTGGGATTTCCTGTGGCTGTGTCTTCTCTGACTAAGGTTAATCAAGTGTTCGTCGGTCTTCAGCATTCTTTCCCTTTAGCAGGCAGGGAAGAGAGAGACAGTGACAGAGAAAATTGAGAGAGATACTTTTCCATACTGGGACAAAGGCAAGTGAAGTTTTTTATTTTTAAATGCTTTCCTGTTTCGACACAATTCACATCATTTGAATATCCTGCATTTTTACAGCTCTGGATAAAGAGATTTATGGCTGTGTGTTTTTCTGGGTTACATAGCCTTTCTTATTGCAGGGTGAAAGGTCAGTGATAATGTGTATGGGATGAAGCAGAGATGAAACACTAAAGCTTGGTTATCTCTGCGGCCCGTTTCCCACAGTAGATATGTCATAGAGGGCCTCTTTTTCCTTACCTTCCCTGAACCCTGCGCTGATGTGCGCGCCTGGATTGTTTTGTCATTTGTTGTGCTTAACATTATAGACATCGTTCACCACCAGGATAGGGCCAATCTTCACTCGGTGCAGAAATGACTCCTGCTGAAAAGTCTCTGATAAGTGTTGATGTTGGAATGCTGTCCATGCTGTAAAACTTATGACTAAAATTACGGGAAATAAGTTATTTTGATTATATTAAACACATTTTCATTGTTGTTATATTTTTCAATTAATGTTATTTTGACCAATCAAAAGCTGTCAAGTATAATTGCATTTCATGGGCTAACTGACTGATCTTTATTTTATGTTTGTGCAACAATAAAGAAAAAATGCTAATTTTTTTTTTACTCTGACTTAAAATTATACAGGCAGAGTAGATAATACTGAAGCTCAGATCCAACCAAAGTAGATAAACACTTTTCGGACATGTAACAAATGCAAAGAAGAAAAAAAAAAATATATATATATATATATATATATATGACAACCCACATTAATAACTTGACCTTACAATATGATTAACAATGCATATGCTTAAAAGTTACTTCTTTTTTTGGCATTCAATTCTTTTTAGATAAACAACATTAATAAAATCCACAATACCTTCTATGGAGTATTTCTTAACCATTGCCTTTAAAAAACGCATTAGTATATGCAATACAAACCTTCCCCCGCTGCAGAGCATTTCAGGTAACGTGGAAGCTAATGAGTGAGTCCAGACCACATTAAGTGCATGCTGCATAGGTGCTGTACAGGGATGAACAGATAAGAAAAAGAGATAGGAAGTACCTCATACAGTGCCTCTCTTCTTTCTGAACGAGCCGTTCTCTTTGATTAGTCAAATGAGCGGAGCGTCTGGTTGTGGATGTTAACGTGATTAGGCCTTTGCTCCGATGCCTTGATGTCACATACCCTAAAACCAGAGGCTTTAGCGGCACTGAAGGCCAGCTGGTAGATAGGTGGCTGGACGCTGGACAGCAGGCTGGGCCGAGGACAGCTGTGGATGGAAATAAGAGGCTCTTAATGGGCCATAACTGGACCACCCATTGCTCGTATGCCTATGAGTAACACTGAACAGGTTACCATCAAATTGAATTCTCATGGGTAATAATGCAGGAATAATTATTATGTGTGTTAATTGAATACAGGCATAAAATGATCAACACATTAAAGCGATAGTTCACCTAAAAATGTAAATTTTGTCATTTTTTTATTTGCCCTCGTGTCTTTCCTTACTTGAGTTTCCTTCTTTTGTGAAACATAAAAAGAAGATATTTTGAAGAAAACTGGTATCCAAACAATTTTGGTGACCACTGACTTCTATTATATGGACAAGAAATACAGGATCGACACGAGGGTGAGTAAACGATAACTGAATTTTCATATTTGGGTGAATTATTACTTTAATTAAAATATTAACATTTTCTATTGTTCTTCCAAAAGCCATATAATAATCACCAAAGAAAATTCAACATACAAATGACAGGTTATCATATTTTAAATCTTACTGAAGAAAAATGAGATTTACTTTATCAGTGTGGCTACAATTTTACATCATTTCATATATATATATATATATTATTCGGGTAACGGCTATGAAGAAGGCTATTTCGTTGTTTTATTCATTGCGGTTTTTAAAATATTAAAGCACAGCTATCAACACCTCATGATTATAATATTCAATGATCACTTTTAAACACTATTTTAAGTGAACATGTAACAACTAACTGTGTTCAATTTAAAATAAACATTCATAACAATTATAGATTTTTAATTACATTAAATGCTTAAATGGTTCATTCATCAATCAGTACACATATTACATAAATGTAGGCTAATATAAACACACACACGCACGTTTTAACACACGTCTACAAAGCCTTGTATAAATTACTCAATATAATAAGCTCAAAATATAACCTAAATAACTAAAAAATAAAGTTTTACACACAGCCTCAATGATCCATCTTTATCAGTGCACTACATAAAATATAAATTGAATAAGACATTATCACAATAAATGACCAATGTCAGCAATTTCCATGATTTAAAAGAAATAAAAGAGAGAGAGAGAGAGAGTACACTGGAGTTGGCAATGCAGTGGTATCTGTGGGATAAATATGCAGTCACTGAAAATCTTGGAAACTGTTTCTGGGCTTCATGTTTCCATGTGTAAATCGTAGCGGTTCTACACAATGGCCACTCTAGTTTCTCCAGCTCTGAAGGCCTTTTGTACGGCACTGTGTGTGTGGGCACACAAGCATCGGGCACAGCCTAATAACACTGTCCGGCACTGCAGTCGTCTTCATGGCTGTTCGTGCAGTCACAAGCAATTAGGAGAATCATCTCTCTGCAACACAAAGGTTAGCAGCATGCCAGCTTTCATCTCCACTGTCCCTCTCAGTCTGCGGGTGGCACTGTCAAAGACCGCTATTATCCAGCCTCGCAACTGCCGGGCCAGAAATAAATGATATTGTTGAGTCGAAAAGTCTTGCATGCCGACTGCCAGAAAGCCACTGAGGATTTCCCTAACTGCTGTGTGGGAAGCATTTCTTCATCTTTAAATAAATACATTTAGCTCTGACCCAGTGTTTAAGTGACCACTGATAAGTAGCCAAGCGTGTATGTTTTGGTCAGTACGAGTGCCCTCATCCACTAGCAGCATGATACAGTATGCGAGAGGGCAACATGAGGAGCAAAAGGGAAGCAGGAAGCTATAAATCAGAGAAACTGCCCGACTGATTGCCCTCGCTAAATCAAATCAGCGAGCAAATGCTTGAATTCTCTCCCTGTCGCCCTAACCCGATTTCTAAACTGGCTCCGCGAAACAACGGAGCAGTGAATGAAGCCTCCGGACTGAGAGAGGATGTCCAAAGCCAGTTCAACAAACACACGCTCGCAAACTCAAACCCTGGCCAGGCAACCGCTGACACTCACCAGATACCCAGCAACCCCAGTGCTAATCCGTTTAGCCTCGGCCCCACTGTGGTTCTGCATAGCCATCGGCTTTTGTTTTGGCTTGTGAAAAGAAGAGCTAACCGAATTTTGGGATGGGTAATTGATGCCAGCGTGTATGGTTGTTCTTGGAAGAGGAGAGGGAGAGTTGATAACACGGTTATATTGTATACGCAGCGATTAATCGTAATGTGAAACAGACACAGTGTCTTAGCTGACTTTGTTATTTGTCCATTTCGCATCGTGTGATGTGGTCTGCACGTGATTTATCGAATCAATGGCATAATGTTGCTTTTACCAATCTCATAATGTTTTTTTTCTACCTTCAAATTCTTAATTTGGCTAATACGATAGCCGTCCGTGGAGCCGCATGCTTAAAACTCTGCTTCATTTACTCAAATACGTCTCTTGACTTTTAAGAGGAGACGAAAGTTCCTCGTTTCCAGACTCCACTCATTCTGTGAATATATGTGCTTTTAAAAGTTTGCATTTATCAGTAGTTTTGGGAGAACTAGGTTTCTTATCCATATCTTAGCGAAGAGAGGTCAAAGTTCACCTTGTAGTTCCTAAAAGTGATGATAGGCTCAGCAAGGCTCTGATAAGAAGGAGCCACCAAGCTCTAGCGTATTCTGGAACCATCAGTCCAGAGATAAAGGAAATTTGCACACTGAAATATTTATTTGTTTGTTTGTTTATTATTATTATTATTTCTTTTGACCATCATAATCTTAAAAATGAAAACGTAAGTACACTGTGTTTTATAGTGCATTTTAAATTGTCATTGTTATTTATTTTATACCATCAAACAAATACAAACAAGTTTTAAAAGAGTAATGGATTTTCAATGTCAGATCTCTTGTTGTTTATTGATCTTACTATCAATGTTATTATAATTTTGTGTAGTTGGTTTTACTCCATGTAAGATTAGTCATTAGATGAATTGTTCCGTTTCCAAAATGCTGCTGATTAAACTGCGAGTTTGGTCTGGATTGTGTATTAAATGTCATGAAGACAAACAGGAAACAAGGTTCACAGAATGCAGACTCTCAAATTTTTATTTTTTTGTGGGATTTAGCTCTCAAGAAAAAAAAAAAAAACACTATAGGGCTTGACTGCAAAATGATATCAGTAATACTACTGTTTTTCACTATTTTCTTGTACAAATACTCTTTTATTTCAACTCGTTTGTGCCCCTGAAGCACAAAACCAGTCATAGGGTAGATTTTTTTATTTTTATTTTTCAACTGAGATTTATACATCGTCTGAACTCTAAATAAATAATATTTACATTGATGTATGGCTTGTTTGGATATCACTATATTTGGCTGAGATACAACTATTTGAAAATCTGGAATCTGGGTGCAAAAAAAAGAAAAAAAATCACCTTTAAAGAAAAAAAATTATCTTTAAAGTTGTCCAAATGAAGCTCTAAGCAATGCACATTACTAATCAAAAATGACCTTTTAATATATTTACAGTAGAAATTTACAATAGAACATGATCTTTACTAATGATAAATCCTAATGATTTTTGGCATAACAGAAAAATCATTTTTACCCAAGCAGTGTATTGTTGGCTATAAATACACCAGTGCTACTTATGACTGGTTTTGGGGTCTAGGATAACATTTGAGTAGGGAACAGTAGCTCCCTGTTGAGGGGGGGAAAAAAAGGAAAAGGAGTTGTGTGCAAACTGTTTTGTTACTGTTAATGGAACAACACCTCAGTCCATTCACATTGTCTACAATAAATGTTTTGAGTTCAATATAAATATGGAAATAGTCCATAGATCAACAAGCAAGGTAACTAAGGAAATATTTACATTTGGATGGCTCTAATAAGGAGAGAGGCAAAACGCCAACAGAGCCGCAAGTGGTCAGTTAGTCGTCAGCTCTGCCAGGTATAATGTCTCTGCCTAGCCTCTGCAAAACCCAAAGATACTGCAGAGTTTCAATTTGTGGACAGCAGATCTGAGTAATCTGTGGAAACGTTTTCTTTGAGATATTCTATGCCATGACAGATCATCAGAGATCATTACAAATTGTTATGGCAATATGCGTTATGAATACTTTTGTTTACTTTTTGTTTATGAATCGCTCTCTTTTTTTATTTTTTATTCTGTACGTCACAGAATCAAAGAACTAGCCTGCTGTTTAAAACACTGCATAATTGCAAAATTGTAATTTGTACATACATATATATACATAAAGTATACAATTATAGATATTTATTTTAAATAATTATATATTCAATGCTAAATTCTATGGTTGTTTAATTGTAATATATCATTGTCATGTATATTGTGTGGGCACAGAATATAACGTATATAAATGTACAAACTATTAAATAATTAAATTGTACAAAGTTGTTGGGAAATGTAAATATTCTTTCTTTGAGAGCATTAAATATACAATATCTAGATAATATAAATAATTATATTTTCCTACGAGGGAATGTTTTATCCCACCAAATTATTTTTGACCCCAAAGTTATTCCCAAAAATAAGTTGATGTCCCCCCAACACAAGAGCCAAATAAAAAAGATTCATCTTAATTATAATACTGACCTGCATTTTATTGTACTTTAGTGTTTTATGGCTGTTTCTCATACTCAGTGGAATCCACCGAGACAAAGACTTTTGCAAACAGTGTTAAATTACCCTTTTCAAACAGTTGAAGAAACACTGAAACAGTTTTCCGTTTGACGCCACAGGTGGTATTTGATCACGTTTCCTAACTCTTCCCACATTTTCACTGTACCCTGAAAGCTGTATCACTTCTCTCAAAAAATGGTTTTATCTTGTATATAAAAGAAACGTAAAAAAGTATCTTCATGAAATGAAAGTACATTTTCACAATAAAGATGACACGAACAGAAGATAAAGATATCAGAGGCATGTTTTTTCACGGTTCCTGGTTTTCATTTACCACAATAAGCTGGAGACCGATGGCCAATGTCACAACACCAAACCCCAAACTGATTTATCACCTAATCAGCAGCTAAATGGGAAAAAACAATGCATCATTGTTTTTGGAACACTATTAGGATTCGAATTCTTCATGCGTATTCACTTTGTTCTTATACACACTTGTAATTCTGTACGGAGAGCACCAATATGGTTCTGATTTGGATGTTCTTGCCCTCTCAGACATTTCCTCTCAAAGCGACGGGCTGAATTTGAGCAAATAATTCAGGTGTGCCAGCTTGTAAAGAGAAATAGTAAATAAAGAATGGAAGAAAAGAGGAAGAGAGAAAGGTTAGCGGTTGTAGAAATAAGAGAGAGGAAAGCGAGAGACATTTTAGGTTTTCAGATAAAAGCGCGGCACACCCTGTATCCCCGGACATTTTTATGACCCCCTTTCAAGATTACTGTGCAGAAATACCGCGGCTCATTTGGAAATCAATTAGCCGGCGGGGTGATGAGGTGTAGGCCTCTCTCAGCCTGACACCCGCTGTCCCCGAATTATTGTCAGCACTAGCGTGGCTCACACCCACCTCCGCTTTTGGGCATCTGGAGTACACATGTTGGCTCTCTCTGTCTGAAGGCCCCTCTCCCTGAAGCAGCTAAGCTCTCCACACCAACAGTGAATCCCTCGCAGCACTATTGAGATTAGATGAACATTTTAGCCATGTGATAGAGAACCTCTCCATGCTTTGATCATCTGCACAAGCGGCCGAGGAGTTAAATACACAGACTACGGCAACATGTCTACAACTCATTTATATTGCATGCTGTCGAGGCAGCTTTTGAAAAACAACCACAGTTTGCAATTTCGAGATTTCTGAGACAGCGTAAAGCAGATGCGAACTGACAAACTGAGCATTCTGATAGGAAAACGAGGGAAGCGAATGTCAAGCACTTGGCTTAGGAACGGCACCATTGTTGTTCTACAGTAGGAGTTTGGCTTCAGGATCTCAAGCAGATATGAAATAAATGTCCCTGAATGGGATTCTGTTTTCTCAGTGCGGTGAGCTCACCACCGGCGTTGGGGGTGCCAGGGTCCCAAGCCACCGCTGCAGGCCTGCTGTTTGATAATTTAACCCCCCACCACCACAACCTCTTAGCTGCCCCCCGGTCCCCCTCCCCTTGCTTGGGCACTGCACGCAGATTAGGACCCAGCTAGGTGCCAGTGTTATCTGTGTTAGTGCAGAAAAGGTTACACTACACTAACAAGAATGTCCCTGGTCATGCATGACAAAGTCCAGCTGCCTGCTATCCAGCAAACGTTGGCTCGATGTTCAGAAGGTTCCACTTAAAAGCCGCTGGCGGGGGGGTTCGGGAATGGGCCGAGCTGGAGGCGTCTCTGGAGATTACGGACCCTAACTAGCCGTTTCCACCTCAGAGAGGAATGGACCAGCTCATTGTGCTGCTATTGGCCCACGCTCGTTGCCGTAGTTTGGGCCAGGCAGATGAAATCATTTACCTTTATAACCTCTTGAACTTTTGTGGTAGTTTTTGCTTTCTTCGTCAAGGTAACAATGCTGTATTAGTGGAGGTTAAATCTATGACAAGAACAACTTCACGTAAAATATGATTGCAAAACCTGTATCAAAACAAGAGGTACTCATTTAAATAATGTTTAATTAAATGTTTTTGATTTTGGCATATTAGCTTTAAGACCTTCATATCTTATCAAATATATAGATGAATGAATGAATAAATATTTTGATATTTAATTAAATGTTTTTCCATTACCTTCAAGACCTCTTATCAAATAAATAAATAAATATTTTTTATTATATCAGCATATTATCAAGTCTTTCTTATCACATATATATATGCCATTAATGCCATTTTTTGTTATTAACAAATCAATGTCAATGCCTTTCTTATCTCTCAGCTTTCTTTTGCTTTCCTGTTGTTTGATTTAAATTAAACTGTGCTGATAAAAAGCGGGCACCAACGTAGACGGCTAAATGATAGATGCCGGTCTTTTGTCACCATACCCTTTGTCACATGACCAGTTGTACTCTATTATCCTGTCAGGCTGTTGATAATGGAGAAGATTGCTTGTTTAGACTATGTAGTGACTCCCTTTAATTCACCGTGGCTCCACAGTGACACC
This sequence comes from Enteromius fasciolatus, assembly GCA_032361145.1. Classification (NCBI taxonomy): domain Eukaryota; kingdom Metazoa; phylum Chordata; class Actinopteri; order Cypriniformes; family Cyprinidae; genus Enteromius; species Enteromius fasciolatus. The sequence goes on along the minus strand of JAUMHR010000042.1, from coordinate 7,168,270 downwards.
TTTAAATGGCCATCATTGGAAAATCCACATTTTCCAGAAGGACTTAAAACAACAGGAGCCTGGCTGGAGCAAAATTATCTCCTCTTTAGGCCTAATTACCTCCTCACGTTTAATCTGCAATCTGTTCCAAATTCATCCCATTGAAGACCAGCACTAAGTGGCGACTGCCAAGAAGAAATATTTAAGAGAGATACGTTTCAACTATTAGACATAGACAAACAGAAGAAAAATAATATGAATGGGAATCCTAGAAAGTTGTAGACCGAAAGGAAATTTTGTGGGAATGTGGTCAGAGCTCATAAGTGGACAACCTGGAGTTGATCTTTAATCATTCATTCGTGTTTTTTTTCCCTTCTTATTCTACACAGTCAATGTAATTGTTCACATGAGCATCCATCTCTGAAAAACAGATGATCTTTTGATCTCAAAACGATCATTCATTTGAATCCGATCAGAGGGTCAGCTTTAGAGCAGCGATATGTAACGACCACATCACAGTGACCTAATACGTTTAAAAACGATCCAAGGCAATAATCGGAAATGCAGTACAGTGCTCCATTGTCTGGGATGAAGCAGCAGCTTGTCTCCCAAAAGGCCCCTTGGAGTCCACCATTCCCCACTCATAAGGTCATCATTGTCAAAATTGCAAAAACCGACAGTTTTTCCCCATGACATATAAATCACACTCAATTTTGAGAAGCTCAAACAACATCACAGACCTTGATCTCAGACTCTCTGAGAGCTACGAGGGGTTGGTACGGGACCCATCTATTCACCATTTTTCCCCCGAACAGCTGTGATTTAGGAAGTGATTTGGAACATTTGCAGTGGAGGATCCAGTGAAACAGTCCAAATTCACAAAGTGCTACTGACAGTTAAATCAAGCACTGCAGTGGTTATAGCTCTGCTGGAAGGTGACAGAAGTTAACCGCTAGATCATGTTAATATTGGGTAGTGTTGAAGCTCTGAGGCCTTGAGAACATGTCCTATAAAATATTTATTCTGGAAAGTCATATTGCTTTATGCAGTATATAATCATCTCAGGGCAGCTTTTCACAATATAGGCGTGGAATCTCAACGTCGACGTGACACCAAGGACACCAATGTGAAAATCTGTTTTGAGAAATGTAAACACAATGAATCTTGTTTCAGCATCAACTTCCAACTCCTTGGTAATATTGTCATGGAGACCCCATCTGTGATCATCTGGTCATGAAGAGTTTATGTTTTTCCACAATTATAACTAATTTTTTTAATAGCGACTTCTCAACGTCCATGACAGACTGCTGTGCTGCTACAAGCTGAACTATTTCCGAGTTCAAGGGGAATTAGCAGAACTTTGTGTGGTAAGTGACTTCATAATTCAATTATTTTATGAACAAGCAATTACCTGAGAACTGTTGTGAAGCCTGATAGCCTAATACATCCAGTCACAACAATAACTAAAGATTGCTTCCCGGAAAACGAACACAGAGCTGAATGTTTAAAGCTCAAGCGCTTGCAGCTCATCTTGTAGTACTAAGTACAATGTAATAATATTCAATAAATCCCTTTAATATGCTAAAAAGCTCCATATTTTTGTGGAGTTTTGAAAAGTTTTTAATATTTTAGGGGAATGCATAAAAACAGTATCTTAATATCATCAAAAACATAAAATAAAATGGCATTTTAGAAAATAAATCTTAATTAGTTCGGAATATTCTTATACTACTGCTACTACTGATTATTTTTTTTCAATATTTTAACAAAACTTCCTTACTGTACTTTAATCAAATCAAATGTATGTAGTGCAACCAACATAAAACAGTGAGAACATCTGCAAACCCTCTGTATGTCAAAATTAAATAATAATAATAATAAAAATAATAATAATACAAATTACAGTATCAGTTATTTTGACCTTTTTCACAAAACGGTTATATAAACTATACTGACATATAAACTATAAATTATATTTAATAATGAAAAAATCATGATATTTTATATTTATTAAAAATAATAATAATAATAATACATTTTACATAGAAAATTTTATTTCTTTTTACATTATACATGACATTTTTATAGTTGTATACTTTTATTTTAAATCGTAAAGTTTTGCAATGCAACAGGAAACCAAGGACTATATGGCACATGGATTTTAAACTTTATATATATATTTATTTATTTGGGGGGGGGTACTGTGTTGTGGACACTCTTACATGTCATTAACTATAATAGAAAATTATATGCAGAACCGAACAGAACAGCGCTGCTTTTTGTAAAAATGTAAATGCATAACATTTTAAAAAATAGGGGAAAAAGAGAGGATGAGCATTATGTAGTTTTCCTAAACTGCAGAAGAGAGCTAATATAATGTATGATAGAGGCTCAGCTGTGTACATACAGTAGATGGCAGCTGCTTCCTGTAGCATTACAGTGAAATAAACCGCTTGACATTCGGGAGCTGTAATTCTTTTTCTTGTTAAATTTCAAAGCAGCTCGGCTGTATGGATTAGACAAGAACAACTACCGCAGCCATTTTTCTTTCCATGGCACGCATCCTCACACGCTTAGGATCGTGAGTGGTGCTGGAACAACAAGCAAGCCAGTAAAATTGATGTGTGCGAGCGCAGCAAGTGCTTTATTGGTTAGACATTTATCACCATAATAATCTGATTGGAGTAACTAGATCTGCCGCAATTTGGCAAGCGGCTTTCTTGCTCGATAGTTTCTGATTAGGATTTGTGGAATCTCATGCCGTTTCAGAATCCTATTCATCACATAAGCACGCAATCATCTTCAAACCAACCATCCATTAGAGCCCACATGTGCTTTACTCGATGTCCGAGATCTGCTTGCCGAATTCCGGCACCTCCAGCATAAAAGCAAATGTTTATCCCGCTCACTCAGTATTTCACTCTACAGCATCACTTCAGAGAAGCCAGATGCCGGAGGTTGGATCCACCGTCCGGTCATCAGACATTGACGGAGAGATGAAAATAAGGTCAATCTCCTCACAACAAAAGCGTGGCAGAGTAACAGCCGCCGATACGCTCCGAGATCAATGAGGCCTTTCCAGAGTCCTCCTCTCATAACCTTAAATCACAGGTACTTCAAAGAGTCACGGATGGGGCTGGAGATCCATGGAATGGGTTGAGGTGGGGGGGTGACAGTGGCCTGCGGTGCCCTGGATCAGCTCGTGTTATCTGCCCTGGTCAGCTTGACCTCCGGGATAGCCCATCTCACCCTCCAGTGTACCACACCATAAATTCACTCTACATGCTGTTAATGTTGCAAACTGGGAGCCGGGTTTCAGACTTCAGCGCACAAGTGTCCATAAAGTGTTCGAAGGAATGTTACACATTTGCTAATCAAGACGGTGCTGTTCGCGAAGGTGGTCACACAGGGTAATGAGGTAATATGTTCCCTATAAAGAGACATTTTCTGTTTGTTAGTGTTCACCCTAGGGTTTATACCTCTCTCAACCTTTGTGTGAACATACGGTGGGCTTGGAATTTACAGTTTGAGTCGTTTACATTTTAAAGTTGATGACCAAAAGTTACAAGCAATTCTACTAAACTAATATTTCTTAGTGTTACAATATATAGACACCACTTTTTTTATCACAAAGACAGTAGTTATTCGATCCAGAAATTTTATATTGTCAAATATTATTCAAATTTTAAACGGATTCCTATATGAACATATTTAAAAATGTCATTTATTCCTATGATGACAAAGCTGAAGTTTCTTCAGTGTCACATGATCTTTCAGAAATCATTCTAATCATTCTAAATTTTTCTTAAGAAATGTATTGCTTAAAAAATGTACTGCTTAATGTTTTTTTTTACTGTAAAATGTGAACGCCATTCTTTTATGAACGCATAGTTTTAAATAATTTTTAATGTTACAAATGACATTTACAGTTTAATTTAACCTTTATTTTAACCTTAAATAAATAAGTAAAGGTCCCATTTTATATTGTGGCTTAAACTACTATGCATTTACATAAAAACTATATGTACAGTATATGGAAACACTTTATTTTAAGGTGTCCTGTGTGCTTACTATTATAATAACAACAAATTTTACATAGTTATATTCAAGTAATTCAAGGCCAAGCCTTAATCCCAACTCTAACTATACAGTAAGTACATGTAGTTAATTAATATTACTCATTATTAAATGTATAATTACACTGTAACAAGTACATCTTAAAATAAAGTGTTACCTGATGTGCTTATTTTTATCCAACTATTTATTGAAATGCACTAAGCTAAATTTTAAACTATTATTTTAAAGGGCATAGCTCCTAAACACTAAACATGAACTACAGACCCCCGCTGCAAAACCTACACATTGCTGCAACCATAAATCTCAGTTGGAGTCATGGACTCTAAACACTAAATAAAATCCCTACCTGCTTCTCACGGCCCCGTGTGCGTGCATACATGTGTGTCTATGCATGACATAACGTGGGAAAACCCAAACAGAGATAGCGGCGTGAGCGGGTGACATACTCGCAGCAGGGCTGCTGGGCCCCTCTCCCCCTCAGAAGCCCAGATACTAATGACGACTGTTAACATTCCTCCCTTCAGCCTCACATGTGCTCTGGCGCCCTGAAGAACGCAGAGAAGAGGGGTCTAACACCGCTGACAGGTCAGAGCTTTCTCACCTGTAGTCCAAAGCTTCAGTGCACGCAAACACTGCTCAGTGGCCAAAGGTCAGCAGGCAGTCCATTTGATGGGTGTTGTAGATTTACTTGTTATACTGATACATTTTCATTGCTTATTGGAAGCAGAATGAATAAATCTGAATGTACCTATTCAGAAATGTAACATATAACATTATATTCCATAAGTGATAAAGCTATAATTGCTACCTACTGTATAAGGCGGTATATAATTTTCACATATTGCAGGTAGATGAAGATTTAAGTTTATATCATATATAAAATACTCATAATCAAATTTGTATGTACATAACAGTAACAATATCTATATGATAGTTTTTATATGGTATTATTTTGCAATTATATATGTCAACAAATGCAATCTGTACAAAAATCTTTTATATTAAAAATCTTTTATTATAAAAAACGTTTATATAATATAATGTAGTGCTGCACTTTATTTTACAGTACATGGGCTTACGTGTACTTATAATGTGCTTACAGTGTACTTACCCAAGAAAGTACTGTAATATAAGGTTCATGGCCATGTACATGGTGTAGGGTTAGGTTTAGAGATAGGTTCAGGGTTAGTACCTAGGTATTACCTACTTGTTGTAATTACTATAATAAGTACATAGCATGTACATGAGGGACAGGAATGTAAAAAAAGTGCTACATATAATATAATATAATATAATATAATATTATATTATATTATTGTTTCAAGATACAAATATGTCCAAACTGTATTAC
>JAUMHR010000042.1:7129991-7161387 GCA_032361145.1 Enteromius fasciolatus | reverse complement strand
CATAAGGTAACACCTTACAGTTTAGGAATACGGTTTATTTCAACCTGATCTCACGGCAATTCGTACATATTTTACGAGGTGGCTAATTCATACAAATTTGTACGACCTCACTCGTACGAATACATACGATTTATTCTAAATCGTATGTATTTTACGAGATGCCAATTTGTATGAATTCGTACGAATGACCTAAACATAACCCCGCCCCTAAACCTACCCATTACGTGGTTTTAGACAAATCGTACGAAAGTACGATTTTGAATTGATTAAAAGTAAAGAAACTTTTCCATTGTTACAACACTCGACTGGAGATAGAGTTCCTGAACATTTAACTTTGCCATCACGGGAATAAATGACATTTTAAGCTATGCTAAACAGAAAACATTTATTTTACATTATAATAATAATAATATTACTGTTTTGCTGTATTATTCATCAAAGAAATGCTGCCTTAATAAGCATAAGACACTTCTTTCAGAACATTTAGAACAAAATGCATATCAGTTTTTGAAAGGCAGTGCACACAAATAAATGATTGATAGTAAATTGATTCCTAAACCAAATATCTGGGATGTTAAAAAAAGTCATTTTCAGTATTATGGTATAATTTCATTATCATTAAAAATCACAAGAGTATGACCAATATGTAAATCTCACTGATGAAAGAAAAATACACAATTAATTTAAAACCAGTCAGTTGTTTTCTTACACGTTACAAATACTTACTATGATAATTACAGTAAACAATGTATTATTACATGCAAGTAACCATAAACCATACCCTATTCCTAATCTTAACCATATAGTAAGCATATTGATATGACTCAGTCCTTAAATGTATATTTACACAATAACAAGGACACAATAAATGCAACCGAATATTATTATGTGTATATAAAAGACTAACAAGGAAATGAGAAAGTGAGCTGAGAAAACTCTTTAAATACATTCAACATATTTTCTTATATCATACTGCATCTGTTTTATTAGTTATTTTAAGGTCTTGACATCCTAACCTGAGTGACACAAACCTAAAAACATTAACATTAATTCTGTTATATTAAGAAATTGATTGTGTGTGTGTGTTTATATAACTGAGACTTGTTATAGCACTTATATATATTATATAGTATATCATTTTGATTGCTTCCATTGTCCTCATTTGTAAGTCGCATTGGATAAAAGCATCTGCTAAATGACTGTAAATGAAATGCAGAAAATGTTGTCTATCGTCTGTTGATTTATATAATTACGTCTTTACTATCTATTAGACAATGTTTGTATTTCTATCATCAGCATACCAGCAGATAAAGGTAGACACACTCTCCTCTGTGACTAAGGCCTCAGGCACCATGCCTCACGCCACATTTCTCTTTACCAGTGATCGGCTTTAAAAATACACTCGTGGTCTGAGACACGGGCAGTTACAGACTAATGATCAATCACAGACTGGACGGCCGACTCCCAGGACTCAATTTGCTCGCGGCAACAAGCGCTTTATCATAATTACTAATCAGCCAAATTCAGTGAGGCCGACTATAAGACTCAAAAAAATGGCAAACATAGCAGTGACTTCATAACAGAATGTATAGCTCTGAGATTCATGTTTCCAAATGACACAGGGTTCATGAGAGCTGTTGTTGTTTGCAAGGAGGTAAAATGTGACCGAGTGTGCAGCGACTTGGCGGGCTGTGATCTTGTGTCCATGTTGGCAAACAAGGGAGGCAGACAGGGTGTGACCTTTGACCCGTGCCTTGTGCCTTGTCAAACAATCCCTCCTGTTGGGAGTAATTACTGCACTGAGAGGCCTCTATTTTAACATGCTGCAAGGCTTTTTCAGTCACACCCAGATTTAAATAGCATTGAGCTGTTTATAGAACATGGAGAAACTCACAAGAGGCTAATATGCATTATCTGCAAACACGTATGTAAACACACACACACACACACTCACTCCTTTCAAAGAATCTTTATGTTGTTTGTATGCTTTGGTTATAGATCTTTTTAAATGGGTGTGAATTAGGGCATTCAATCGATTAGCATTTTTTAATGAAACTAATAGCTTGATATCGTCAAAGAAAGCATAAATAAATGCAGAAAATATTTTAGGAAAAAAGAATATATATATATATATATATATATATTAATAATTCAACAACATTATTATATGACAATATATATTTTGTTTGCACAGTTTTTTAAACTTATATATATCAAACTTAGATATCATCCTTCCATTAAATAACTACATGAATATTGTTATCTGAAAGAACCATAAGAAGTGCGGGAGACCGTAGTCAATGCTCTTATCAAAAATACCAATATTTGTTTCCATCAAAAATTCCATCCCTGAACCTGCAGTCCACAACAAATCATTTTGTTTGCACTTGATTTCAGACATGTTGCTAACACTTTACAATAAGGTCATTTGTTAACGTGAGCTAAGAATGAACAATACTTCTGCGGCAATTATTAATCTTAGTTAATGTTAATTGCAGCATTTACTAAGGCATTATTAAAATCATAAGTTGTGTTCGTTATCATTAGTTACTAACATGAATAAACAATGAACAACTGTACGCATTGTTTGTTCATGTTAGTTAATGCATTAACTAATGTTAACAAATGACACCTTATTGTAAAGTGTTACCGAGATGTTTTTCGTCTTTTACACAGAAAACATTAAAACTATTTGTGTACATGTACAGACAGATATGTGTATTTTGCTGTGTTCCATTGTAGTTTAGCACATTTTTAAATATTTGCACTAACTGAACACATTAAACTGACATCTTAAACCTGCAGTCAGAATAACTACTTCTCTTAAGCTACTTCTCTCTGTTTATGTCTATGGTGGATCAAGCAGGTACCGGGCTACTTACCCGAACCAGTCTAAATAGTCAGAATATAAACACTTATTAAAGGTGTACTGTAGGGATTCAGGACAAGCCAAAAACGTGGTTTGAAAAATTGATTCATGGTGTACTTGCTTATTATATGCTTTTTGTTCATTTGAACACAAAAAAAGTTACGGACTGCAGCTTAAAAATAATAAAATAGATATGAAGAAATAATAATAAATATTCACACTTTAACAGGCAAACATCTTTATGTGAGAGTTGCTGTTTGTTTTTTCTAAGTGACTTAAATGTTTTAAAGCTAAGGTCAGAGGACTGACTACTAATGGCACTGTGCATCTGCTCTTCGCGGATTTCCTCGAGACAAGAAGGAAATCAGGGCCATTAGAGCAATAAGCATCCATTTGTTGTTGTAACGTCTAATAAATATGGCCATTTAGTCTGCATGCTGGAGCTCAGGCTCCTTGACACTCATCAATTTTCCTAGGCCCACGTCTGATTCCCTGCCAGCGGTCTTCCAAACTGTTTGCTCTCCTGACAGCGCTATCCAAGAAAACTTCTGGAAGCTCCCTGAAATAAACCACACATCTGTGTTTCTGTACTAAACTGATATAGTGACCAAAATCTGGAAGTCTGCATTCAAATATTTACTCCCATGGAGCTTTCTTAGCGAATCCATGAGACCACGTTTAGTTAGCTGAAGTTAAAGACCCTTTAAAGCTGATAATATGGACTCTATACAGCAATTGACTCAAGTGCAGTCAATTAGCTGTGGTCAGAGCTAATGTGTGACAGAGTTAATGCACCATGAACAAAAGCTGGTCAAGCGCCCATGGGCTTCAGTCAGGGAGTCAGTGAGTGAGTGAGGGGCCCAAGTACATCCAGTGTGGGCTCCCTCGGTGTAATCTGTTTTAGGAGAAACAAATGGACAAGATAAGTTAATTTGGCTCAAAGGCCACCCCTCCTTGCAGCCCTCAGGGGCCGTGGGATGCTCAAGAAAAGGTCGGCTCCAGGACTCTTTACCCTCTGATTCGGCACGTGCCTACAGACGGCGCTGCCTGAAACTCTGTTACCATACTTGCATGCGGATCTAAGCAATTAGCCTTTGTGTACTGCTTTTTATTTCTTTGTTTTCAGTTGCAGATACAAAGATAAGATCACAGAGAAAAATCTAGGAGGACAGGTTAGCAGATAGTCCCATTAAATTTAATAAGACTTGCAGTACCACCTGTTGCTCTAAGTCACAGTGCAAGAGATAGAGATAAAGAGAGAGAAAGAGGTTGTATGTGTGTGGCTGGTGCATGTTAAGATCTCTGTCCCAGAGGGCAGTCAGCTGGCAGGGGGCAGATGTCAGCATTGGGAGCACTTTCTCCCTGAATCACTGCCTGAGGAAGACAGGGATCTCAGACTCACGTAGATGCAGACAAACACGCACTTCATGTCCTATAGGTAGCATTGAAACATGAACACCTGGAGAGCAGCTCGCTCTCAAAGAATAGAACACAAAGAAAGGTGTCACATGATCTGTTTTCACAGATAAATTCAGAAGTGTTTTGTAAACATCAGCAATAGTTATCCACTACTTTTTCACAGTATAATGCACTTCTTTCAACAAAAAGACTAACTTTTTCTAATAACCTCATGGTTTGTGATCAATATATATAGTGCTGTCTTATATATTGTCATATATATGCACTGACATGCGTTTATAATTTGATTTAGTTAATTTAAAGTCATAATAAAGGATATACATGAAAATATATATATTTTTTAAATTAATAAAGAATTATAAATTATATGAAATAATATGCTGCTTTGTCTGGGTTAGTCGCCAGCATCTCTGTGACCTAGAGGCAGACTGGATGGAAAACGATGATTATATTTAAACTTATTGTGTAATCATTCTAAATAAATTATTAAAACTTACATTTTAGACATTGTGCCATATATTATGCTGAGTGTATCATAATTTAAGTTTTAATATTAATCACCTTGGATGTATGGATGGGGTTACTTATTTTTGAATGTATAGTCAAAAACAATTAGGTTAAAATTTATTGAGACTGTTAGCTGTTTGTGGAAATTAACTCTTTATGTCTATCTATCTGTGAGTAATAAACAAAAATTGGACTGTGTCCTATGGTGTGACAGCAAAAATTAATTATATATATATATATATATATATAAATTATTTAAACAAATAACATGAAAATAATGTATCTTCATTCTTAGAGTTACAAATATCATTAGAAAGGTTTATCAGATTTTTTCTGTCACACCATAGGACACATTAATACATCAACTACCCACATGTGTATATTATATACAAGTATATATATATATGATTTCTAGCATTGACATATATAATTTACAATAATGTCAGATAAATTGGATAACAACATGCTTTTCTTCCAGAAAGCATGGTCCGCAACCTGATAACATGCCTTTTGATATGTTGTAATCACATAAGCAGACAATACTTCTCTGTAGCAACAGTGAGACAGCTCAACTGAATATAGACATGACTGCTGTATACCAACAAGCCAGAGATAGCAGAACAAGCTCAAACAATGCTTGACTCAACTTTTCCCATGATATGACCAAAAGTTGATCTAAGACTGGTGACGTGAGCGTGTTTACCAGTGGAAATACTGAGCGCCCCTATTCTATCAATGCTTTATCTGTTGTTTCAGACTTATTTATTCAATGATAATGTCTAAACCTTTGAATTGTAATGCAGTCCAAAGGCTATTTGAAAGAATGCATTGTAAAATGGCCCATTTTGTCATTGTTTTGGCGTTGATATGCAGTTACAGACGCAACAGCGTGTGAAATGTTTACATCAGAGGTATTAAAAAATAGCCGAAGCTGCCATTCTGATGGAAATATTGCAGCTGTTATTTATAAATCAGGTGATTAGATAAATTGTACTAGTGTGGAGAGCACACGACTTAAGAAAGATACACCTACAGGATCTGAAAGCATTTATCTTAAAGTAGATTTGCCAAATCATTTTCCATTTCCCAGCTTTTCTCCGTCTCTCCTAAATCTGTCTGGAGTTGAAGTAACATTGTCCGCCTTTACTCATAGCTCGGAAACAGCTGGAACTCTGAGGTTTCGTCAACCAATAAAACCAGTTTCCTATCCACAAAAATATGTCTTTCTCACACAGCTCAGGTCTGCTCACCCAAACCACAGTACTCCCGAAATAAATCACCAACACACACCGGAGACAACTCTGCTGACCTTTGTCAAACTATACCAATCACTTCCCTAAACTCACCTCATCTAAATCACACATCTGTGTCGAATGTGTCACAATACACACACTCTGGAGCGAGGAGAGTGTAACGAGAGTGTGTTTTTTAAGGAGCAGCGTGTACGTGCACTCCTGAGGGCCTGCGTAAATGGACTGTGCTTTGAGGTGGACTGAAGCTGCCTGTCAGAGCTCCTTATTGCCTCTCCTAATGAGTGTTCCACTGCTGAAATGCCTGACAAATATATGAGGTGGAATGCATCCATATAATTTGCTCCAAAGATCGCCCTTGTTTCCCAAGGACTGGAAACAATGAATAGAACATTTTTTGTGGGAGTGTAGGGCTTTGGGGAGGAGGGAAAGAGAGCGGGAGAAAGCGAGAGCGCTGAATAAATGACTAAATAAACCAATCAATGAACGACAAAAAAAATACAACGCCACCATTGAGGTAACGTCTAAACTCTCTATCAAATGCTTATTCCAATTTTTGATAACGTACATCAAAAATAATGTTCTGTCTAGAATAAATGTTTAATGATAACGATATTGTGCCACGTTGAAGGGTTCAGAGATTTCCTCACATGCCCAAGCAAACAAATGATTTCATGCTGCTGACATCGTTAGGATGGCTGGCAGAGGTACATATCGAGATAAGAGCCGATATGTAATTCATTCGTTCATTTTAAAAGCATGTCATGCCTAAAATAATTTGGCATATATGATTTATATTACCCATTTGCTAACTCTTTACAATAAGGCTCTTTTTGTGAACATTATTAACTAACGATGTCATTATTTTCACCATTATTCAAGTTGAGCTGCCATCTATTAAAGAATAGCTGTATTTTTACTAACTAATGTTAACAGATTAATACGTTTTGAAACAAATGCATGACTTACTCTTAGCTGTTAGTTGCAGCATTAGTTCTAATTAATGCAACTATACTGTAAAGTAATGTTTTATGAACAGTTTGTGTAAAAATATGCGGTTAAAAAAAACACAACGCTATCTAGTTACATATGTGTTTTTACAACAAGTGTGATGTGTCTTACAGCTACATGGCCTTGTTTTCACAACGCGGTTATTGCTGCTGTCTGGTCCATTAGGCAGACTGCTGTTTAAAATGAAAACTGTGGCCTTGAATTGATGCACTGTCTCCTCTAATAGAGAGATGAAGGAATGAGGTCGGGAAGTATCCATAAAAGCAGTTTTATGGAGTTTCTTTAAGGCTCTCACTGAAGTCTGATCAGCCACCTTCCACAGAAAAAGAGACAGAAAGGACAGGAAATAGTGAAACACAGCCCTAAAATGGACCCAAAGTCTGGCACTTAGCCCGTTACTCAGTAAAACACTCATCTCTATCATCTATGATTATTGCCATTTCAAGGATACTCTAAGATCAAAATGTTTCCATAACAAGTTAATCTTTCTATTAAGTTGTTGAAAATACATGGGGAAGGTTCTAATGCATATGGCACTCACTATTTAACCATATAGCTTGTTTCTGCTTTGAATGAATGAATAAATGATGGTCGTACCCGCATGATAGACTTTATATCTCCAAAACTGAGTCTTAATAAAAATCTTTAAATCTTTTAAATCTTCATTCATCGACTGTATGCCTTATTTTGAACTTGATTTCTCAATAACCTGTCTATAAATCTATCTAACAGCGAATCTAATTTTCCTATAAAATTAGTATAAATGCTCAGGAACAAAGTCTCTATAATAGGCAGATTAGCACATGTAGTCATCCTCTGTGAGTTCCTCTGGGGGAGTAAGACAGGATATGATGTTTGACTGAACAGAGATATTGGGAAGGAACATATGTTCTCATTATTTTTGGAGCCAAGGTATTGATGTTTCTCAATTAGTGTCTCAATTGAGTCTGTGTTCTGTTACCAGTAATATTTTATGATAATTAAGATTTCAATCCTGTGCTAATGACTGCGCGGTCACAAGGTTTAAATTAAGGCTAATCCTTTCGTTAACCTCCTCCAAACGTTATCAGTGGGCTTTCAACCAATGTAAATGTGCTAGTCTTCAAGAGCAATACTTCTGACATGAACTCATAAGAGACTCCCAAGATTTATATTTTATATTTCTCATTTGGGAGACATTTAGTATCACAACAGCTGTGAATGAGTGTGCTTGCGGTTAGAAAGGAGGACTAGAGAAACATTCTTCTGCTATCTGCAAAGATGTCTATCAACCACAACCTCAAAATCTAAACCTTTTAAATGTCTCCTCATAAAGCAAACAAAAAAAGTCTTTTTCTCACAAGGTGCATGACAATTAGATCAATCTTGAAAGCTAAAACAACACAGTTTATGTGATAGTTCACCAAAATCACTTACTGAACATCGTGACACTAAAACCCTAAAACCAAACTCTCTTTTTTCCTTTTTTTATTTGTAGCAGAAGGTCCAGACTGCTGTTTTTACGAAGTTGATACTCATAGTTAATATTTACTGTATGGAGCATTTTGGACACACACACAAAGAAAAGTAGATTTATATTTTTCCTTCATGAAGCTAAGACCAAAGACGACTTGGGTTTGACCACCAGGTGTGTCTTGCATAAACTCAGTTACGAAGTGTCAAATGAGCAAAGGTAAACCGCAGTATTTCCCCTAACGTTAATTGCTTTCAAAATATGTTCTTGTCTATGGAGATTGTGCGGGGTGTCCGATGGTGATATGTAAAGAAGATGGCAGTTCTAGTGATTGTGCGGGTGCAATTATCCCTAATGGTAACAAGGGACCTTCCGGACCTATTTTGAAGAAATGTGTGTCCCTGTCGTCTGAAGTCAAAGTAGCGCAGCTTTCAGCTATTAGACTAGTCTTTTTCAAACCTGGATTAGACCTGGATCTTTGTTAGTTAACTTAAGCCATGACCTGACTCAGTACAAGCTTGGGAACTCCTGCCTAGCTCATTATTTCTGCACAACGGACCTGGACAGTTGTTATAGAATAATTTAAATTAGAACAGGGCTTGTTTCCTGTGTAAAAGGAACGCATTAATAAGATATTTTATGAAACAAAGAAGAACATTTTCATATTAATCAGTTCAATCATCTGCTCTATTTCCCCAGCTGCTTCTACATTGACAATAATAAGAAATGGTATTGATCACCAAAATAATAATAATAATAATTACAATAATTAAGAAATATTAATTATAAAATTAAATAATATTTTAAAATTAATAAAGCACTCTGTATAAGACAAAACTTATATTATATTATATTATATACTGTATATATATATATATATATATATATAATTTATATGTGTATAGGGCAGAATTTATATACACATGTAAATGCATGTACTGTAACTATGTGTGTGTCTTTATATATGTGACCCTGGACAACAAAACCAGTCGTAAGTGTTAATTTAAGAAACTTAAGACTGGTTTTGTGGTCCAGGGTCACATATACATAAAAGAATTGACACAGTACACACGCATATGTTATGTAACCACAATTTTTTTTATTTAAAATTTTAAAATTATTTATTTATTAACTCTATTTTCATCTGTGAAAAATTTAATGACTCCTGAAAATTCAGCTTTGCCATCACAGGAATAAAATACATTATAATATCACATTTTCAAATTTTCACATTAAATTAATTAAGATGACATTTATGTTTATAGTTTTACATTTATATTTAAATGATTCTTTTAAGATTATGCAAATAATTTTTATGCAAAAAATTATTATAGTGACAAATAAGCAGAATGTTAAAGTCAATGCAAAACATTTGTAAGTCCAAGATTAGAAAAGGAAGGTAAACCCCTCAAAAATTCTGTCAATTCACACACAGGCCCCATCATCATTGTTGAGCCCCGCACAAGCTAGTAAACCTCACTCAAGACCATGTTTACAAGAAAGTTCATCACATGGATTACACAATGGATCATTTGCAAATAGCGACGCACCAGTTATGTATGGTACTCATTCAGCTTCTCCAGCAACCGAAGTGGTCTTTAAGTCTATAATAAGAATGACATTCCTAATTCCCAGAAATTATCCACAAGTCATCGTTGCTTTTGTTGTCTGATACCAGTGTGCTATCATGATGCAATGAATGGGATGGACGACAAGAGGAAAATGAGGTAAGAGTAGGAGTGGCACTCACAAGAGAGTGTCGGTGGGAGAATGACAGAGGTTTACTGGAGCTGGTGTGGCAGAGCTAAAGTGTTCATTATCACTCTGTTAGTGATTTGATTGACAGTTGTGGATAGCTTTATCAGTCTGGCTCCACTGAGGACTTTGTCTCAGCATTGTTTGGCTCTAAGGCGTCTAGGAATAGAGCGAGTGAGAGAGAGACAGGGGTTTGCGAAGTCGCGACTGTGGGAACCACATAATCTAGAGTAGTTCACAGTCAATAATAAGCTATATCTTGGCAATGGAAGTCAAAAAAAAAGCTATGCCACTATACTCTGAACACAAAATAGACCCAGAAATTGAGTTGTGTGCTGGTGTTTGAAGTCTCATTTTCATTATGAGGAGTGTTGTGTGGGCTGCGGCATTATAAAGGGTGGAGGCTCTCATTTAAGGAATAAAGGTCAAATTTCACTTGACACATCACAGCAAAGCTCACAAAGGGGAGCCATCCTTTCTAGTTTCTGTCTGTCTGTCTGCCAGGAAAGAGGTTCAAGCGCAGATTAGCTCTCTCATCTGTCTACTGACACATGTACTTGTCTATACACAAGCTAGGATTTACAGTTAGCCTTGGGCTACAAAGCAGCAAGCTAGGCTAAGAATGGCAGAGAATAATGAGGTACTTGGATTCGCAATGGAGTCTCTATGGAAGACAGATCTTTTTTATGTTTTGCTTTGTTCTTCATCTCACTTGTTGTTCTGGGTCTCTATTAACAGTAGAATGCAGCATTGAACGCAAACAACTTTGATGAGATCTACATTCGACTTGTCTTTGGAAAGGTCTCAGTCGGTTTCTACAAAATATGATTTTGTTTAAATTATATTCCTTTGTGTACTGTAGCTATCTTAGAAACGTGAAATATGACATATATTACAACATCGCTCTTGATTTGAGACAATATATGTTAGCCAGAAGTTGGTATATAATTTTTTACAAGTGTACCTTCTGTTTATGTAAAGATGTACATTTATATCTCAACAATCTCTACAGTAAAAATTGTATATGCATACTTGTTAATATCTTTGTGAATGTTCATGGTCTTTTATGTAGCAATCATATAAATATATACACACAAACACACACACACATCAGCAAAAATATTTACAGAAATCTTAATGTGTTTTTTTTAAATATATGTATATATATTGTATATATTTTGCATTTACTTATTATTAACATATATACAGGGGATTTAGTATAGATATACATGCATATGCCATATGTCCATTAATGTATTACCAACACAATCTCACGAGCAATTCGTACATATTCGTACGAGGTGCCAAATTTGTGCCAATTCGTACGATTTGTCTAAAACCACGTGATGGGTAGGTTTAGGGGCGGGGTTATGTTTAGGTCATTCGTACAAATTCATACGAATTGGCATCTCGTAAAATACATACGATTTAGAATAAATCGTATGTATTCGTACGAATGAGGTCGTACAAATTTGTACGAATTAGCCACCTCATAAAATATGTACGAATTGTGTACGTGAGATCAGGTTGGTATTACACATACTAGATATATATGTTAATATAGTAACTCGTTTTAATTTCTGGGTTTTATCATTTGTAGTATGCAATGTAACATTCCCAGTTTGTTTAAAGCAAATAAATAAAAAAATTGTAGGTTTTATGTGTTTTTACTTCATGTGACAATATATGTCACTTATGCATTACTGCATAAAATTTTCATATATTACACTTGCAAATGTAATGTTTTAGTGCAATATTGTTTCTAACATAAAAGTGGTCAGAAATGTATGTTCTATACCTGATATTATAAAATATTGTCCCTGAACAGCCAATGCAGCCAATGCAGCCACTGTATAAATACATTTTTGAATTAGTAAATAAAACAAAGAAACGAACAAAAAAAAATATTGGGGCATGTTTTACAAAAACCTAATTTCAGTGTTTGTGATTTAGAAGATGGTTGGAGATTCTGATTGTTCGGCCTATCAGTCCCTCCTCACCAGACCTGTGATAAGTCTATCCATCAGTCCACACATAACTTATCTACTCATGCATTCAAGTGGGCAAACCCTCATCACAGCAGCACTCACCCAGCTCACTACCCCCATAACACTTTCATCGCTTCTCGTTCAAAGAGACACAAAAAAGCCTGCACATTTTAAACAAATCACTTATTCTCTCTTGCAAGGCCGCTGATTCGAGATTGTCTGAACTGCCCATTGTGGACACTGCGTCCTAATTAGCTCTGCTGGCACAGGCCTGCTGCTGAGACAGGGTCAAAGAATAATTGGATTTGTTACTGAACTGTATATCGCTGGCGGGGATGGACAGGACCACCAAGGGTAAAATTGCTGGAAAGGCACCAAAATAGTATTCAGAAGACTCATGCTACTTGAGGGCATTCGTAATCTATTCTTTAAATGCTTCTATAACTCTTAATCATACTTGAAGTATTCTGCTAACATTTCATTATTACATTTATTTAGTGTGCATGTAGTGTCGAGGAAAAGAATGTGAAGCCATTCTAGTTTTCATTGGTCGAGTGATAACAGTGGATTAATCTTCACAAGAAGTTTAAACAATGATCCGATTCAAGAATCTTGAATGATTCTCGTTGATCCAAGATTTGTTTTTTTATATATATAGACATATCAGAAGTAAAATTAAAGACACTAACAATGCTCCAAAATATTTTGATTACAAATAAATGCTGTTCTTTTGACCTTTATATTCATTGTCCATAAATAAATTCTAAATAAATGACATTTTACAATATGGAATACAATAGCTAGTTGTTTCAACTTGTAATAATATTTCACATAATATAGATGACTTATTCCAAAAACGTAAAAACTCTAACCAGACTTTTAAACAGTAATGTGTAATCATTTTTTTTTTTTTACAAACAATCCTTTGCACCAATATTCTCAATCAAGAGCTAAAGCTTAATAATATGCTTCTTTACTGTTATTTGTTGTGAGAATATAGTATCGTCACGGCCTTCAGCACTTCCTTTCTATGTAAATTATACACAGTAAATTATACATTACAGGCTAATTATATACACTATGGCCAGCATTCAGATGAACTAACAAAAATAACACCATGTAGGAAATGTGTTTTAGGTACAATATTATAGGTACAAATCCTATACAACTGATGCTTCTGCAAGGCTCTCAAGCTCTAATTTATTGAAATAGACTTGGAAGTACATAAAATCATAGACTAGAGCCTGTCATCTGCTCCGAAAGAGCTATACCTCAGCGCTTATCTCCCCCTCTTTCTGTCTTACTCAGACCCCTACAGACTTATCAGGGAGCCCTGAGGCACACATAACTTAGGCCCTGGTCTGACAGTACAGCTCAGGCCGGCAGCTGACAGTGCAGACAGAGCAGGGCATAATCTTTTTTTCTCTTTCTCTCTTTCTCTCTTCCTCTCTCTCTCAGGGCTCTTTCACTCAGCCCCTCCGCTGCGCTTCTGAACTGTCAGTGGTGAGCTGATAAGAGCTGATCGATGGCTAGCGCTCTGGCTCCGCTGTGACCCAGCCCAGCGGAGGGTTCAGTGCTCAGACAGGGCAGAGGGCTAAAAGGCTCCAGCAAGCTAGAGGACCACAGATTGACCTCTGAGATGTACCACATATACAGTACGCATGCCTTGTGTTTGTAAGTTAGCGCTAGCATTGGCATTTTTGGGAAATGCAGAGAAGTGAAGCAGATAAGGATGTTAGCTTAACACTCTGAAGAATGATACTACAAATGTGTGCACAAACACAACAGAAACTGATAATACATAGTTCAATGAGATGCTAAGGATGCTAATAATTAGTTCTGGCCAATGATTAATCACTGCATCCAAAATAAATGTTTTAGTTTATATTATATGTTTGTACAGTGTTTTTGTATAATCTATATATAAAGTCACACACATACAATATATATTTAGAAAATATTTACATTTATATATTTAAATTAATATAATTTATCATATATATATATATATATATATATATATATACACACACACACACACACACACACATTTAATATATGTTTTAGAAAAAAAGTCTCTTAAGCTCACAAATATTTTATTTGATCAAAAATACATTAACAGTAATATTGTATAATAATAATAGTACAGAGATGCAACAATTGAAAATGATAATTTATAATAATAATAAATCATTTAAAAATGTAATTTATTCTGTGATGCAAAGTTTAATTTTCAGCATCATTACTCCAGTCTTCAGTGTCACATGATCCTTCAGAACTCATTCTAATATGTTGATGGATAATATAAATACTATTGTTTTCATTTTTAAATCAAATAAATTTAGCTTTGGTGGGCATAAGACATTTCTTTTAAACACTTAAAAAAATCCTGATATTCCAAATTTACTCTTCACTGCATTGAGAGTTGTGTCTTGTAAAAGCCATGCCTAAAGCCATTAGAAGAAGGTTATGATGGATTACAGGGTTGAAAGAAAGCAAACACCATATTTGGAGACAAATAGATAAAACGGTAACCTTGTTCCCTCCGAGATTGAACATTCCAGAGCTGTAATAAAATGTGCGGGTGATAGTCACAGGACCGCTCGTCATATACAAAAATAAATCAGCGAGCAGGTATGTAAACAGTCTCAGACGGTTTTGTTCCACGCTGAGCTTTGCAGATTATAGACTGACTTCCCTTTGGACCAGGTTGTTTCCTCTGACACTCAATGATTAGATTGTATCACCCACAAGATTTATCTAGTTTACTGTAGTTATAACTCGTTACGGCAGATTTGAGCCCCGATGTTCTGTGTTGCCTTGGCAGGGCTGATTTATGGCCTGCTGGCACAGTCCGTTTGAGCTGAAAACTGCAAGTGGAGAAGTAAATTTAGGGGATTAGAGTGAGAAAGAGTTTGTGGAATCACGCAGCACCAGATACATCTACAAATGAAAGGGAAACAATTTGGTCTGCAACCCTTTTTTTCCCTCTCTTGCTCTTTTTCAACTTCTCTCGCCATCCATTTTCATTTTTTTATTGAAAGCTTGAGCCAAAAGCTAACAAATCTTCCATTGCTGCTGCACACTTTGTGGAGTAATAATGCTGGTATCTTTTTTCTTTAAAATCTAGGGTGAAAAAAAAAGTTATGCGTGTCATGCGCAAAATCAATTAGTGGTACCAAGCAAGAAGCTCTCCGTTGTATCAGAAGGTGGAGAGAGTGACAGAAAGAAAGCGCTGGAGCGAGACGAGAGCAAAAAGAAAGAGCAGCAGACAGCTGAAGTGGATTTTCTGTTTCTAGTGGCTCTTTGGTAAAATGAAAGTGACAAACAGCTGCTTACACTTGGCAGGCGGGCTGGCTCTTCACAGCTGTTTCAAAATAAACAGAAATGGAGACCCTTGTAAGGTTTACATTCCGTACCAAACTCTCCCTTTAATTATTTTGCAATCTGTCCGCTGAGCACTTTTTATCAATGGGATGTTTATGCCCCCAATAGATTAAACTGAACGCATGTTAAACACAGATAAGTAGTTACTTCTTGTTGAACTGCTTTTAAAGCTAATTTTGGTTTTGGGTGCAATCCCACAAATGGCAGCATTCACTGACTGCGCGGCTGGATGTGACCGATGAACTGAAGCATACAGGGCCCTCGCGGGGCTGTGAGTTTAAAAATGAAGAGTAAAGCACAGAGAGAGAAAAAAGAAAGAAGGAGCGAAAAGTAAAACTTGAATGGACTCCTATATATCAGGTGACAAATTATAAATGAATCTGCCTCAGGTCTCTGCCTATTCATGTGTGTTTATTGAAAAGCAAATGTTTGAATAGATGTAAGAATTGTGTAGTATAAACAATGGAGCAGCCGGGGGAAAAATGATGGGCGCGCATGACAGGTATTGGTGTAGTGTTTATGAAAGACTATGTATGAGTGTTAGACTAACTATCCACCCTCAGGGGGCCCTGAAAGGGACAGAGCATTTCAGGGAAGACATCCTGGTACCTAATCATGTTTGCAGTGGTTGTCATTGCCATAAATGAAGAACTGAATGTCTGAAACAGTCCAAAAGTATTAGTCTACTGATGCACCTTCTTGTTTTGACTCTAAAAGGATGTTCTTGATTGCAAAGCAACACTTTTCAATAAAATCATCAGGAGTCAGAGAAGAAAAAGTTATGTTTTTGCCCAGAATCAACTGTTGCCAAGTCAACAGAGAGTTAAAAAGGGAGGGTTTGAGGGGTGTCTCGGTTGGATTATTTACCCCAAACTTTCACCTCAGTTTAACTTGAACTGTCTTGCCTGTGATTTATCGAGAGATGTTGAACTATGTGGAGCAGGCCAACTTATAGGAATGTTGTTGATGTTGCACCTCGCTGAAAGACTTCCTCACTCTTGCTGAAAAAGTCTATTTAAGCAAAGGGATGCACAGCAATGTGTTAAAAAAAATAATGTAGGTCTACATAATACTGCAAATCTAGGAGCATACGATTTATTCATGAGTTCAATAAATAATTGGGTCTGCTTAATTTAGTTCTCAAAATGGCAAAACATAAAAAATGTGTCACTGTGTTGCTAAATCAGGACAAAATCTGTCATAAAGTTCATTTAAAAAGGTTAAAGAGAATATTTTGTTATAGACTACAGGAAAAAACTCACAACACTGCACAGTATCTAGCCATCTTTTAAAAGACATAAATTTGTGAATGCTGGGATATACTAGCAAATATAACATTGAATCCTGTTGAATGAATATATAAAGTAATGCTCATTGAATCCCTATATATTAAACACTAAAATTGCTTAGTTCCCTCGAGTGACACTACAATGACGCTCTAGCATTATCCTTTTCCCATATTTAGTAATGAAACTTGTTTTGTACCTAAAGTAACAAGGACTAACATTCACAATATGTCAGCATAGGTCCTTCCGGGTCCAGGATTTTTGGCAAAGATACACATCTGGAAACACTTCGCACGTTCCAGACTAGTCAGAGGTGAGAACCAAGGTCTGAGCATCAACTTTAAAGGAGAATGTATACCGAGTATGATTCCTCACGGTGGCCGAGAAGTGCAAAACACAACAACAAATCGCAACACAAAAAAAACAAATCTGAAAACCAAATAACAAATCCAGAATCAAAATACAAATTAGAAAATGCAATATCAAATTTAAAAACAAAACAGCAAACCATAAAACACAAAAACAACTCCGGGAACAAAATAGCAAGTCGGAAACCACAACGACAAACAAGAAAGCAAAACGACAAGTCAGAAAACACAACGACAAATCAGTCAAACCGGAAAAGGTAGGTATTTTGTGTGACCAGCATAGTCGCTGCTGATTGGACAGAACTCCTGTCAGTCAAGACATACAGGAAGTTAGATTTGTTTATGTTTACGTAGGAGGAAAATGGATTATGTTCTGCACTATTTTCAAGAAGGACATACATATGGCGTGATTCTAGACATGCTTTTAACACACAACATCAGGATGAGTTTGCCCTTGTAACAGCCACCTGATGGTGGATGGTGGTTATGGCATAAATGTCAGATGCGTGTGTTATGATGTGAGCGCACATGCAGCAGAGATGGTCACTCTCCGGCTGACTTAATCCCCCCCATTTATCTTTTTTTTGGTTTATTACATTACCAGAGTGTTTTCCCCTGTTTTGTGCTCACTCTTTGATATGTGTGTGAAAGGAGTGTGCTGTGCAAGTAAGCATTAAAGGTTTGAAGACGAGCTTTCACTGCCTCGAGTTTTTATTTCTGCCTATTTTCTCCTTCGGGTGGACTCTCTCTCTCTGGTAGCCGTCACACGCCCTCTTAAAATACACCTGAAAGATGCAATGCACACAGCCGGAACTAACTTCCTGTATGTCTTGATTGACAGGAGTTCTGTCCAATCAGCGGGGACTTCGCCGGTCACACAAAATACCTACCTTTTGCGGTTTGACTGATTTGTCGTTGTGTTTTCTGACTTGTCATTTTGCTTTCTTGTTTGTCGTTGTGGTTTCTGACTTGCTATTTTGTTTCCGGAGTTGTTGTGTTTTACGGTTTGCTGTTTTGTTTTTAGATTTGATATTGCGTTTTCTAATTTGTCATTTTGATTCTGGATTTGTTATTTGGTTTTCAGATTTGTTTTTTGTTGTTGTGTTTTGCACTTCTCGGCCACCGTACTACGTACTCTGCAAAGTAATGAACAATTAAAAACATTATACAACCCCCATTCACATTTATGATAGATTTACTATAGTGGCAAACATACAACTACATCATAAACTTAGCTAAAGATCTTTGCTAACAATTTACTTTAAAATAAATTTACAATAATTTATGGTCTGTATACTGAGCCAGACATTTAGATAAATAATCTTTTGAATTTCTAATTAATAATCTAACTTCGCTCTTAAGACTCTTTAGACATTTTTGGCTCCAGGCCCTGTTAAATCTGACATATCTCATATGGTGACTTTAATGTGTTTTTGCTGACTTGCCATTTGTTCAGTGGAGCATGAATCAAGTTGTAACTGAAGTATTCTTCATGTACAATGCATTTGCAGTGCTGTATTTTGCAGGGATCTGCACGCAGAGCTATCAGACTTAACCTATAAATCACAGAAATCTATCTGAGAAAAAAAAAAAAAACTGTGCCAAAAGTACTGTTCACAGACCTAAAATGAGTACGACGTGTTTATAATATAAAAAGGAATTGTATTAACCAACTGCGTTTCACATAAGAACTCACCTAAAAAAAGTGTTGCTAGAACATATTAGTTTTAACCTTAATACATTTCTGTTTCTTTTAGCTATCAGAAATTAATTTTTTTCTACATAATAAAATATATTTAACACATTAAGATATATCTTAGTGTTAAAATGTTGGTGATTACATGCATGAGAAAAAGAAAAATCTGAGAAAAAAAAACAACAACTTATAACATTGTAAAGTCAAGAGGGTTTTTATGGTTTCCCATCACTGTGTTCAACAGCCTAAGACCAGCACACAAAATACTGATTTAGTTTCTCTGTTCATTTAAAAGAAAAAAAGAATATTATACAACAAAATTAAATTGCGCCGTTCTATAAAGCAACTCAACAGAGAACACGTTTAAAAATAAGACTAGGTAATAATTATAAAACCTATGGTTCATTGGGAAACAGTATGAGCTACAAGTCTGAACATGGAACCCTGTGGAGTCAGATGGTCATTTAATCCAGGCCTTCAGTGTCCTTAGAATCCTGCTGAAATATCCCACTGTGAGTTATAGATTACATGTGTCCAAGTACACATGTGAGTTCATGCTTCTACATTTATTCATGTACAACATGTATTTAAAGCATTTTTTATGTCACTGGCATACTGATGTTTTGTGAAATCTGGACCTTTCAAAATATTTTGATATGTAAGACAGGACCAGGAAAGTTTAAAAACAAGAACTACTTTCAGGAAGCTTTAGTGTTTAGATTACAAATGCAATTGTGTTTTGCAATTTATTTTCGATTCTGTTTACATCTGTACTTCTGTCCACTTGATTGACTAAATGGATGATAATGCCAGGTGTAAATGAGCTCACTCATGCTTTAGACAGTCTCAATTAGCATTGCCTAATCATTGCTACCTAGCCTTAGTGCTAATGTGGACAAGTGGCTAATTTGACAGCATCTGTGTTAAAAATTACACCTTGTGTTTGTGTAGCAGTTAGCAGGAGCACTGGAGCCTATTTAACACATCACAATGTGTCAAAATGAATACCTCATTCCTCCCTCTCCCTCCTCAACCCCTCTCTATGCTCTTCTCGTCCATCATTGTCCTCTTTTTGAAGTTGAGCCTGTGTCATGGGCATAGAAATGCCTTTGAAAGTCTGTTTATGGGTTTACGGTGCTTTCCTGGCATGTGGCAGAACAGCAGGACTCTGCTAACAGTCCCAGCAGGAGTTAGAGACCCCAATGTAGCCCTGCTGAGCACCGGAGGATAGCCCAGTAATACAATAATAATAGCTGTCAAATCTTGTGCAGAGCTAAGATATGGCGAGTCTTTGACCTGTTTCTTCCTTTACTCTAAGATGGTGAGCTATTAAAATGACCACCGAAGACAAAGACTGATTCTGTGGATTTAAGAAGGATCTACAAGCCATGTCTGACATACTGGCATCATTTGCCTGGTAACATTCAATTTGGAAGTGGAAAGAGCCTAAGTCTGAGTTTGAAAGGGTCCTCAAAGCGAGAGGGAGAGAGAAAGCAAGGAGGTGGCCCCTCTGGAGCGACTGGGTCGTTAGGATAAGTCTACGGCCTGTTGTCGGCCTCTCATCCAGATAACAAGGCAGAGACAGCCTCACAGATCAAGAGCCATTATCAGAGACTCTTCCTGGGCAGTGGAGCATTAAAGTCCCGAACAGATCCAGCCTGTTGGGACCACCGCCAGAGACCAGCAGGAGGGAAATGAACCTCAACATCAGAGCTGATGAACATTCCTCAATAAACTACTGAATGAAGGACCAGATTTACAAAAGTTTAGACACCATTAGTTTAGACATTTAGACACCTAACTGATTTGCAGTGTTTTCTCCGAAAAGGCCTGTGGGTTTAGACCACACAGTCTGGCAGTCTCTATATTGACATTTTTCAATTCACTTTAAAGCAAGGTTGTTAAATCCTACTGCTGGAAGGCCACTATCCTGCAGAGTTTAGCTTGAATCCTAATCAAACAAACTTGAACCAAGGTTTTCAGGATTTCTAAAAACTTTCAGACTGTTTTGGTGTTGGTTGGAGCTCGACTCTGCAGGACACTGGCCCACTAAAACCAGAATTGGACATCGCTGTTTTAAAAAAGAGAAGAATTATTGGTTTAGAGAAATCAAACTTGGACACGTTAAGTCCATGTAAATGGTGACTGCACCTGTAGTGGATGGTTTGACATCACTGTTGCTAGAACACAAACATGACAATCTTGAGAACTTTCCGAACCTGTTAGGTTTGAGGATTCCATCATTATTCTAAATGAGAACCAGCCAGCAAAAAATAGCTCCAGGCTAAAACCTCTCCTCCAAGGGGAGTCTCTATAGAAATACAGGAATTTTATCTCTAAGCACCTAGTGACCACATCAGCATCACATTAAACATTATCATTTAACTTATGAAACTGGACAAGAAACTCATTCTACACGAAACCGCCGAAAGCACTATAGAAGAATCATGTAGGTCACTTCCTGAGCTTGCTCACTATTTCCCTCAGCATGAGGCAGACTTGAAACATATAGACACAACTACGCTTAGTGGGTGGAGGGCTGGGGTATTAAAAGATTAAAGGCTCCCGTTTTTACTATATATATTTATGTTGTGTAGCAAAACGCGAGATACAATGGCACTCGAAGTCAGTGTCCTGTTACTGTTTTTTCATCGTCGTTTTCAATTTGTTATACTGAGGCTCAGGGTCTGGAGGGCAGGGAACATTTGTCATGCAGTCTTTTGCCTTAAAAGCCATCTGTGCAGAGGCTAACTCATTTCCTCTTACTGCCGACCGCTCCTCTATAAACCCCCACCAAATAAGTCATTAGAAATAAAGTCATCATAAAACCGCTCCTGCAAGACGAACATGACTTGCTCCTGCTTCTGCAAGACGAACATCAACAACAACACTTAAAAATCATTGGATCCTATTAGAGATTGACTGGCGACAAAGAAAGAGAGATGCATTGGTGGCAGTAGGCCTGTGCCTTGAATGAGTCTTTGATATTTAGGGCTTAGACTCTCTGTGCCATTTTTCGTCATTCACCCAATGAGGTTGACATACATTCACCTAGAGGTCTGCATATACCGTGATATGAATCACTGCTGCATACAACCAGCACATTATACATGTATCTATATGGGCCTCTTGGCTCATATTGGACAGAGTTCTAAGAACAGAAGTTTTAATAAATCAAGGGGCGCCAAGGTTTAAAGCAGCATTTGGAAAGTGCCTGAGTCTATTTCTTGCTACAGATGAGCAATAGCATCTTACCTAGGGTTGCTAAAATCTTCATTTCATCTTTTGGCAGCCTAATAAAGAAGACCCATTATATAGTGACATGGTTCTGCTGCAGCAAAAATAAAGATGAGAGTTGTTAGAACTGCCCAGTCCTATGGATTTGCCTTATACTACATTAGACCCTTACAATTGGAACATGCTACAACTCCTTGTGGAGTGGACAGACAGGCCTCCATTTCAGAGCTTCTCACGATAGCTCAAGATAGAGACCAATGGAAGAAACTATCTGCTACTGCTTCCCTCGTATCTCCCCAATGGCCTAGAAACTAAAATAATAATACAACTCCTTGTACAAGCTTTGTTCTGTCCAGGATAGACTATTGCAATGCTCTCTTGGCAGGCCTTCCTGATTCAAACCTCTAAAAATTAATTCAAAATGTGGGAGCAAAAATATTATTTAATAAGCAGAAAAAAGCATGTATTACATTTCGCACTGGCTACCAATAACCACTTATGGTTAGCATCATATACCAAATCATTTAGGACGGACCACAGTATCTTTGATACCCCTACATGTGGATCTCTACATAGAACTAGTCATGTCAAGTACTCCAGACTTTTTTTGTATGATTCAAGAGGTCCCATTTTCCTCCCTAACCTCTTACAAAGAAATAAGAGCTTATCAGTTATCGTGAATTAGAACATGATCATCCATCTCCCGGATAGAAAGAACTCTACACTCATGGGCTTGCTGGAGATGACTCCAGCCCTCCAGGGAAAGGAGAAAAGTTCATGCAGAGAGCGAAACAAAGAGAGAGGGAAATGTACTCCCTCTTCATCCTCAAAAGATGGGCCGCCTTGTTTACAAATTGGACATGTTGGCTATGGCTCTCATACTATGCCAAAATGTAGCATACTGGTTTATCTGTCTGACATTCTTCAAACGGCTCCGTGAACTTCCATGTGAACGTAAACATATACAGAGGGAGAGGCTCTCTTAATGGAACTGCGAACATCCTTGATAGGAACATCCTAAGCATCATCAGCAAAAGGAATTATCTGCTCATCGGCAAAAAGGGGAAGGGAGAATTCTTACATTGAGTTCCAACAGGATATTTCTGCATAACAAGAGCCAGTACATTTATGCTGACAGTTATTACAGAACACAGAAAATATTATTAACATTATCAAACAAAATCAAGCTTTCCAAAAGCCATTGTTTGGTATTTATAAGGCAGTAAAATAAGTTAATACAGAAATAAAAGAATAGGCTGAGAAAATAAGTTACGTTGTAAAATAATTCTCAAATATGGTCGTGCAAATATGTAATATGACAGATTCCAGCAGTACTACTAAAGTACCAGCCAAATGCGGATAGAAAAGAAATTAATTTGGATATTATTTTTGAAAAATTTCCACTGAAATGAGACTGGCTATAAAATTATTAACTTAAAAATAAAATGTTTTGTAACTATTAAATAAAATAAGTATATTAACATAAAACCGGCCCATCTACATCTAGAACCTACAGTGATAAATAAGTTATAAAATGCTCTTAAAAATGCAATCTGCAACAACTCTTGGGATATTGGTTTGACTACATTTTAAGCATTGTTTCAACTGGAAGAGGTTTCTGCTGTGATAAAACTTTACTACATTCTTAAAAGCCCAGTCATGTTTTTTGATTCTCCAGAACTTCAGATCTAAAACGCTCTTAAACTCCCGACAAAAAGAAGGAAATAAAACCAAATTGTGTTTGAGGAACGCAAAGTCCTAAATCAATGATTACCACATGTGCCATTTATATAGGCCTCCATAGTGTGTCTGTTATAATTACAGAGCAAAATGAAGCCTGTGCAATTGCTTGTGAACTTTGCTTACACCTATGATTTACTATGAGCATTGTGGACTATATTAAATACTTACAGTTGCAATAATAGGGGTAGTATCTGGTCATTTTCAAATAATGTGATATTAAATTCTAATTCTAGCATTTTGTATTAACGTCAAAATATTTCAATTTTAGACCTGTTTCTCAGTGGATTTATACAATAAAACTATTTTTATGTATCGGTGAAAGCTCTTTTATTTATTTCTCTACTAAGAAGAATTTTATATTCCGCTACCCTGTTAAAACACTTATTTATGAGACATATATTGTTATTTTAAGAGTTCAGCAGCACATTCCTTTACTGTGGTGACAACACTGAAATAATCAGAGTCTGGAGCTCGTCTTTACAGTTCCACATCCTGAGCCTTCTCAAACTTTTATGATTTGTGGCAAAACAAAAAATATATCTTTCCCCTTTTCGGCTTTGAGCAAGCAGTCCCTGTACATGTAGTTGGATCAAATCCTGGAAAAAGGGATTCAGATGTAAACACAGCAAACGTTTGGGACACTGAAGTGGTTTGAAAGATAAGTGGGATTCATAAAACCAAAACATCAAACGCATTTTCAAAATCATGAGTGTAACAATTTCAAATAATTCACAATGACTAAGTATGTCATCTCAAAAAGAGCCATGCGACCTTGCCTTTGTACACGTACAGAGATGTGAACAACTGTAACTGTGAATATGAAACTTTGGTTAACTATTAACTAAGTAAATTCTTAATTTGCTGCTTATTAGTAGTTCATAAGGTAGTTGTTAGGTTCATATATTGAGTAGGATTAGGGATGTAGAATAAGGTCATGTAGAATAAAGCATTAATATGTGCTTAATTAGAACTAATAAATGGCTAATATTCTAGTAATACGCATGCTAATAAACAACTAACCATAAAATGAAGTGTTAGTGAAACTTTAAAATAAAAAAATGAAAGTGAAAAGAAAGGGTAAAAGCGAATGCAAGAATCTTTTAAATATTACAACAGCACGTGTGGTGTGATCACAGGGGTCCGGCATCTCCAGCTTAGGCAACACTATGTCAATGCAGTTCATGAAAACACCATCAGTGTGAGCTGGTCATAATTCCCACAGTTACTCCTCTTCAATCCCAGCGGTTATATCTATCCTTTCCCTCCTTTTTTCCTGACACTTTAGAGTTCACTCTGTGATATGCTCATACTCCTAAAAGTGCTGCTTTTAAAGTACTCGCTAAAAACATCTTGGTATAAAGCCCTGAGAAAGAATGTCCAGCATGCCCAAAAACACTTTCTTGGGTGCGCTGATGTATGTGTTACTGTTAACAATATTTTAGCATCCACATGACCTTCGGCTGAGTTCTATATCCTGAGAAAATATGTCTCCTAATACCGGAACGGATTATTTTCTGTCACCATATCTTTGGGGAGATGTCGACATAAATATGCACACTTCCTCACCGCTAAAGATTTTAGCACATTGGTTAAAGTTATGGCCATGGCTGTAAATCACTGGAGCTAGATTTGTGTTCTCTAAAATGCGTAGGCTTGAATCATAAATTATTTATCTTGTTCATCTTCACAAATGAAAACACTCCCTTTGCAAGAATAAGAATTATTCACCGCTCCAGAAGCCAATGCCATCCACTGGTTAACGGTGTTTCACAGAGTTGTGCTCAGTTGAGCCGTTGACGCAGGGCCAAAGAGTTTCCCTCAGCTTCATTTATCACTTATTTGCCATTCTTTTAGATTATCTCTCTGCCAAATTAGCTGTAAAGTTCATGCTATTTATTACTTTTGTTTTATCGACAAAGATCTCTGTCTTGTCTAACTGGATCTCCGAGCGGGGTGTTTCAGGTTCTCGTTTAAAACAAATTAAATCAACCTGGATTGTTGCCATCACTCCCATTACTAGACTTTTCGGAGCGCTCACTCTTGCAGTTATGTTTTTAACATTTTTGGCCAAATACAAAATATGAATCAATGAGTATGTATAATTTGTTTCTGCTTGGCATAGCAAGTGTGCCAATACGAGGCAAAATTTATCAGAGAAACACTAAAACTGCCAGGTGTACACAAATTAATGAAAGCAATTCATCATCTATATGAGAAACATCCAGGTCTTGATGTCCCTGGCCAAATATAGAAAAAGCCATTATTATTCTTCAAATGGAAAGGACATCTTAGTTCACATTAAATAATGCCCTTAAAAAATGTAATCTGGCTGTGAAGTGTTAATGTTGGCACTTTCACTGTGTACATTTTTGGTAAATTGTTTTAGTGTTTATTTACTTAGGGGTGGATGAATGGGAAATCAGACATCTCTTCTCTTCTGTCTTTCCTTTTTCAGTCATAATGACTCACTAAGGTGCAGGAAAGTATGTCATTGACAATTTCCACAAGAGCTCTGAGCCATCAGTGACAGGAGTGCAAAAGAATGGCCTATAATTAAATAGTCTGGACGATGCCTCAGCTGTGGTTTATCATCTAAATTAGAGGAATTAAGTGATTCTTGGTAATTAAAGGGCTTGAATAAGTTGGTACCAACATTGTTTTTCACTCACACACTTTATGTTCTATGAGTTATAATGACAGCATTAAATCACTTTTTTAATTGCATCAAAATAATAGCATAGTTTGTTTGCGCCAACGTTCAAAGTGTTACCATGCCATTTTAAACTTCTAATATTAAGGAAGGAGAAATGAAGCTTAATCAATTTCATGTATTTTATTACACTAAAAAGGTATCCTATTTTCATTTACAAAAAAGCAAACACTGAGGTTACAGTGAGAAAATTAAATGGAAAGCATTTTGTAAAGATTAATTTGAAAATAACATAAATGTCAATGCAGAAATTATTTGGAAATAATCTCCGACAATCTATAAACAGAAATGCCTTGCAATACTATTTTAAATGCTATTTTTTTTGTGTCATTTAAAAAAAATTGTCCAATAGTAGTTAAATAAATATGCTGGGTTCATTAGAGATTAACCTTAATCAGTCTCGTTGCAGAATGATTTAAATACAACATTACAAAGAAAATTATTTGGAAAGTGCTATGAGCTTTGAGCTGTTTTAATAATCATTTTATTGTGATTGAAATTGTGCCAACTGCTGTCAATTAAGCTTACATTGTGATATTCTAGGTTTCAGCACTTTCAACACAAGACCTCTCAGCTTACTTCTATCACCTCAAAGATGACGATTCACAAAGAATCAACGCTGTCAGTGAGCCAAGGTCCAGCGAGATTGTGACTCTGACCAGTCTGAACCCAGACTCTTCTTTCTCACTGCAGAAGAGCTCAAATTTATTACTTGTTATCCTTTCCCCAAATCTCCCTAACACCATTACATAACATGCCCAAGGTAATGTACACACTAATGGGGAGAGTGGTGTAAATCCATCAGTATGCCATAAATTAGCGCTAGGCACACTTGTGTGCATGGATTACATTGTTGGGGGGGATAATGGCCGCCAAGAGAGCTCTGCCATGATATACGTCGGTTTTGACGCGAGCGGTACTACTATAAATCGGCCTGGACCACAAACTCTGGCCAAGTAATGCCCAAACAGTCTGGTAAAGATGTCGGTGGATGCCTGGGATTTGACTCATATCTAGGTATTTATCTCTTCGGAATTCCAGCGCAGCTCTCTTTGTCTTTTTTCCTACACTTACAAACAGAAAGACCCACCCACTTTCCCTAGCAAATAAAGACCATGCCGTGTAAACCTAGACACACTTCATGATTAGTGGAGGCATGGATGGACTAAGGTGAAATACTGCAGAGTCAAGAAAAACTCTCCATCATAGCCGCTGTGACACTCTACCCTCAGCGCATTAATAATGGACTGGATGTTTGGTGTGCCTGGTGTCTGTCCACTACGGTTTGATATGATGACCCACCGTAGAAGTCTCACGAAGCCTAATGGCTCCACTCAGAGGGAAGGAAAATGCAGGCACTGACACACGTCCATTGTTTAGTCAAATAAATACTGAAATAAGCTGCTGTTGTCTTGCAATAACTGCCATTAAAAAAAATGTATGTCTATTAATGAGCTGTGAAAGTGTATAATAACAGACTAATCCTTGTTTGTTTTTATGTCCCCATGAAAACAGAGAAAGAGGAAATGGAATGAAAAGAGCTGGAACAAGAACATTCTGAGAAGACAGCAATAGGAACTGCACTAAAAGTGGTTTTCCAAAAGACTTATTAGTGATGACCTTACATAAAGAAGACTCAGTCTAGACACTAAGTGTAATATATTCCATTTGGAGTTTAGCTATGCTTTTCTTTTTAGCTTCGCACAAACACAGCATTGCCAAATACGTCTCAGAGAAGAAACCCTAGTGTAATGTCATACAAATAGACAAGTACAAGACTACACAAAAGCAGGCTTGGCCTTAGCTACCAAAACACAGCAAGCCACATAAGCACCTGTGAAGAGAACAGCCAATGACAAGTAAGGTGAAGGTCCTGTTTTGCTTGGCACATCAAAGCCGTTGCAAAAAGATGGAGTAAACTGGGAAAAGTCCATGCTTTTGCTTGGCAATTGCCATCCATCATCTTACCAGAAAGAAGGAGCTGGTCTGTTGGCATTCATATAGAACGATTCAATTGAAAATTACAAAAACTCGGACTCCACAAACATTTTGAAAGGTTTTAAACAGCTGCATGAGATAAAGTGATTCATGGCCTCACTGTTCATTGCTGAATGTTTTGTTAATAATCAGACGTGCAACAGTCCATAATCTTCTAGGGAATACACCAGCTGTAGTAACACTCAAGAAATGAGCTGATCATCAAACAGATTCTCTCATCCATGTGGCATGATTGGATAAGAAGGGCTTTCAGACATGTGTGGCTCACAGTAGAGGAGGATGTGATGCAAAGCAGCGTAATCCACAAGTGTGTGATTGATAGAGGCACATATTAAACCAAAGCTTGTTAACAGAGACAATATTATAGGGAACTGAGAAAGGAGACTCCCTGATGGTGTTCAACCTCAAATATCTATGTCAAAAAATGAATTATAATAATGTTGCATGCTTAACATTACAGTTCACACAAAAACAAAAATTCTATGTTACAAAGAATTTAAAAAATGGCTGGTACTACATTAAGGCAAGTAAGTAAGGACAGAATTTACATTTTGGAGGTTATACACTATTTGGGGGTTGTGGTAGTATACTAAGGTATAATGCCACGACCTCTTCAGAAAAACAATATTGTAATACCGAAACGGTGGCATAAACTGAAAAAGAGGTCATTTACCAATATATATGGTGTAAGATGTCATGTTATTGTGCATACGATGTGCACTGCAAACATGTGCACATGTGGCTCTGATTAAAGCCCAGATTCCCTGTTTTTTTATTGGATTTGGGATGTATTGCATAAACTGGTTAGTAGTATTGTGTTAGGGCCAAAGACTGTGAATTATGAATCTCATTTGTCTCTGAAATTACTCTGAGATCCAGAAAAAAAAGTCTGGTCAGTAAATGCAGAGACTCTGGGAGGTGAAATTACTTTAGGTGGTTGTATCTGCATTAGTGCAACATACAGCAGAAACATCGGAGGGCAGACTGATGATGATGATCATGATGATGATTGGAAAAGTGAGCTTGACTGAAAACAAGCTGTCCTCATTAGTGTAATGATTTTTCACTCTCATTTTATTTGGGTAGAGATTGATTGGTGATAATACTTAATGTGGTTGCAAATAGACCAGGAGGAAATGGCTGCATGGTGAGCCAATATGAACGCGAGTCTGGTGTGTGAAAGGATGAGTCGGCCGTGTCTGTTACACAGGGGCTTGTCTGACCGCACTGGCTCTGAGGCCTGTTTTTCCCTCATGTCAGGTGTGCTGCTCGTATTACTGTCTGTAGGGCTTCAAAAATTGATCTCAATGGTGAGAAACGGACAGCAGCCTGCTCAAGAGGCACATGGAGATTAACCCTCTATTCAGTTCGGCCCTTTTTCTCACACATTTCTGCTTTATGTAACTCAGGAGGGCAAGAAACAATGGGAAGGTTGATCTCGTGTATGTGTGTGCGGTGAAAGGAAGTGAGTGCTGGTGAAGGAGAGGTGAGGAGACTTTGAACCATCAAAAACAGTGCAAGAAGAAAGGGGGATGAAAACAGAAGTGGGTGGTGATGGAAAGATGAAGAGGAGGAGGGGAAAAAGTCTGCGGTCCAGTGGGGAAGTCTGCAAAAACATACGGAGGGAATGAAGATAACTTGGAGACGAACGGAGATAGTGGCGGTGGTTCTGATCAGACGGAGAGTTAACCATCGTTGGAAAGCAGCAGAACCAGCCTATCAACAAATTGCTTCAGAATCTGGGCATTCTGGCTCTGAAAGTGAGGATGAGATATTATGTGTTAGGGGGTGAACAGGTGTTAGAAGACATGAGCTTCTGAGTGATGATTAGGATAGATAAGAATTATAGATGGGTTGGAGAGAAGGAAATGAGTGACAGGAAAGAGAGAGGAGGGTTCTCAAGAAAGAAAATTTGAAAATTGATTGCAAGAATTCACAAGAACTACAGCTACTGACCAAAGTGTTTAGGCATTTATGATGCACATGCATTTAACTGTGACCACAGCCTTGAGATTTGGAAATATAT
Source organism: Enteromius fasciolatus (assembly GCA_032361145.1). Classification (NCBI taxonomy): domain Eukaryota; kingdom Metazoa; phylum Chordata; class Actinopteri; order Cypriniformes; family Cyprinidae; genus Enteromius; species Enteromius fasciolatus. The sequence continues at coordinate 7,130,684 of JAUMHR010000042.1, read as the reverse complement.
ATTTATATATTTATACCAGACACTGATAGTTATATATGGTGTTATTATTCATTATATTAGAATTATTTCTGCTAATGTTTATTCAAAACAGCAGAAATAATCATGTTAAACATTATGTCATCTTGCACTGTTATGTGTCAGGTCTATATCCGCTTTCCAAATTTCCATTCATTAGTATAAACTAATTATATATATATATATATAGAAGTTTTATGAATCCATTCTATAGATCTATTTTTGGCCTACATGTGTTGTGTTTTATGATTAATTATGTAAACATCTTTTAAATGAAGCTACTACTTTTTAATGTGTGCGTGTCATTTAATTCGTTCAATTCTAGATATTTAGGTAAAATAAACGTTGCTTAATATTTTTATAGTAGGCTAATATTTCAAGTAATCAAATAAAGGTCAATAAATACATATAAGCCAAACACTCGTTAACTTACATTTTGTAAATTTTAATTTAAAAGCTATTCTATGACTAATTAATTGACAACTAATATTTTAAACGAAACGTTGATAGAACAACAAGAACAAAACTTTCCACCCACTTTTTTATATGCGCTAAAATAAATAAATCAAGGGAATTATTAATTAAAGGGAAATTAACGTTTTTTTTAAGTAATTAACTCAGTTGACAACAATTTTGAAACTGTAATGTATTAAGAAAGAAAGAAAGAAAGAAAGAAAG
>JAUMHR010000042.1:7109724-7129891 GCA_032361145.1 Enteromius fasciolatus | reverse complement strand
AAGAAAGAAAGAAAGAAAGAAAGAAAGGCGTGCAAATAAGTTCGCCGCATGATTGGAATAACCTGTTTATAATGACTGTGATTCATGAGGGCAGATGAATTGTATTAAAATCTCGTAAATGTCCCCTAAATCTGGCCTTTTGCCTGTTCCATATCAGTTGACATATCAGATGGGCTTAATACTGATATAAATTAAGCTGAGGCGCTTGTTACGGCTTACCTGTCGGCATATTAGTGGAGAGGCAAGGTGGGAAAACATGTCAGTTTTCAGAGACGGTCAATTATCACAGCTACATCGGCAAAGAGAACAAACGTCTGGCAAAGAAGTAGGGTAACGTGATTTGGGTGGATTTTCCGCCGGTGTGACTGAACGGCTTTATTTTAAGTCACTGGATTGAGGAAATGTTGAAAATAGCACACGACTCTCTTAATGAGACCTCCAGAGGAAAGAAGGAGCACACCGGTCACTGGACTGACTGGGGGATGGGACATTAGGCTTCAAACTTTTGCAGGATCAGGTATTTCGATAAAAAAAGGTTCATTTTAAAACACTTTAAAATTCAGACTGTCTAATATAACGGAAAAGCTTAGTTCAGTGAGAATCATGAAACATAAGGAACATTTAGAACTGAGCAGGAAACTGAGAGAAGAGGTGGTAGCCTATATAATCATTAAATATATATATAGGTTTAGCATATTGATGAATATGCAGCCTATTTAATAGACGAGGCGTGGGGAGGTTTAAAACGACGTCACTGTTTCAGGAATTTCTTTGTTAAGGACATAATTGAATTATGTAATTTCAGTTAAATAGAATTACAACCATGCGGATTTTCATTGTCACTTGTTTTTTATTATTATTAGGCTATTATTTTTATTATTAAGCTACTTTATTTTCTCTCCATTCACCGTTTGCTTTAGACATGTTAATGCTAATACCTAGGCCTATTCATAAATTCTGATAGTCTAATAGTTTTGATTCATGCAACTAATATTAAATACCTCTCTCGTGCTCAAATATTTGGTTCTGCATAACCTTATTTATTTTTACAAAATTCAGTTTGAAAGGAGATCAGAAGGAGGAGGAGGGGTCTATACCAGGAGTCTGACCAAGTGACCTGCAGGCTGATTATATGTCATTAACTGGAGACTCGGCCTATTTAAATTACTCGAGAACTTCCATTCAGACAGATGAATTACGCCTGAACCTCACACACAACACTTAAACACGAATAAATCATGAACCTTCTTTTGTGAAATTTGTGAAATTTTACACACACACACACACACACACACACACACCACTCCCTCTCACTCTCCTTCTTCTGCCTCTCCCCTCATTTCTCTCTCTCTCACTCATACACTGACACACAGACAGGAATTGCTAGATATTCACACATTGTTTAACATCGCTGTTATATTTGGCACCTGGAGCAATACACTGTGAACTGTCAAAATTAAAAGACTCAAATGTCAGCTCAAAGTCCTCCGAAAGGCCTCGCAATCAGCACGGATACTCGCATAGTTAAAAAAAAAACGAATTACAACCAACACTGCTCAGAATTAGCATGTCTTTTGGATTTAGTTCAAATTTTCGGCTCTTTTCTACAGTAGATGTCGTGAAAAATAAACGGTCAATTGAGGATTAACAGATCCACGAAACATAATTCTTGTAAAGTGTTTCGTACACAAACATACGGCATAAACATATATTACAGTCAAAATCACTGTCCTGCTCTTGGTGATGTCTAAACTTTAATGGCATCAATATTTTTTTAACTACGCGCTTATTTGGACTTTGTCGTCGTTGTTTCCTTATCAAATATAATAAAAAATCCCATTAAACTGTCGATGGCGTGATCATTTCAGTCGAAGATTTCAAATGCAGTCTAATAGACTCATGCTTTTACAATATTTTATGATACTAACATATTTGATACATTTTAGTTACATTTATGTTTTACATCATTATAATATTTTCTATAGCCTACTTGTTTTATGCGTTTATAATGCGTTTCTGGCTCATTAAAAACAGCCAGATTTAGGCCTAACACGGAAATGAAAATAGACCCATTTACTTTACTATTGCCAAATTAAAAAAAAAAAAATGTTTTATGCACTGAATGTGTATGTAGATTAAACTTTTACACGTACACACTAGATTTTTGCATTTTTGCCTTTTTGTTTTTTTTTCTTTGCATAATTTTTTAACTCGTTTTTGACAAGTGAACAGTATAATTATATTCCCTATTGATGTATCAAAAGCGTTATCTATCTCATGTGCACTTAAGGATAAATAATTAGGCCTAAGAAAATTTACATCCGACTGTAGCTAGTTGAAATTATTATATAGATATACAAATGTAATTAAAATACCAGATAAAAATGCACAGCACACTGAATAAAGTTTTAGCATGTTTTAAATGTCAAATCTAGCACTTTGCTTTTTTTTTTCCCCCTTCCTCAAGAAGCAGTGATAGCCTGCTTAAAAATAAATCAGAAATAAAATCAATTTAAATAAACAAAATCAATCTCATCCAGGTTTCTAGTTTGAATACGACCCGTCTCTATTTTGTTTTGTTTTTTTAATGTACCAATACTTAAATACCAATGTTTCTCAGTTTATCTGAAAATAAAATAAAAAGCTATTTTTATTCAGCCAGTTTTATTGCTGCATTAAATTCTTTCAATTAAATGTACGAAAGTCTGGATGTATTGTGGCACACACACACGTGCATTTAAAATGAATAAAATATATAAATAACATTGTCACGCACACGCAAGCACGCACGCACGCACACACTCTCACAAAATATCAAATGAACATGGAACGGCAGCATACGTTACCAGTCCTTTTGCATGTATTTTACATTTATTTTATACATCTATATAATGATATATATGCTATAAGTGAGCTATCTTTGCAAGGGTTCGTGCAATTTGGGAGCGTAAACACCCTGACGCTGCAGTTCATGTCCCTCCCCCTCTACAACGTTATTGGCTGAGAACAGTTTTGACGACATATATGAACCCAAGCAGCTCAAAAGATGTAGCTGACATGGAGATCAAACGGTGAAATTCGCCTTCTTCCACAGAGTGAACCAGGCTGCGAATTGCGTGCACGGCATCGACAGGGATTGGAAATTTTTCCATCCAACGCTCCACCTCGTTGATTCCATAACGGGTTTGAAATTCAGAAAAAAAGGCTCTGAACGGCGCTAAAACATGAACAACTATTAGCAATGGGACTTTCTCATGATGGATATTTGCAGTGGAGAATGTAAGTGTAAGTAAATGATGTTTCACTAATAACCAGAGTGCACTTAAAGCTGAAGCCTGTTTTGTTCGTCTGTTGATGAGCTGCTAGAAATTCGGCGGTATCTTTGTTATGGACAAATAGCCTAAGCAGGACTGCATTTTTACATTCCGCTAGAAAGCAACAAACGAATAGTTTTTTTATGGGGAGACAATCAGTGCGTAAATCGACAAGTCAAAGTACGCACAATCTGAGAGCCAAAGCGTACCCCGTCTGTGGTTCGCCTTAGGGTACACAAGTCTGTCGCCATGAGTTTAGTTGGAGGGTTTCCCCACCACCCGGTGATGCATCATGACGGCTATTCCTTCGCTGCCGCAGCTGCTGCCAGTCGCTGTCATGAAGAACCCCCCTATTTTCATGGGTGGCTTATCAGCCATCCGGAGATGTCTCCTCCAGACTACAGTATGGCACCCTCCTACAGCCCCGAATACTCGGCGGGAGCCCCCGGGCTCGACCACTCGCACTACGGAGGAGTACCGGGGGCCGGCGCCGTTGGAATGGGACCCCGACCAGTGAAACGTAGACCCACGGCTAACCGAAAGGAGAGGCGCAGGACTCAAAGCATCAACAGCGCCTTTGCAGAACTCAGGGAATGCATTCCCAACGTACCCGCGGATACGAAGCTGTCCAAAATCAAAACCCTTCGTTTGGCTACCAGTTACATTGCTTACCTTATGGACATTCTGGACAAAGACGAACAGAACGGGGAGGCAGAGGCCTTCAAAGCGGAATTCAAAAAGACAGACGCCAAAGAAGAAAGGCGAAAGAAGGAAACGGTAAGCTCTCAAATAGTGAAAATATAAATCGTCCAAAAGTATTGTCATATATTAGAATAACATATAACCTAACTGAAACTTTCTTTGACTTTGATATAAAAGCGTATTCTGTGGAAAACTGTGAACGCTAATGTGCCTGTATCTTTGTTGCATAAGTTCATTTATTGCATTTGCTGTCTTTACCGTGACCAGACCGTTGCTAAAATTTGATCATGTGTAATGGCTATACAAATAATCTCTTTTGTGTTATTGCTTTTCTTTTACAGAACGACGTTTTGAAAAATTCAGGGAGCAGCAATGACAAGAAAACTAAAGGGAGAACTGGTTGGCCGCAGCATGTGTGGGCATTGGAACTGAAACAATGAGACTAATGCAAAAGACACGAAATGAGGCCCTCTGAACTCATTTTTAGTTGTTCTCTCACTTTATTTAATGGAATATTTATGTGCAATTTCCCGCTACGGACAGTGGATATTTGAGGAAAAACCATTCCATTTTAGAAGGAGGATACTCTCTTGGTAAGAGATTGTGCGTGCTGTCTGATTTTGGTTTACTATTGTTTGTTTTCTTGTCCCGTTGTGAATCAAAATGAGATTTCTGCCACTAAGGAGTACACGTGAAGTTCTGTCTCATTCTGTCTCTCTATCACTTTCAGTATCTATCTCTGTCTCTCTCTTCTTTAACTATGAGGAAGGTTAGTCGATGTTATGATATAGTAAATGTTTTATTTGAAAATATCATGAAGTGTTATAATGTTATTTTGTGGTCGTACAATGGTGTCTGAAACTGTCGAGTCCACCGAGTGCACTTCCGTCCAGAGACACAAAATTTAAACAATATTGGAGATGTAAACAATGTAATTAATTCAATAAACCACTGTGTTTTTAACAACCCTAAACCTTTTGTTGTATTGAAATGTAATTTAACATAAAGGTGCCACTTGGTAAATTGCACACTAAATAATAATTTACAGAAGCTATGTGCTGTTTGTAAGCAGAACAGACTACAGTAGAGAAATTAATGATACGTTTCCAAGGCCTAGAGAGATTGTTGAATATTTGTTCAATTCAACATAGACCTGACACTCAAATCACACAGCACTCACGCGATGCATACCCAGCCCAAAACTGTGTCCTGCTTTTAGACATATTGCCAAAGACAAATGTTTAAGTTTTCTGCAAGCATCAGCAACGTGGCTGTTGTGAACAATTTATGCTTGCAATAGGCTACTAAAAATAGTTGCAATTAATTAAAAATAAACTGGATCAAAGGACTGTACTGTGTTGCTATCGGCCTTACGTACAGGTAAACTAATATATATTTTTTTTACAAAAAGGCCAACCATTCAGCCTGTTCCGGGTAACAACGCTATCTATAGTTTCAAGTAACTACAATTAAAACATAATAACTGATAAATATAATTATATGCCAAAATAAAAATAATGCATTTATCTTAATTTGAAGTACATTTGTCAGTATGCATGACGAAATTTGCACGTTAATGGACAGAATTAAATGCAAATAGTTTTGGACAGGTGATAGCCTATGGTTTCTGCAGCAGGTGCCAAACAATATAAAATGATAGAGTAAATCGTTGTTGATTGAGGAAAAAAATCCAGAATAACATCTAAATCTCGAAGATGGCTATTCATGTACTGTTAATTAGATTATTCTTAATTTTATATATAGCCTATATTAATAAACGGGATTCTAACATTAAAACTGCACAGGTTGAGTGGTATAAAATACAATTGAACGCTGTTCAATCGCTATAAAGGGGGGAAACTGCAATACGTTTAATTCTACAACTGCTAAAATAAATGATTGAGTAGACTCACTGGAGCCTGTGGAAAATGCCCAAATGACGTTAACAACAAAATACGGAGGAGGGCCAGACTTTGCTGGAGCAACCAAGGCCTGCTTGGATGTGCAAATGATTGATAAAGTGCCGATCAAAATATGCAGCTGAAACTTCCCACAATTCATAGAACCGAATTTTGTCAATGGTCGAAACAACTGAATCAGTAATATCCGCTGGAATTATGGAATAATTATAAACATCAGGTAGCCTATTATTATAGAATCTTCATGTTTTACGATTTTTAAAATGTTGCATTCGATGCACATCAGACAAGTCTTTGTCTTTTTTCTAATATATTTCATGGCTTATTAGCATTTTTGGTGAACTTTTGTGGGCTAACGTGCTACTTGCTAAGTGCTTTTCTCTCGGAGCAGGCCTCCTAGGTTCTTCAGGCATGCAATTAAACTGACATCTCCGCCAGAATAAATCTGCTTAGATAGGAAGACACACAGACAATTTAAGACCCATCCAGTTGCATTAAATTACCGCTTACGTTACATGGTATTGTCTGATTCCACAGGTCCTGTGCGCTAATAATTGTAGATAATTTGTTGAGAGTGTCAAGATGGCGTCTCAGATAAATTTAACCGTCCGTACTCCCTTGATTAAAAATACAGATAATACTGTGACCTCATTGTGACCTGCTGCCGCTGCTGTAACAGGAATGACTCTTCAAATGGAAGAGAACACATATCTTACATTCGACACCACGATTCCATGAAGGCCCAAAGTAGTAAAGAGCCCTTATTTCCTCTGGCACTAAAGGAAAGTCGTCTAATCCAAGATATACAATTTCGTTGGTATATAGCTCTTTTATCTCTTACTTCCCATCACCTCATGTCTCATATGATTAAATATATCTAATTCTAAAGTTTACTAATCTTTACCAACCTAAAAAAAAAAAATAGTCTAGTTTTCTTTAGCCTTTATCATCTATCTTCGCTAATTGCACAGACCACTTACCAGCTTAGGCCTAATAACAAATGTACTAGGTCTCTTTTGTGTAAATGTCCAAATGTTAAAGTTCTCCAACTTATAGGGTCGTACTATATTTTAAAGTATGGACCAAACAGCATCTTTTTCTTGGTATTACAGACATCTGTAAACCATTAGCTCATAAGACCCTCCTCCATTTTTTTCTGTCTGCAGCAGTGGCTAGTAGACATGTTGACGTCAGAAAAGAGCCATCCTGTGCCTATATGGTAAACGTAATCACTTACAAGGCATGTGATCCTACCTCAACCTAAATCCAAGCATCAAAACCGTTCTGTAGAAATCACTTATATAGGCTGTAGCCTAAAGCAATTTAACTTCGAAAAAGTCTGTGTTGTGTAACCGAAGTGCCACGATATCAGATAAAACATTTAGATTTAAAACAATCGCTCAAAGAAAAAAAAAAAATGAATGTCGCAGTCTTTATCTAACTCTAAATTTAAACAGATATGCAGGTCAAGTTTTTATGTCGCGTGTTCTTAAACTTCTACAGCACTTTATATTGTTTTCCGTACACTTTCCGTACAGATCACAGTATCTCTGTGTAATTACATGCCATTTTCACCATTTTGTCCAATAAAATGTCTTCCTCCTCATTGTGTTCCGATATAATAGGCAACAATCTAACTTAATTTAGGATATCTGAGTTAAATGATTTTGGTTGCGTTTCGCAGCCATTTCGCAGCCTGAGTTTCGCAACAAAACAAGTCTGATATTGACTGAAATTAAATTAATACAACATATTTTAAACAAGAATAGTAATTAAAGCGCAAATAGCCTACAATATTCCAATGATTTCGAATAAAATATACAAAAACTAACGTTACGAAAACCTGTTTCGTTCATGAATTTAAGATTTGCACGCAATGTATAGGCCTATACAATTATATATTGTGTGTGTGTATACATATGTACAGTATTCTATAGACAATATTTATTTTGTTTATGTGCTTAGATTTTCATTATTTAACTATTATTCAGAGGTTCAGTGGTTACACAAGAAATCGCGTTCGTTGTAGATGAGTATACTAGTCACTGATACAAAAATGTTTCCTGTTTATGTTGGCATTATTGACAGGACAGAAACGTCGATCTACACTTCTGAAATACCGCGTCGACATTGTATGATGTTATACTTTACCAGCTGCGTTTCTAATAATTAAACAAGCAGACAATGTGCCATTCTGAGAGAGTGTACTGTGTTTTGCTGAGGGTTGCGCGGAAGATCAGGCCAGTGCCCGTGGTGCTGTCAGTTGTGACAGTTCCCAGATGGAGGCCGCTACTGTATGCGAGATTGAGTTTCTCACAGAAACAACTCCCTCTTCTTCCAAACCGTCCTCCAAAAGTTCTTCAGGCACTCTTGCGCCCAGACTTCTCAAACAACGGTAACGCGGAAAGAATGAGCTTTTGAAGGAATAAAGACGCTTCGCTCCATCAGGTTATGCTTGACGAGAAGAGACGGCTATACATCTGCATGACGAGCTAGTGGCAGGATCACTGACGTGTACTACGGTAAACTAGTTTTACCTCCTGGAAAGTGATTTGTTGGCTAATAACTAGTGGAACAAAACTACTGAAAAGCTACTAAGAGCTTGCTTCGTCTCTTTTACCAAAGCCGTGATAATATCTAAAAAATCGGCCGTTTGAAATAGTTATCGTTGCTGTGCTGTTTTTGGCGTTGCTGTTTTGAATGGTAGCCTACTAGGCTACTTGTACTTTTTTGTATTGTGGTGCATAACGTTCTGAAAATTATTTGAAAATCGTTTATTTATACATTTACGAACCCCCATTTACCAACCCTGAACCTGCCGATCACAATGCTTAAACAGAGATGGCCCTTTATCATTGATAAATATTTTAAATGTTGTAATTAGCTGCTATATTTTGTGCAATTAGCCTACTCGATTGGACAGTAGCCTACTATTCCACTCTTGCATATGGCATATTTTTATTAGAATCTTCACGCAAAAACAAATTCTGAAGGTAAAACAAAGTTAAGCTTTACTGAATGTTTCCTACCAGAATATATCATGCAACAAAATATCCAAAATAGCTTAAAAAATTCCATCCGAATTTAGGCTACTTTACGTGTACAGAACAGCTAGCCTCGCGGGCTCAGCACAACGACTCCTTCACGTACATTTCAGGGAAAAAAGCTTAGCCTATACTGCAAAAACCGTCACGTATTGAGCCTGTGAGAGGAAAGGAAGACCTCCCAAGTGGTCAGGGCATGCGTGTCATTTCAAGCGAGTCCTCTAACACTCCATTCATCCCTGCGAGCATGAGGCGACTGCTCTGTTTTGTCGGTGATAAACATTTAAAACCTTTAAACGAGAGCATAAATCCAGAGTGGGGGAAAACACATGAAAACGGCTGCATTTTCAAAAACGAACCTGTCAAAAATAACGGAACTGAGCGCATTGAGTAGATATCTTAACAGGCGACGCGCCCCTTTTAAATCGTACAAATTGTGAAAGTCTAAAAAGAAAATGCACTGAAATTCAGAAGCAGTTTTGGAGACGGTCAATTACAAAGGAATAGCGCCGCTACAAATCCCAATTGTCAACGGGAGAAACTTTACATGGTGTTCAGTACACAATGTCGCTATAGCCTAAATGTAAATAAATAACATGTTCTAATAACGTAGTTATTGTTGTGAATATATTAATGTATACTATTCGAGTAGGCTTGTAATAGGCTACATGCAGTACGTCTTTTTAACCTATATAATATGTAACAGGGATAATGTAATGGCGAATTTTTTAAAGGTACAGCTTATGGACATCTTGGTTGTGAATTTCATAGCGCCCGTCGGTGAAGGTTTTATATGTCCATCTGATCACTTTTCATCTTCATATGTTCATCTTCTCATATGTTCACTATTGGTTGTGTGGGGAGATGGCAATCAAATCATTAACGGTAGGCCTCATATTACCATCTATTAAGCCTAATAGTAATGTTTTTTCAGCTAAGCGTCCAGGATTGACATTGCCTGACCCTCACCAAATACGAGCTTTTTTATCCCTTTCATTTAAATGGAACCCATAGGAGTGGTGGTGCAATACATCTTCAGCGAATAATAAACAGACTTCGTTCATCACAGACACAAATGATTCACAGTGTTAACCTTTTAAACTGACCAATTAAACAAAATGAATACAGGTCTATTTTTACCAAAGGCAAATAGTAGTAGCTGGAATAGTCTTCGCTTAATACTTAAGCTTACAACTTAACTACTCGTAGCACTGGATTATTTCGTGAAGAAGCTAGTCAATAATACATTTTTAACACATTTAGATTATTACAAGTGAAATTAGTAGCCTACTGAAAATAAATAAAGGTGAGATTTTTTGCGAGGCGACTGTGAATTGATTGTGACTGTAGCCTGTATAAAAGTATGAATGAAGCGAAGCAGATATTACAAAATGATGACCTTGAACTTGGCATTTTTTCGCGTTGCTAAAATCAAAACTTACAACAAGTGGCCTATTTCTCATAGACACATAATATTCTATTTGTTTATGGTTGCACTTATGTAACTTGTGTTTTCATATGCTTAATAATAATAATAATAATACCATATTGTGCTATAGTAATTAAATGTAGAGATAATATAGAGGGTAAAATGCGATGCGGTCTTGGCAAATGTTGCATTTAGTTACAAGAGACGGAAGCGTCTTTTTTCCAGTATTTAGAAAAACGATATTCACAGTCTAGAACAAAGGGACAAATTCAGGTAGAGGCCAGTCAGAAGACACCTACATTATTGCCCAGGGGGGCCCAAGCTGTCATTTCGATTCTGGCTGATGATCTTAAGCTTCCTCTGATAGCCTTGTGGCTCTGAACATCTGACTTTCGAAGGAGAAAATAGTCTAGTAAAGCTACTTTCAAAGAAACTCTACTTAAATCCACGCAAAATACAGCTATAGTTAACCTGTATTTATTTTTTTTAATTTAAAAAATAAAATAAACTGTCACGTGCCTATATAGTAATTAAATTCGGTGTGCACTGTGCAAAATGCAAGTTGTATGCATGTTTTGCAGACAGCTATTAGTTTTGCAAATTTATATAGCCATTGGGACTAATTATTATATACAAAATTTAGGCCTATGAAAATTGTTGCTCGAATTGTATATTCTATATTTATATGCGTCCCCAATCAGACAAGTTATTTATCACCATGCAATGAAATGAAAGAATACGAAATTGTTGATGGATGGATTTTCTTTTGCTAACTTCATCACAAAAGTGTGATACAACTAATTACAGAAATCAGTCTTCAGCCTTTGCGGAGTCTAAAAATGCATTCATGAATATTCAAGGAGATGAGCTAAAACTATTCTAGCATTTACAGCGGTGAACCAATTCTCAGGCGTCTTTATGTATCTGCAATACACATATGGCCGGTCAGTTTTCCAATCACGAAAACATCTGTTACTGTGCACACCACAGACCTTGAATGTGCAACAACAGACTGTAAAAATAACCTCATATGGCATGTGGTAAAATACAAACGTTCAGTCATTGCTTGTGGCTGATACAGTGAAGTATGAGTTGAGAGCTTGGTGCCGGTGCCCAACTGAAGCGACTTTTGGGAAGAGTGCATGGCTTCGAAGCGGCAGAGGAAGGACAGCAAACGTACGAATCAATAATGAAGATCAGACCAGGGTGTAACCATGGAAACAGTGATACCATGGCAACCCCAGGTTCTCCTGTCACTCAGGGGCCCCTCAGGCCAGTATATCCGGGGATAGGTTCCTCTCCCATCCATCATGGGCAGTAATGGAGAGTTTCTGGAGTAGTCTGTGGCTGACTGTGTTAAACCACAGCGATGACAGCTATCTGCTCTCCTGCTCTGAGCTACCATTCTTTCTCTGTATATTTACTATCACATTTATTTTTCTCTCTGTGACTCTCTCTTACATCAGGTGTGCCCTTTAGACCACAAAGACTTCCTGACATGATCAAATTGGATATGCATTTTCAGTTTGTGTTCTCATTCGCATTCAGACTGTTCCAGTTAAATCTAAACATAAGATGTCCAGAGCATGACATATGACTGGCGAATGATTAATAGCTATGCTGAAAAGACAGCGGCCTGAAAAATTAAGTCTTCTCTATTATTATAGTAGCCTGATGAATACGTCACTGTTTTTAAAATTCCGCTTACTGGGGGTAAAAGCAACACAACTCAAGCTTTTGTAAAAACGTGTTTGGATTTATACTATAGCCTAACTACATTATGTAAATAATCTTTTTATGACTTTATTTGTGCATAAATATTTTGCGTGATCTGTATTTCATAGCAGGAAAATGTTTTGTTTTTCTTCTTACTGAACCTTAATATCGAGTGAAGCACATACAACTGATTTTGGCAGAGCGATCTATTTCTTTGACACACTTTTTTTACTTTTGCGATTCGGGGTGCAATCTTCAGGGGTCAGCGGAGACATGGAAACAGAGGCCCGGTGACTGAAACTGATAATGATAAGGATATTGAGCACTCCATTCACCTTGTTGCCAGTAATGAGGAGTTCATTTCGGGAAGCTGCGCTTTTGGGACACTCGCCAATCCCCTATTCATCAGCCTGCAAAGCTTATTAGACCATTTCCCCCGTTACACGCTCCCACTGGATTTAATCCATACGGTCTACAACAATCAACAATCACGTTTTATTTATTTTTATTTTGTATTATTATTTTATTATCTCTTAATTGATGTGGTTGTCGTTACTGTGATCAATTAACAAAAAAAAATTTTAATTCACAATAATGTAGCGGTTGGCTTGCAACTACATATATAAACATATTTACATTGTCTTATATTGTACATTTGGTATCTTGTGAGATTTATTTGCTTATCTTATTTTATATTGTAATGTCTCTGTCCTGCTGTTGTTTAGTGTACTGGAAGCTTCTTCTGTCGCCAAAACAAACAAAAAAAAATTGTTTGTTTATACAAACATTAAATCTTATTCTGATTAAGTGTAATGTTGCTTTTATCCTGCAGGTGACTGCAGGTCTACTTAGAACTGGCCTAAATTACTCTAACTTTCGAGAACTGTTTTGCGGAACCGCCCGCAATGGCATTAAAACAAATAATAATCATGAAAAATTATAATTGGCGTTATAGCGACATTTGTTCATATTAAAACTAAATCGATATATTGGACAATAAATCAGCGTCTTCCATAGCCTACTTGTTATTTATGTGCGTGCAAATGAAAAAGAGGGGAGGGATAATAATAATAATAATAATAATAAATCTATATGATATGGTGATCCTGTACTGAACAATAAGTGTTTTTTACAGAGAATGTCAAAAACTAAAAAAAATTAAAATAAAGAAAGAAAATGTATCAAATATAATCATATAACAATTTCCGTTTGATCGTAGTTTAGCTTTAAAACGTTCATCAGCATTTTATGTCAGACAGTCAAACAGGCCAGACACAGAACCATCATTGTTTTTGATAGCTGTGTATCATCGATAGCTGAATAATATGACATCATAGAAGCGACGAGGCACATTTGAATGTTTCTCACATTTTGCTCAATTTGTAATAATACTAAAAGACAAAAGTAAACTGAATCCCACTATACTAAATAGTTTGCCATCATTGCTGTTCTCCTCATGCACGCTTATTGATTTAGGAAGGGGGTGGCAGATTGATCTGGGACTGAGTGGCCCCATGTTTATTGGGCACGCAAGTCCACAGGTCTGCTGGTATTAGGACTTCTCACGGGTGGCCAGGCCACTGTGATACACCACACCCCACTGCTTTCATTGCTTGCCGCAGAACGGTTTTGATCATGGTCAAAGGAAAACGCAACACCTTGATGGTGCGGAGGGCGGTAGGTGTAGCTGGCACAATTTTAAGACACTGCAACAACAGTTCAAATATTTTCTGACGAAGGCTTCAATATGTATTAATATACTGACTGAATCGGATTAGCCTGTAGCATTCAGAATAAATGTCAGGAAATGTTGTGAAGTCGTGACAGCCTTTGCAATACAAGTACCCTACACTAAAATAAGGTAAACGGGTGAATAGCGCTGCATTTGTTTATGATTCAACTAATCCATAAATGTGAATGTTTATTTTTACATCACTCCTCCATTCATCTGATTTAATTTTCTCAGATCACGGAGAGTTGCAAGCCTCCTGCAGGGTCACTGGAGCCATATCTGATGAACGCCTGTGATTGACCCTGGGCAAGAAGTGTTACTTTAATGATTATTATGTTTGTTATTTTATGAACATAGCCTATTTAATATTACTTGGAATCATAATTAAATTGCATTATATATATATATATATATATATATATATATATATATTGCTACTTGTTCAGTAAAACACATAATAAAATTAATGCAAATATCTTGCATATCTAACTGCATTACGTTTCGAATTTATTTATTGCTATTTAATGTTGTCTTCCCTGTTGATATGCATTGAAAGCACTCTGAATTGCATTTTTTTTTGTCAGAAAGATATCATATATATAAAGTGTATTGTTGTTTTGCACGACTCGCCTTTCGATACAATTCGACGATTCGTGTACGTTTGAGGTTTAAATATTTCAGGAAAATATAAGCTATTTCCTACTATTCACTCATAACAATTTGATGAAGACGATTATTAAGAAATCTGGATGATAGACAGCAAGCAGTTTGTGTAAATTGTTAAATTAATAAAATGTGGAATCCAAGAACAGTAGATACTAGAGCTCTGTGGAAAATTTTTTTATAAGTGTTGCAAACAATTTATTTTAGCTATATTTAAACAAACAAATCAATAATAATACTAAAAACGTTGAACTGAATTTGTTTAGCCTATTTAAATGTAGCTTAAATGGATTGCAAACATCTACCTAAAAAAATAGTGAGAAGAAAAAAACAATATATATATATATATATATATATATATAAAAGAGGGGGAAACATCTGAATACTTCACAAACCTGCTGCGGTGTAAAGCGCTGTTGCAGTGATTCAGCGGAGCTTTGAAAAGGATTGCTGTTATGACACTGATCTCAGCGCGATTAGAGCACAAACCTTGGGTGATTAGAGCTGTCAAATAGCCACTACTGAAACTGTCACTGCTCACAATCACTAGCAGTGAACTACACCGTAAATTTTCTTTCCACAACAACGATTAATGAGGTCAAAAATAGCTTTTCTGTTCCCCAGAAAATTATTATTTTTTAGCACTTCATGGAGAAGTAATGCTATACCAATGCGCCCACAGTGAACGAAACGGAATTAATCTCATAGCATTTGCTGTGCATGCAGCTCATCTCAATTAATTAATAACTGTGTCAGAGTATAGTAATGTCTGAAATTACTGTTTTTAGCTATTAGGCAATACAGTTTTCAGTAGTAAAACATAGGATCTAAGGGCCGGTTTCCCGGATAGGAATTAGATTAAGCCAGGACTAGACCTTTGCTAATTTAGGACATTTAAGAATTTTTAGAAACATGTCTTACAAAAATGCATTATCTGTGAGCATTTTAAGACCAGACAATGGCAATGATGTATTTTAAGATATGTCAGTGCAAGCCTTTTCCAGTTTAGACAGCTCATAACATTTATTTTAGGACTAATCTTAAACCCTTTTCGGGAAACTGCCCCTAAAAGTTTTGTTTGTTTGTTTGTTAGCAGAATAAATAGGCCTAAATAAATAAGTAACAGATCATATTTGTGTCTAGGCATAACATATCCATAAATATTTCTAAACCGCAGATTATTGTCTGTGCAAAATAAATTGCAGGATATCCATAGCTGTTAACGGTCCAGATTCAGATCTTTCAGAAAATAGAAAAAAATAGGGTATGCGCGCCACCTTGTGGCCGTTACTGGGTACAGCGAGTTTTTCATAAGCTTAGTGGCAAGAAAACACATAAATATCGTAAATTAACTGGATCGTTGCACCATCCGTAAGTAGCCCACAATTAGTCAATAACTAAATAGACAAAAACAACATAACGATATCCTCGCATTCATTGCCAGACTGCTCCAGACATAAAAAGATATGAGGTCTACAAATGCCGCGTGATACTAGACGAAAAAAATACTAATTACAATATGATATTTTTACAATGACAATGATATAAGAAGGACAATAGAAGCTATTTTCATGGTAGCATAGGCCTGTCTATTCTTGTGGCACTAACATGGTATACAGCCAGCAAAAACTTTCCCATGAGATATAAAGCAAATAATAGCTAACATATAGCCTAGCAAACCAACAACACATTGACAGCGGTTTGGACTTATCCATTTGGACTTCATGATGTAAAAATTTTATTTTCTTCCCTTATCTTAACCAACCCCTCACACCGACTTTCTGTATTTAGGAGTTTCAAAATGTAGCCTACCGTTTAGTGTGTTCAAGCCATTTGGTTTATAAGGACACCTTGTAACAAAACACGTTCACGTTGTAATACGCTACATGTCATTACACATTTGGGTCCTTGTAAACCAAACCTGTACACGCGCACACACAGCTGCCAAAGATATAGCCTACTGCAAAAAACAACAACAACAACAACTAAAACAACAGGCCTATTATTGTCATATTTAGCTAATATTATCAACTTTTCAATATCCACCACTATCAGATAGCCTAAATTAATACTCATAGGCCCGGTTTCACAGACAGGGCTTAGCCTAACTAAAATTAGGCCAATTTTAATTAGGATATTTAAGTAATTTGTACAAACATGCCTTTAAGATGCATGCCTTGGTATGCATCTTAAGACAAAACAAAGGCACTGACGTGTTTTAAGAGCGGTCAGCAAGTTCCTTTCATTTAAAACAGCTCAGATTTACATTTTAGTCTAGGATTAGGTTTAAGCCTTGTCTGTGAACCCGGGGGATAGAATGAAAAATAATAGGCTTACATTTAATTTTCCCCAATTTCATATAGGCTAGCCTACGATTTTGTGAAATTGTTAAGTAAAATATTGTTAAATGGCTGTTTTCTATATAGCTAGACTTTGAAATTTAAAAATCTGACCCCCAGTTTCACAGACAAGGCTTAAGCTAGTCCCAGACTAAACTGCATGTTTGAGCTGTCTCAGATGAAAATATCTTGCTCTAACATATCTTAAAACATGTCATTGTCATTGTTCTGTGTTTAGATGCACACCAGTAAAATGTTCTTATAAGGCATGTTTGAAACAGTTGCTTAAATATGTTAATTGAACTAATGCCTAGTCCTGGCTTAAGCTAAACCCCGTTTGTAAAACCGGGCCAAAAAGTTTTATAACAGTTTTTACTGTTTAATATTTTGTGGAAGTATTTTTTTTCAGGATTCATTGATGCATTTGTTTGTTTTTAAAGCGTCAGCGAAAAATAAATAAATAAAAAAACATTCACACAAAACTAATTTCTGAAGGATCACGTGACACTGAAAGCCGCTTGCTTTGCATCAGACTACAACAGAAACCATTTATTTTAAACTGTAACATTAGCGTTTTTGTGTTGTATTTGTGAGCACATTAATGCAATCTTAGTGACAGACTTCATTAAAACCCGTGTTTTCCAAACCTTTAACAAGCATTATTCTCCTGTTTGGAGTAACATCGGTTCAATCCTCTCCACCGCAATAACAAGGTCTGACCGCCAGAGCGCAGTAAGCTAGAGATCTGCTGGGGAAAGGCTGCATACATATTTCTCTGTTTATGCAAATTTTAAACTTGTTTTAGTATGCTCAGATTTTATTTGTTTAACTTTAAATAAATAGTTTTATATTTCGCCATAATGTTCTAATTCCATTTATGCCATCCACAGTGCTTGACGGGCTTGTAGTTCTTTCACTCACTAAAGCCTTTAACTACACTTGTCTATTCATATACCAGTCTATTTGTCCGATTTTCATTTACTTTTTTCAATTATTATTATTATTTTTTTTTTTTTTAACGGTGTACAGCTACAAGCAACTAGGTGGCTTGGTTCATGGCTTATAACGCTTTAACCGAGTTCTTATAGTTTCTGTTTGGAAAAACACTTCCGGAACCAGCGCTGCTACGTCAACACTGCCTACTTAATATTCAGGATCTCGCCTGTATCGTCGGAAGGTTGGTAATTCCGCAAGATGGCGCCAATTTAAGTGTACAGACAAACCAGATCCGATCAGCGAACAGAGACGTCTTTGTGGCTATTTTGAACCATCTTTTAATATATGCACATGATCTACAGAAGTTGTTTTTGTTTGTTTGCATTTTTATCGTCAGCGTGGTAGAGCGATATTGATACAAAAATGCAGTGATATACAAAAGGTACATAAAATAGATCCACCTTTGCAAATAGAAAATAGTTCCACCAAGAGTTGGTAAGACGAACTCTACATTCTGGGCTGCGTTTCCCAGTAGCATCGTAGACCCATTGAAACTAACAAGGAATGGAGCTTACGATGCTTTTGGGAAACAGCACTGTTCAATATAGCTAAACTGTGATTAAATAATGGTGCTGGGCATCTACTGTTGTGATTAATATTTTGAAGAGAGAGTATGTGTAGCCTATGTTACAGACGTCTTTATTGGATGCGAGATATTTTCTAACTCAATGCAAGAAATCCTGAGCCTTGAGGAATCCTGAAGAAATGGTTTGCTGGAAGTCAGTAATTGGAAAATAATATATACAAAGCGATTTAGTGCGATATATACACTGAACGTTAGACAGATAAATAGATATTTTATAGACTCTTGGGAGACCGTACAAAGTATGATACTGTTGTAAACTGTTCTAAACCAAGTCTCCTTTAGGGGGCAGCATTTGAAAAACACTTTGAATGGAGCTATTGTGATCAACTGCGAAATGTAAATAAATAGAGTAATTCATATTAGCATCAAATGTTATTTACATGGCAAAAAAACAAGAAAAGTTATATTACTATATATATATATATATTTTTTTTTTTTACATAAAAAGTAGTGTTTACTAATATTTATATATATATATAGGATACACTTCTATAGAGTTCACACAAATTTAACCTACCGTTTTGATTTTGAAAGAAATCTATATATTAATTATTACACATAATATTTTTGAGATGTTTGTAAGGGTTGATTTTTATGGAATCTACCAGAATTTAATTTTCTCCTTTATTTTAAGTCAATTCTCAAAAATCTATGATGTTGAGTAAGGCCTGTTTATATATGACTGAGCTATTAAAAGACTATAGATGAGCGTTCATCATGCTCCTCAAGAAAAAAAAAAAAAAAAAACATTAACGTATTAGCTAGCATTAAACAAAGTTACCGCTCATTAAAGCATCCTGACTCATAATGGTTATCTATGAGTGCTACTCTTCTGCACAATGGTGATCACAGAAACTTTCTAATGTTAAACATACAGTTAATGTTTAATGTTCAGCTGTCAAGAACACACTAAGAAGTACTTAAACAACAGCAAAATAAAATGGCAAAATTATACTAACTCTCTTAAAATAAATGGGTAATCCGTAACTTACTTTTTTTTTTAGTTTAATCAAGCCTTTAAAAAAAAAAGGAAATTGTCCCCCAGTTTCACAGACGAGGCTTAAGCTAGTCCCAGACTAAATTGCATATTTGAGCTGTCTCAGATGAAGATATCTTGCTCTGACATATCTTAAAACATGTCAGTGTCATTGTTCTGTGTTAAGATGCACACCTGTAATATTTTCTTATAAGGCATTTTTGTAAAAGTTGCTTAAATATCTTAATTTAACTAATGCCTAGTCCTGGTTTGTGAAACCGGGCCCATATTTCTCAGTATTTTGACCCATGATTCATTATAGCATATATATATGCATCCTACACAATCCTGCAGAGATAATGCGACGGAGCTTGCTGTACAGTCAACCAAGACTAATTATAGCACTCTTCACATTTCCGATAAGAGTATCGTTTTGGTTTGTATCAGCAAGTCTGCTCTTGCCAGATCTTGGAGCACTCTAATAGCACTGCACCACAGATACAAACAGGATATGCTTTAAGTACGAATCTAAAAGGAAGGGCATGTCATAGTCATGAGATAAAGACACAATGTTCCACCTGTACATTTTTCTGTATGATTTGTGCAAGTCTAAAGAATTACACATTTTCAAAGTTAAAACTGCAGCAACAGTCCACAACAAAAAGTTAAGTATTACAATGACCAGAAAACTAACAGCTTTAGTTGCTGTGCTAGACATTTGGGGTAGAAGGACAACCATCAATACCAACCT
>JAUMHR010000042.1:7059661-7089287 GCA_032361145.1 Enteromius fasciolatus | reverse complement strand
GACGGATGTCGATGACGTAGCATCCTCGAAATTCTGGCTTCCGAGGATCCTTCCTTGACATTGAGAAACGCCCTCTGCTTATGATTCTAAATTAGTAGCACCTGTTTTAAGGTCGTTAGCTGTCATAAAGCCACCTGTGCACCCCAAAATCAGCCAAAGTCTAAGTAGCAACATGGGCAAAACCAAAGAGCTGTCAAAAGACACAAGAGAGAGAATTGTAGATCTTTACAAAGCTGGAAAGGGTTACGGGGCAATTGCCAAGCAGCTTGGTGAAAAAATAACAACTGTTGGAGCAATTGTCAGAAAATGGAAGAGGCTAATGATGACTGTCAATGTCCCTCAGACTGTGGCCCCACGGAAGATCTCTCCTTGTGGGGTATCAATGATGCTAAGAATGGTGAAGAATCAGCCTAGAACTACACGGGAGGAGCTGGTCAATGCCGTGAAGAGAGCTGGGACCATCGTTTCCAAGGCTTCTATCAGTAATACACTAAGACGTCATGGTTTAAAATCTTGCATCGCACAGAAGCTTCCCCTGCTTAAGTCAGCCCATGTCCTGGCCCGTCTGAAGTTTTCCAGTGACTGGATGATCCAGAGGAGTTATGGGAGAAAGTCCTGTGGTCAGATAAGACCAAAGTATAACTTTTTGGTCTTAACTCCATTCGCCATGTTCGGAGCAAGAAGAATGATGAGTATCATCCCAATAAAACCATACCTACAGTTAAGCATGGGGCTGGAAGCCAAAATCCCTTCTGCAGTCTGTGCAAACCTGGTAAAGAAGTTCAGGAACCGTTTGACCTCTGTAATTGTTAACAAAGGCTTCTGTACCAAATATAAAACTTTTTTGACTCAAGTAATCAAATACTTATTTGACACAGTAATTCCCAAACAAATTGTTAAAGGAGTCATACAAAGCCAATTTTCCACTAGCTTATATGATTCTTTAGGGTCTTAATGGAAAGTTTGTAATATAGATTGCCTTAAAATTTCTCAAAAATAGTGTAAAAAACGCAATTTTTTGCCTGTCAAAAACAGCTCTTTTGAAATAACTCTGTTCTGTGTACTTCCCCTTTAAATCTTCATGAGCTCCGCTGACCCTGCCCCTCTTTTCAGAGGCACTCTCTGACAATCGTTTTTTAGCTGTATTCATAGTGATACTTGATAATTGTCTCTGCATCTCGCTCTGATGACGGCTCACTCAGGGAGGGTCTGAGGTAAGACACCAGTTCTGTTTGTGTGACATGCTGCTGTCAATCAACTATTGTGTGAGTTGCCTCTTTCGGTGTGACACCACACTGACATGCATTTGAGAATGGCTTGGTTTCAGAAGAACTTATTTGTATTAAATTAAAAGAAAACTACTGGTGGATTTTTATCCTTGTAGGGTGGTTGTGTACACACACTTCCAACACACATTTCAGTCCAAACAGCTTGTAAACTGGATGACCCCTTTAAAAAAATCATACAATGTGATTTCCGTATTTTTCCGGAGACTATGTCTCTCACAGTGGAAATGCACCTATGCTGAAAATTGTAGACCCCTCCATGATTTCTAAGTAAGAGAACTTGCAAAATCACAGTGTGATCAAATACTTAACCTCACTGTATATGGTAACACTTTATTTCGATAGTCCACTTCTACTAACAGTAAATAACTTTGCAACTACAACCACAACTTAATCTACTACTTTCTACTCTGACAGCTAATTTACATGTTGTTAAAAAGTTACTTATAGTTAGTAGAATGTCTAAAGTGGACTAAAACAAACCTTCATCTTATATATATATATATATATGGGTCATATATCATTTGTTTTTACAAATATTTTGTCAAAATATTAACAATTTTTTGATTTTGGCCAACCAAAAAAAAAAAACAATGCAATTTAACTGTATACTATTTGAATATTGGGTATACATTTTAAATGTTAAATTATATATATGTATATATATATATATATATATATATATATATTGCCTGACAGTCTTGCATTACTAACAATACATACTGTTTAAATATGTTTGAATTAATAATACATTGCAATGTATTGCAATTGTAGTGCAATTCTCACAAACAGATTTTCAATAAATTATGCCCTTTTATGTTTAACAGAAAAAAAGTCAAAAGGGTTTGGAATGACATCAGTTTAATAAATAATGAGTATTTTCATTCTTTAGATGAACTATTCCTTTAAAATTGTATGAATGTAATTGAATGTAATAATATAACAAATTATCAAACCAAGTGACAGTTCTTCTGATCAGAACACAAGCACAGATTTTAGTTCTAAGAAAACAGCCTCCATGCTATATTTTAAGTGACAATTTCTTTTTTTGAGGGCCACTGTTTGTAAAGCCTTATGACTGCTGATAAAAGTGTGAAGCAAAGATAATTTAATCATATCCTCAAAAAAGATTTTCTCCTCTTTTGTTAACTGCCACAAAAGCAATTAATCGCTCTAACAGACTAACCTGAACATTCTTTACCTCTGAACAGATTTTTAAACGTGGATCATCTGTGGCATACATAAACGTGCGACAAAAATAAATAAATCAATAAAACAAAAAATAAAAAAAATGTATTTAATGATGAGAGCAAGTGTCTGTCATTGAGAGACATGACAGAGCACCTTGGCATAGCGTAGGGAGAAGGAGAAGAATGAGAAACAAATGATGGACAGGTCAGAAATATATATATATATAGATGTATAAAATATATAGTTGACAAACAAAAAATTGGACTGTGTCCTATGGTGTGAAATGTAGAAAAACACAACTTAACATACAAATAACATGAGAAAAATGCGTCTTCTATATTAGAAGTTTATCTATATATATACATACATTTACGTCACACCATATGACATATCAATACATCAACTACCCATATGGTATACAGTTGATTGATTTGAAAGCAGTGAAGAACAGCTGCCACTAGAATATAGATATGAAACCATGATGAGCCAGACATCTCATTGCGAATGAAGGAGCGAAAGTGAATCTCACTAGCAATTGGAGGAGATGTTTAAAGCCCCATATGATCGGCTAGAGGATAATGGCCTTGTGAATCTCACCCTTTACTAGTCTTTTGATTTGCACATCATTTTATAACATTGGATTTCTTCTGCCATATAAAGGCCACTTAATGTCAGTAGAGCTCTGTAATGGCATTTGTTAGACGGCAGTGATGTCTGCTTGATGAACACTTATAAATAGATGGGTAGTTATTAAACCTAGAGAAACATTCAATCAATAAAAAGCCACAACTGTGCTTTTATAACTCTTGTATTGTACACTTGACCAGTAACAGATAAATTTACTGTAAAAATTTCAGGATTAATAAAGCTCTGAATAATTTGATTGGACACACACTTTTTGATCTCAACCACAGAAAAAAAAAAAAATTCTTTGAAAAAAAGTTTGCTTTGCTAACCATACAATGCACACATTTCGGGGAACTATGTTCTTATCTTAACCTACCAACTGAGAACTACTAAACTAGAGAAACTTTTTTATTTGCCACTATTGAGCCATTTACTAATTGGTGTTCAAAAAACCTAAAACACTCATTTAAAAGAAAGAAGAAAAAACAGATACACGTACGCCCCTAATGGCAGCTGTCAGGCACTTACACACTCCAGGTACCCTCCATTGCCCTTTAGCGTACCACATTGTGTTGGATGAATACTTCTGTGCTAAATTCAATATTGAGAGCTTTTACTTCCCTTATAATTATAAGACAGCCAAAATTGAACACTGAAATAATAAGTCGTATTTGAAGCCTCAAAGCATCAAGCAGACAGTTTGAGTGGAACCCCATTATCTGTCCATTAAAAACAATCTGCTTTAGAATCAGTTTTTCATTTGGTGAAATTCTGTTTGTTTGAAAAGGTGATGTCTTAGGCAAACAGCAATTTGCACAGTTTAGGCATTGTTGTGGCGGTGAGACACAGTAATGTGCACTGACAGGGCAATAAAACCGAATTACATGCCTTGTAGTGCAAATCACAGATTAGCTCAACACCATTTTACAAGGACAGTCACTTGATGGGATTTTTTTAGGTTATTCAGAGCACAGGCTGTCAAATGATTTTGCTTTTAAAAACCCAGAACAAAAAGCATCTCAATACAGAACCAAAATTGTCCTTAAAATCTATTATAATATGCACATTATTATTATTAAAATGTTTGGTCTCTAAATTTGGAATGTTAAAAGCCAATAATTCACTGCACAAATCACATTGTGATTGGCATAAACTATGTCCTTTTTGCAAATAAAGCCATATTTAACCTTTCATCTGTTCTGGGTAAAGTTTTATTGATTATATTGTTGTGCATTACTCATACTGGTTGTGTTTTAAAATGAAAAATTAGTAACTTCATATTTGGCCAGCACCACTCATCTCAAAACAACTTTAAACTTCAGTAGAACTATTGATCTAACCAGCTATTCACTCCACCAGCAGAGGCTGAAGGCAGCAGCTCAAACTTCAAGCCTGGCACGCTTCACGGCAGCAGTTAATGTTCCTTCACAACACGTTACCACAACAGTCTGCACAAAATGTCCTCAGCAAACTCTCAGCTGAGAAATCCAGTGTACAGTGAACGAGAGCAGCTCCCACCACTCCACGAGACAAAAACCAGCACTGGATGCAGCATTGCACATCCAATAAAGTCCCTTGTCTTCAAGACAGACACAAAACAAACAGAAAATAAAGCAGCAATACGAATTCCAATGACAGAGCACCTTGAAATCCTATTGTTCCGCTCTGCTGATAAACAAGCGCGGGTTGAGCGCAAACATTAATTTTGGGCTTTCGAGTCCTGGAGACGGAGGATTACATAAAAGACTCAAACAGACCCTGAGAACAACACAGTTGATATAAAAAAACAACAATGAAAAACAAGACATAAAGTCCAAATACTGAGCAACAGGCCTTACTTATCTACAACGAACAGGTTATATTTTAAAAAAGGCTATTACAAAAAGTCCAATAATGGACTGTCTCTCTAAATAATGACTTAATTAGCAAGTTGCTCCACAGCCAAACCAACAGATGGAGCTGGAACAGGACAAATAGAAGTCATCCGGAAAGCAGAATATAGAAAGCTGCAATCAGCACCTCCAAGAAAGCAGAACAAACCTTTGTTCTTCAGGCGAGAAGAGCATTCAGAGCACGAGGCACCAAGCGGAAAAGCAAGTGATTTGGAAGAGGAGGCCGGGTCAGCAGAGAGTTGCCACGGCTGGGGTTGGTGCCAGAGTGCCTGACCTTTTAAAACTAGCCAAATATTCCCATAGAGATGGATGCTGTGCTCCAGCAGTCGACCGCTTCCCCTCCCCTGAACACAGAGAGGATCAGAGGGGTGTGATGGACTTGCGAGAGAGGAACGATCTATTTGCAAAAAACTTCCACAAGCTATCGCCGTCGCTCTGATGAGGGGTTGGAAGCCTGAACGTTTGTTAAATCATTAACAGCTGCATTCATCTTTCACTAATTACAGCATTATCATAAATGTATAAATGGTGCCTGGGTGACTATGCATAATGCAGACGGCAACAATAGACCTGAGAAAACATAACTAACTCCAATTTATGCTTCAAAGCAAGACCTCCGTTTTAAACAAACAACCCAAAATGAAAACAAAACACATCATTAAAATAGTAAACGAATGTACTGTGCTAATGATAGTTTACTTGATGACAGCAGGTACATTCATCCACTTCAAATTAAAGAATAACATCATAAAAGCATGAAAACAGTCATTTTATTGACTATTTGAGGGATTCATATTCTGTATGCTATATTTAATCAGCAACATTAACATTTATCAGTTGACTGTTGAAAGCGTAGTAATGGCATGGTTTAGCAATGACGACACGTAATTTAAAAACCAGGGGCGTAGCAGCCAATTTAAAAAGTGGGGGGGGGGGTATGGTGATCCAAAGGTGTTCATACAGTACAATAAACCCTGGTTCTGTTGCCTTTCGACGTTAAATCATAACATAACGTGTGATTGGTGTCAACGCAACATTCTGTAACACACTCACATTGTGTGTTTGAAAAAAGAATGTAATAGTCCTCTGTTTTTTTCTAGAGCGAAAATTCACAAGAGCAACAAGATTTTAAGCTCATGACAAGAGATTCGCGCTGTGATTGGCTCGACGTTCGTTAGACACTCAAATCTAATGAACAAATCGGAGAATACAGGTGGAAATATTGGCGCTAGGTCAAAAAAAGTGCGGGGGACAGAATCACCTATTTCTAAAAGTGAGGGGGACATGTCCCCCCTGTCCCCCCCGGTTGCTACGCCCCTGATAAAAACCCATTGTGCTTTATTTTATTCAACAAAATGTAAATATGTGATCAAAGCAATTTAAGGTAAACATTAACATTAAAACTATAAACAACAGCTACTCATACTCCGAAATGTATCATAGCTGCACATTTGGCAGGGAAATATTTATTATTAATATGATTTGAATCTCACAGCATGCAACATGTTAAGCGAAATGATCACTGACGACACACACACACACACATATATATATATATATATATTATATATAAGAATTTAAGGGACATAAAAAGTTTGACAATTTCTGCTGTAGTGAAATTTTAGAAAGTGTCAGAGGGTTGCTCTGAGACAAAGTTTCTTTCTAGCTTTCTGAAGACTTAAAGGTCAAAGCAACTGAACCTATAAATATTCATATTAAGGTATTTATAGGCAGGTCAACAGGGTCAATGAGGTGTAGAAATATTCCAGGGTCATGAAGTTTAGAGCATGCTAGAGAGCTTCTCTAAGATGAGCATATTCATATACTTGAATATGTATATAACTACTCACACAAAACATGCACTTTTATGCTTTTTGTTTCCAAAATTCACCCCTAAAACAAAATATGAAAAAAAGGTGATTTTTTTTATAACCAGTGGCTTCATAAACACACTTTTAAGGGGGAAAAAAGAAAACACATCATCAATATTGATGTTTGGTCTCTGAGGGCTCTGAAGAGTAAAAATATGATGATTAATGAATGAAGCAGCAGCTGAATATGTTTCTTTGGAGATAAGAGAGGAGATAAGCGAGAGCACGAGGGGGAGGAGGGACAGAGAAATGAGAAGGAAAAACAGAGAGAGCGTACAGTAGTAATACATATTTTTAAGTTGCCAGATGGTTTCTGTAGTGCCCTCACGTAGCTCAGCATTCATTTCTGCTGCACAAAGCAATCCTTTGCCAGTGTAAATTGTAATTATTTTATTATTTGTTGTAGAGGATGGGAAGACAGAACATTCACTTTTACCCTTGCCATGGATTTAAATCCCATTTAAATGGGATGGCGACCAGCCAGATTCATTAGACAGGAAAAACGCAACCTCTTTCACACCACAATGTGGGTTTATTTTACACCGATCAACTTGCATTTCATTTTCACTTTTCTTAAACAAAGCACTGTGAAAAGCCCCCCAAAAAATGAAAATAAAAATAAACAGTTATTATCACCACATTTAAATCAAAGCCATTTTTTTCCTCCACATGAACAAAAAGGGAATTTGGCTTCACAATACTTAATTATCATTTCTCATCTGCAAATGTGTTTTCTTTACACCTCACAAATTTTTAAACGAAGCGTGTTTTGATAATATGGTTTGCATTCACATTTACATTTAAATCCAATTTCACATTCAAGGAGTGCTCAGTACACAGTCACTGAGGCGAAAATGCTTATATTTTCTCTTAAAGGCATAAAATTGTCAGTAGGAAAGAGACACTTGAAGACCCACTCACACTGTTTAGACTGATCTGTGCCAACAAAAAACACAAAAAGTGGAATACAGCCATATTTCAAGGTTCACATATTTTTTTTCTTCGAATGCTGATATGTTTGTATTTCTGGCACAAGATATGCTGTGACCATCTTTACCCATTCATAAAGAATAATTAGCACACACTTGTACATTGACAAGGTTAAAAACACAGAATGAAAAACCAATGAATGCTAAAGCTGACTGCTTTATACAACAATAGGGTTCTAGGCAAAAATAAATATCCAATACTGGCCCTTACCAATAAACTAAAGAATCTCTATTATCGACCAAGACAGTGCTAATATGCACTCCTACTTAATGTAATGAACATCATAATGAGTTCACTTGCTAAATGGAGACAGAATGTGTGACGGATAAAACAAAAACTGGATTGTAGTATACAAAAAGGAATGGACTGACAAACAAGCTGCCAATTACTTTCTTACTCCCTTTTGAATGCTAAAATTAAGGCACAATTTAACCCCAAGAAACACCCCTGAACATCCAAAAGATCATCTACTGTACATGCCAGCGATGTCCATCTAAAATTAACGGCAGCTGAAAACTGAAATTTGTCTTAATTATTGCCAACAGCCTGTGAAGATCCTGATCAGTGCCAAGTCTCATAAACATCTGTTGAAACTGAATTAATTTTTGGAAAAGAAAAAAAGGAAAGAACTTTAAACACATGCTTGTCTAATTTTCCTTTTTTTTTTGAGAACAAACTCTGACCTGCACGACAAGCAGGCACGAATCCAAAGCAGGCGTGAAATTTTACATGTGGCGCTGTCAAAAAGCAACATTTGGCACTGCGCACACAAGAGACGGTTAGATGTGAGGCGAGAGACAGCCAAATAAAGCCCCCAGGGTATAAAACTCTGTCAGCATCTCAGAAAAAGGGCCCGTGCCATAATCACGTCACTGTTGCGACGTCTCCATGATAACAGAGAGAGACTGCAGGGCTTGCGTCCTGTAAGTAATGAGGTCACATCTGCCTGTTACGCCCCAATCAAATCTCCTTTATAGGGAGGATTATGACATAATTAAAAAATAATCCTCAATGGCAAGAGACAGATAAGAATGGTGTGAAAAACATATTCTCTATAAAGTGTGGTGGGACAGGATGACAGGCATTCTGATGACATATTACATCAAAGAATAGTATTACGCAATCCTTGTAGAAACTGTAAAGTGGTACACGATGTGTGATAGATAGTGAACGTTTGGCCCCATTTTTGCATCAGGAGATTATTATTTAAAAACAAAAGAGGAGAAAAGACTGTAAATTAGCTGGTAGGTTACAATTAGTCAGCTAATCCAGAGATTTAAACTTTTTGACACCAAATACCTCCAAATAAGATAATCCATGTTTCTAAATATATTTTTACACATTTATACTGTGTGGAAAACACTGTCTATATGCTAGATATTACAACTATATGCACTAGATGGAAACGTGTCACCAGTGCACTTGCATCTTTTTGCAGGGTCTTGCAAATGAGTGTTGTGTTTCAAGACTGTTTTATTTGACAGCAAATAAAAGTGTTTTAAGACACAAAAACGTGTTCTCTTTTCCCTATGACTAATCGAGACTTTTATGTTGAATTTGTGGTTTGTGTTTCCTGTGTCAGGTTTTGTAGTCCTTTTATGGTCTTTTTTATTGATTACTTCATTATTACTCCCAGCTGGGCCTTGTTAGCCCTTGCCCTGTGTGTATTTAATGCTTCTTGTGTTCATGCAGTTGCTTTTAGTTCTCCTCTAGTGTTTCTTAAGTATGCATACTGCTTGTTCCTGTGTGCTGTAAACGGCTGAATGGCGGCATGTTTTTGAAAAAACAATAAAACTAATTGAACTACATGACTATTAACAATCATGATCTCTAGACAGAGAGTTTCAAATAGTTTCACCTCCGACCTCAGCTTGGGCAGCTATTTTGGCCGTGTTCCTAAATGCTCCTTTTAGGCCTGCTGCGTGGCTTTGCAAAGGGGTGAGATGCTGATCACGGTCTATTGGAGAGACCGGTCAGGCCTTTTGCCGTGTGAAGGGGCCCACGGCGGTGCGGGAAAAACAACCACGGTTATGATTACACACAGAGAAGTGCTAGACAATACACATTCTGCTGTGACACTTGTGTTACGCTCTAGTTTCCCGCCACTGTCAGCAAATATCTACCTGCCACACTCAATTACAGCCACTATGTGTTAGTGCAGCCAGTGCACACAGCTTCCTCCGCGCACTGTACAGGACTACAGCTGTAGCTTCGGGAAAAAAAACACATACATTGTAGATACTCACATGGGATGCTCATCAATTCGCAAGAAGCTCCTCACGCACCAGCGCAATTATCCTTGACATCCGCTGGGGGAAAACAAACCTTTCAAGGTCTGTTTAAGTACAATCACTGCACCTAATTGAATATGTCAAGACTGACGGATGGCGGACGGCAGATGAACGGGAAAACATGGGGGAGTCGCCCAAGACAACGTGACTCCCCAAGACTCCTTGCGTGTTCATACATGTGTGCAACACATTTCATTGAGCTCAACCGTCCCTGGCGATCACTGGCTTAGTTTTTGCTTCATGACCATGGTGTTTATTTGTGTAGAGATGGCTCTGCTGCGGGCAAAACATTTTACATTATTTATATCTCTAGCATCAGATAGAGGGTTTATTTAGCCGGGTAAATATTTGTTGCGAACGCTCATAAATGAATAGCCAAATATACCCGTAGGGCTTGTCCACACATAAAGCCTCTTAAGTCAGTCTGATGAAACATATAAAATCAAATAAATGGATTTTTTTTGGAATCTTATTTTCCTTTGTAAAGAGACCATGAAATGGTTATAATAAAATTATAAAGAGTTTAAGTATCGAATGCATCTACGTGATCATACCATTGTCAACATAAAAAAAAAAATCCTGAAGAACTCTGTAAGATATGCCAGTCTGCAGGCGGGAAACCTCGGAGCTCATCAGAGCTGAGCTTAGACTAAATTACTGTGAATATTCCAGGCAAAGCTGCTTCTTTCAGGGCTGAATTGCAATGACATTTTCTATCCAGAACATGCTGGAAAAGAATACTCTTCCTTTAGCTATCTTTTTGCCCCCTGTAGTGAAAACAGCAGCATTTATCCTGTGATTACACAGAGAGAAGGACACCCTAGCTTTGGGGTTTGGACCAGGATGGTTTTAGAAGATTGTTTTGTGGATTGGTTGGAAGCAACAGCTCTGTAATTCCCATAGTGTAACAAATGACTTTGCTTAAATTCACAGAGCCAATGACAAAAATTGTATAGGTTTTCCACCACCGAAAATGGCACTGCTCTAATATTAAGAAAGTCTATGCAAGCTTGTCTGAAAATGTGAAACGTATGAAAGTGTTCATCCAGCCAACAGAATGGAGGTGCCCAAAACCAAACCAAGATGTTTGTCCAAAAACACAATTATATGCAAAAACGTTCTATTAATTGTATTTCATTTTTTGTATTCAAACCATGAATTGTTGTTCGAAACTCTGAAAAGAGACACGAGGGAAGCACAGCACATGAATGAAGTGATGATCCTGTGTTCTTTACAACTGGTTATAGCATACAAAATGAACATCAGAGTGTATGTTGAAACTAGAATCTATAATCTCTCATAATCACGCAATCTGTTTTTGCTGCGAAAGGATTTCAGTAAAACAGCTTGTAAACAACATGTCAACTGCCATTACATCTACCTTATGAAATCCATTTAATGAATAAGAACCTCTACAACTTATTTGAATGTCATGTTAGGACCACCGGCGGTGGCTTGCTTGGACATCATTGCAAGTTACATTTGGCACCTTTTTTTCTGACAACAAAAACTGTTCAAAACAAAGCCACAGCAGTTCAACAGTGCTGACATGCACAGTGGTGATTGGTTACTTAATAATTTAGTGTTTTTGAACACATTAGTAAATGATTCAATCGCTTACATATCGATACAAGTCACTAGTCATTTTCGTGAATGGATCAGTTGAATGCATGATTTAGTGATTCACACTTAAAGACAAACTGGCACCACCTAATTTTTATTAATGCAATCTGTAAAAAGATGATAGAAACAAAAATAAGTGCTCTCAAAATGTTCAAATTCAAAGACTAAACTAAAACTAACTGACTATCGACAACACTTTAATTTTTCACTATTAAATATGAATTTTTCCTCAAAACAAAATTGAATTAATAATTAATATTTAGCACGGTAGTTGTTAAGTTTAAGTAATGGAAAAAGAAATGGAAAATAAAGAATTAATATTTGCTTATAAGTACTAGTAAATAGACAGTAATTTGCATAATAATAAGCAGCTACTTAATAGTGAGAATTAGTCTTTAAAACGAAGCATCACCATGTATTGCCGAGTCAAAACGATGAAGCAGGTGATGTGTACTATGACCAGTCTATCCTATCGCCTACAGCTACATGTAAACAGATACTTTAGTGTTCTTAATGTTTTGTTCTTGGAAAACTAGAAACTGATTTTACAATTCACGTCGCAACATAATAAAGAGCAGTGTCTTAATGTTTCCCTCTTTAATCTTTGTATTTGGCCCCAAGACTCAGACAACCATCAGCCCACGCTGGTACCAGCTTAAATTAAATTTGTCATTTTGTGGGCAGTTTTATCCGAAGAGACAGTAAGCCAATTGCAGAGACGTTCCTTCAGGAGCAATTTTAGGCAAAGTGCTTTGCTCAAATGCACCACAGTAGCCACAGAGGGAATTTGTGACCCCACTCTATCCCCCCTCGGCAGCACTCGTGCTGAACTCCAAACCCTTTGGTACTGCAGCCAGAAAATATATAGTTCAAAAGAAGATTGTAAGAAAAAAAAGAAAAAATCATAGGACAAACAAAAAAAAAAATTAAGCAGCACAGCTTTTTTCATCTGTGTAAATAGGGAATGTTTTTTAAAGCAGCATATTCAACTAATTTCTGAAGGATCAAGTTGATACTGAAGACTGGAGTAATGGTAATGCTGAAAGTTAAGCTTTCCATCAAAGGAATACATTCCATTTAAAAAAGTATATTAAAGTAGAAAACCATTTTTTGTAGCAAAAGAGACCTAAACAAAAGAGACCTCTTTCAAAAACTTGAGGGAAAAAAAATTTATACAGACCCCAAACATTTCAATAGTGTTTGCAAGGGTTTAATTGGTAGTTTGTATTACGTTTTTCTGAAAACCACATAGACTGTGTATTTCACGGACATTCTAAGAGAAATTCATAGCTTGTATTTTCTAGTCATTAGTGTGGGACATTCATGAAGTGAACAGCCCAATACTCCTCTCAGTCATCAAACGTATTCAGTGGAAAAGCAGCTGTAATGAATGAGCAGCTGAGATTGATTAGATCTTTCACAGGCAAGAATGTGTGGTTGTGGGTGTCTGTGAAAACCATCATCTGCACACATATAAATACCTGTCTTTTTTAGACATTTTCTTTCTCTTAGATGAAGAGACTGATGCATAATAATTTCCCGTGGTTTTATCTACATGGCTACATGTATGTCAATAAAATGTCACCCTGACTGACTGGCGCTTTCTGTAATTGTCTTGTGAACTATACTGTTCCACCAGAATTATTGCACTGTAATGTTTGTACAATGTATTTAAACACTGTTTATTCCAATAGTTTCATTACTAAAAATAACTGAGGAAATCTGGGGTTGCCATTTTAAACATATATTGTTTTTAAATAACAATATTTCTAAGACCTACGTTCTTTCTGAAAGCTTTTGTGTAATTTCAATTCTGTCAATGCATTCATAATAAATGCAATACATTTAT
The DNA here is from genome assembly GCA_032361145.1 of Enteromius fasciolatus. Classification (NCBI taxonomy): domain Eukaryota; kingdom Metazoa; phylum Chordata; class Actinopteri; order Cypriniformes; family Cyprinidae; genus Enteromius; species Enteromius fasciolatus. The sequence goes on along the minus strand of JAUMHR010000042.1, from coordinate 7,075,667 downwards.
GGTAACATAGTTATAGTAAACATTCTGCGATGTACTCAAGGCCAGCTGTCTCCTAATGGTGACACTCTAATTTGTTTTCGCTTGTATTCTTTACAGGATTTGACACATAATGATTTGTATCTTCCTAGGCTTTAACGAGATGCGATGCACCACACTAATGTCCTGTGATACAAACAAGTCAATCATAGGGACTTTGAAACAGAATTCAATAGATTTGGTTTAATGACCCTACTATACTGTACTCTGGGGTTATTTACGGTTATAATAATCAATTATGAACATTTAAGATAAAATAATAGAAAGCCATAGCTGGAGGTAGTTTTAATGTTATTGCTGGTTAATAAATTGCCTGCTATGAATAAGACCGATATCAAAAATGTCACTGAGGAAGGCGACATTTCCACTCTTTGAGAACGACCAATACAAGTGAGGAAACACACATTGCAGTTTGTTCAGAAAGAAAACCCTTTGATTCCTTCAAAGCATTTTCAGGTCTTTCTCTAGTCAATAAAAGGTATGTTGTTTATATTGCTGTGCATCAACCAAAGTGTTTTCAAATAGTTGTTTGGCCAACTTTTTAGAAAAAAAGAAGTGAATAAAACCCCTTTGAAATCCTCCCACTGGAGTGCAATCGAATATACACGCAACACTCCTTCTCACTCTCAGGTGTTTCGGCTCTGACGATAAGCTTTTCATTACTTCTGACTGTGTAAAATGGATGAAATGTTAGTTCAAGATAGAATGTGTCAAAACACTGGAGCTGCACGTAAATGCCATTTACAGAGTCTAATTAAGACGAACAGCTTGAGCGTTAGGCCTTCATCAGCGTGTTCACGAACACTGGAATGATGATGAAAACTTAATGGCATTTTTTTTTTATATGAGCGGTTCCATTTAGGCCATCTATTTCAAATTGTACTTGTCCTTGTAGACAAAGACCTATTAGCTCATGTTGCCCAAAGATACACATACTCTTAGTGTGTACTGTATGTAAAGTATGAAGAGGCAGAGTGGGTGGCACAGATGGTCTTGTTTGACACATTTACAAAATGTTAATAAAGCTGTCAAATGGATGAAATAATAATGACAGCCTGGTTAAGAACTAAATATTTGTTTTTTACACAAGTTTTCCATTTCCACTGCACAACAGTGGAAATACGATTTTTTGATGTTCCTCTCAAAAAAAGTTTGTGGAGCCAAAAAACCTTCTTATATGGCCTTTTGAAATCTTATTTAAAGAATGAAAGAATCCAATCTTTACTACTTGAATGTGCGAAACAATTATCTAAGCTCTAAATGAAAACATCAACACTTGTTCATCTCCTGACAGCTCACCAAGCAATATGAGTCTGATCCTCTCAGTGCTTCATCCCAAGCACATATGAGTGTGATTCCTTCTGGGCCTCCCGTTGCATAAAAACCTAATTATTAGCACAAAAACTAATTATCACTTAGCTATACTTTATATCATACACCTTTCACTTCTTTATATAGCACAATTAAACTCACTGTGACTACTTTGTGAATCCCAATATGACGACTTATAGTGAGACAACAAACAAGGCTAATGTCAACATACGAATCACTCAAAGAAACAATGGCCCAAGGAAATGAATACGTTTTGCAGCTGTGCACCTGTCAACGTAAATGCAATCAGCCTTTCAAAACAATGTCGGCTGCAACAAACACCATTTAGCTTCCCATCCGAGCGAGCTTGACATTGTTCGCCTATATGCTGCTTCTCACAGGGTTCACACCCACATACAAACCTGAAATCAGAATAAACAAAACGCTCTCCCGAGAGAAGACAGGCGGCTCGGAGCTTTTCATTGGCGTATCAGACAGACTGGGCACCGTTTATGCGGTTTCATCCTGTTTTTATGTACCATTCCCAGCTTTGAACTTCAAACAGGGATGCACTCTCTCCTCGCAGCCTTTTCTTTTAACATCACTTGCAAAGCCGTAAAATAAGGGAGACCTTCACAGCCAATAAAACCGTCACTTTTGCTCCTGAATATGGATTTGTTTGAATATAGATTCTTTCGTTGAGTCAGCCCGAGCGGTGAAGGTGATCTATGTAGACGGATCGATATAGACTACTGTGTGCATAAAACAAGTATTTATGATCATTACCGCATGGCTTGCGTGGGTGCAAGTCAGCTAAAAGTAAAACAGACACTCACTCGCTCTCTTTCACGATCTCTCTCCCTTCATTTTATTTCTCTGCTTCTATAAACTCATTTCATAGAAATATGTGAACTCTAAGCAGTTATTGGTTTGGACCTCTATAATGCCTGCAATCACAGGTGGCCAAAGACGACAGCTTATATCTCATCTCTGAGACCTTTTGTAGACTATTTGCAGCAATTTATCCAGAGATAAATCTTAATTCATTATGGCCCTCCAATAGAGAGGGAAGCATCCGTCGCTTCATCTGAGGAGAGGCAGAAATTGCAGCTCTGGTTAAATGCTCTGATTATCACCCTTTTTTATTTTTTGTTCAGCTTATGATGTTTGAAAGACAGTTTTCAGGCTGATGATACACCTAGTGAGATGATAGCATCATTTCACATTTCCATCCGGTGTGACTGCAGGCATGTATCGAGCAAATGCAGATCAAAACGGTACGATACAAAATAAATAATTTCCACGGCAGGAATGTTTGCATACATTTACCTCACTGTTGTGAAAGCAAGTGTGTGAGCATATCAGTATGTGAAGAAACGAGTGGGAGAGTGTATAGTGATATACAGTATAGGTGTTTTGTGTTTTTTGTGTGAACGAGTGCGCGTCCTTCGCAAGTCAGTGGGCGATGGCACTATCATCAAAGGCAATCTTGTATCATCAAATGCCTGCAGGTCAATGAGGCTTTATGGGATTAACACCCCCAGATTAGACCCCATGCTTAAAATCATTTGCTGGCATCAGCTAATTAAATGTGGAGGAGCTGGTGAGGTCATTCAAAGGCATATTCCATCCTCCTCGTTTTGGTTAATTACCTATCGTCACGCCGCTCTCTCTCAGTGAAGCCTTTCTTTAATCACACATGGACAAAGGGATGACGGTAATTACGCTGAACGTGTACATCTTAAATTCTGGACCTAATCAGAACGTAGGATTGTTTGTTACTGAGTAAAGAGTCAGGCTTTAGCATCACAGGCTTTTGAATTATATGTTGGAGTTGTAGAAAAAAAAGCTACTGACGAAGAGAAACTGAAGAAAAATAGAAGAAGGGAGAGCAAGAGAGAAAGAGAGAGAGGCAGCCTGCTTGGAAAAGAGGGTTTGTGATCGACAGTGTTCCTACACTAAGTGCTCATATGTAATGATGCTAAAATAGCAGCAATTTTCAAGTTCACACATCAGATTGAAACTGGGAAATGGGAAAGCGAGAGAGGCTGTGTGAGAGCGCGTGAGTACGAGCGAGAGAAAGAGAGATCCAAAGTGACATTCTGAAGAAGAATTTTTCTGCCATTCAGAAATCCAACCACCTCCTCCGGTGAGGCCGACATGTCTGTAGCCAAAAGAACACGAAAAGCACTACCTGCTGCCCGGTCCAATTAAAGAAAAAACTTATCTGAGGACAGTCCTCCACCAAAGGCCACGGTTCATGCCTGGATGGAAGATGTGAATTGTGCTAATTCAAACATGTTCCCATTCAGCTCCCAGAACTTCTACTCCTCCTTGCTGATTTCTGTTGACATGTGTAAGACAGCACCTACAGAGCTGTCGACTCAAACCAGGGAGACTCGGAGACTGACTTTGCATCCACTTCCTCTCTCTTTCTGAATTTCTCTATCTCTCTTTCTGCAAAGCGTAACATGGTGCATATACAGTCCCTGCGAGGAAATATCATGTTTATATTCTGTTTCTTTTCGCTTCTCTATATCTCAGCCACAGTACTGTACGAAAGGCTTTAGCCTTAAAAATAATTTTAAAAAGTGGCTTTAAATCTTAGAACTGCAACTTGGTCTCTCAAAATTTCATATCTAACAATTATGTTGCATAATTGCAACAACTCAATTTCACAACATGAAACTTCCACTAAGATGTACTAGTTCATCCCATTGCAAGGCACTCAAGCAACGTAATCAATGACGTAATTGATTGGTCACATCGCCTGTCAATCAAGCTTTCTGTAAAGGATCAATTGTGACATTTCTTTATTTTAAATTTCACAATTGCAACAGTTTAAAAAACAAACAAACTGCAACTTGCATCTCACTAAATGTGACTAAATCTCTCAATATTTATGATTTGACATCTCTGGTGTCAATTTTACTTTACAACTGTGAGTGTTCATAATTTACCATTTCTTTTAAATCTCACATTTAAACTCACATTTAGCTTTTAATTTTTTTTTATTTTGGGTCAGAAACAAGCTTCATAATAGTATGAGCAACACCCAGATTCAAGATGTATCTCTCATTAATCTAAGAGGAAGCCTAATCAAATGAGCATGAAAATAGATCGAGCACACTCCCTATCAGACTTATTGCTGTCACTGATTTCACTGAAAGCTATGATAAATGGTTTGTGCTTTGTAGTGCAGACTACAAAGACCGCAACTCAATTTCGCATATTTGTAACTTAATCAGAAATAAGGTATTATGGATCCACTTAAGGTGCACAAGGAGATCAAAGGACCGAGGCGGAACCCACACAAGCACACAGTGACACTCATACAATCCTGAGCAGATGTGTAGAGTCACACACACACACACACACACTCTTGCTCTCTTTTTCTTGATCTCCCCACCTCTTTGAGACAAAAGAGTGATCTGTCTGGCACTTCTTGCATTGCTCCTCTTCACGGCTGACCTCGGATGTTGTTTGAGCCGTAATAACCATTAATCACACTCCAGTCCCTAGAGTTGGGTAATGATCTCTGCTGGACCTTGCTGAAGAGCTTGAGTCAAGGACACAATCTTAACGTTTTTTATTGCCAGCGGGCAACTCCTTACTTCAGGGCTGAAGATACTCTTTAATGCTGACGTATGAGCAGCTGTTGCGACCGCCAAATCTTAATCAAAGGTGTAAATGTGCAGCTTTCATGAAAGTGTTTCCCCGCCCACAATTGCCCTCACTGAGCTGAATAAGATAAAAACACTTAATTAGTCATTAATGTTAAAGTGTCATTCCAAATCTGTATGACCTTTAGATATTTGAAAGCACATTTTTTTGTCATAAGAACAGTTCCATAATTTCATGTGTTCTACAGGAAAAGAAATACGGGAGATCAGGGTGAGCTAGTTTTTATGGTGTTTAAAGTGAGCGCATGGAATCAACTTAATTATGTGCATAAATTACAGGATGTTGTGCATCTTTGGGAATAATCCCTCAGAATCTAGAAATAAACTGCTTTAAAAATGCCAAAAAAATATGGCTTTAACATGACTTTAAACTCTGCCACTGATTATGCTGAAGTAAAACTGAAGCAATATAAAATGAATGGAAATTTAATGAAAATGACTTAACATCTATGTGTGAGCCTTGTGACGGACTGAAGCCTTGTGCACAGAGTTGACAATTTTAAGGAAAAAATGCTTCAAAAAGTCATTGAAGATTGAAAAATTACTTTAAAAAGCGGGGAAACATACAATAAAATAAATAAATGCATACATAAATAATAACAAAAAAATAAATAAATAAAACATTTACCAATTATTCAATGGTCCTTTCTCCATTACAGGCTAAATTGGACAAATCTTCAAATATTTGTGGTGCCATCACCACTTTTATTTAAGGTTGCCTAGAAACAAGGGGTGGCTCAACTTCCCTACAGTGTCGCATCACCCCACACTCCACTACTGGTATGGAACAACATAAGTAAATGCTAGCATTTTCATTTTTGGGTAGACTATTAAGGGATAAGTCTGGATGACAGGCAAGTCACATTTAGAAAAACATTTTTAATGTCCTGCCCAGGGTCTGAGAGCTAAATGCTAAGTGAATGCATCATTCCTCTTCCACACACTAAACATTCTCTGTTAAAACAAATATGGAACTGATAGGAAGCAAATATAATATTGCATTATTTCAATTCCGCATTGCCCCATAAATATTTGCAGAGGTGTTAAAGCGCAGCATCTCAGTTCCCCGGTTGTTATTGCTCAGCTCAAACTGTGTGTTGAGTGCTTGTTTTGTTGATTATCCAGAAGCTGGTATTTGCTGTCACAGAGCAAACAAACAAGACTGTGATGAAGTCTTTAAACATATATTTGTCTATTCATTTATTCATTTCATCCAGACATGTTTGTTTATTCGTGCACCATCTGATCAGCGAGTCTTTGAGAAAGCGTAAAAATTGAGACCTTTGTCTTGGGATTACTTCCAATTTCAATCAGTTTCACTCATTTTAATTTGCTTTCTGTTAATTTCATTTGCTGGCTCATTGCGCAAATAACCTCAGAGAGGATGATACTGATGATATTGCTTCCAGACAAAGAGACCCATTTGTCACATTATCAAATGTGTCAAGGTGTTTTGAATGGAAATCTGACCCAGTGACAACTGAGGGGAATGATCCATTGAGTTGTCAAGACGGCTGGATGAGATCTCTGTTTGTCTCTGCTGGGCTTCCCGCTGTCCAAATTCACACCACGTACAACACTGGCATCAATCTGCACTGGTTTTCTGCTGGGATGGAGAGACTTCAGAGGAAAAGTGTGATGTAAACACGCAAGCGAGAGAGGGGGAGAACAAACAGAGAACAAAGATGAGGTATGATGCTCCCCAGCTGCTGGCAGTGGCAGGACTCAATCCAGACCCCTGTAGCAGTCCGGTTTCTATCACGCTACTGCTTTATCTGTAGCGTGGCAGTGCGGACCACATGGGTTTACAGGTGCAGAACTTCACTGACGCAAGAGTACCGCAATGCATCAATACTGTCAACAAATATAGCCATCAGATGAAAGCTAATTACAAACTTCCTAGCGGAAAGCATTGTGCTAGCCATCAAAGACCATGTGCTTGAATCCAAAGAAACACACATACTTATGAAAGACAGATATTTTCAGAGCACTGCAGGACGTTTTGGACAAAAGCCTCTGGCAAATCAGTGGTTTTCAAAACTGGGGTCCTGGAACCCCTGGGGGAATGTGAAGGGGGAGGAAAAATTGTGTAAAAATTCATTAATTATGCTTTTTGAAGAGAATTACCAGTGCATTTAAATTGCACATGTTTCTCTTAAGGTTTATACATCTTACATTATTCCATTAGTGGGTAGAACAAAAATGCTTTTAACTTAATAAAAAGTAAACCATTTCCAGATATTTTATTCGCTTCTTTTGGCTTTTGATACACAACGGTAATGTAAAAAGTCAATTAAAACCATTTCATTTAGCAAGTCTTTACACACACGCACACACACACACATATGTATATAAAGAGAAAGAGAGAGAGAGAGAAAGAGTGAGTATAATATACATATATATTAAGGATGGGAATCGCAAGTTAACTCACAGGTTAACTATTTTTTCAATAGGAACAACTTAAATATACCAACTTAAATAATTAGGAACTGAACTGAGATGTAACTGTAAAGGGTCTACTGAATTTAGATCTTTTGTATGTTCAAAAAAATATTGATACTTTGTGCCAGAGTATCAACATTGTATGGCGGCTGGAAATATCGTGATAAATGGACATATCGATTTATTGTCCCACCCCTAATATATACAGTAATGTGCAAATTTAAGATGGTAATGTAAGTAATGTGTCTTAAGCCACTAGTATTTTCACAAACCAAAAAATGTTTTAAGTTGGTTATTTCTATCTTTTCCGGTAGTGAAATATCAGTTTACCTTTCCAAACATTATTTGTGTTATTAATTGTAATAATGCAGTAAGATTATTGTCTGCACACGGAGTCTGACAACAGCCAGTGCTCCACACAGAGATCTGATCTGATCATCATCCAGTCTGTCTGAAATGACATGAAGTAACAGAACAAACTGAGACTAAAAAAACTGTGGCAACATCTCCAAGATGAAGAAACCTACCTGGAAAGCTCCCTGAAAAACTATGTGCAAATGTACCTCGGAACAGAAGCTGTTTTACCAAAAGCTGTAATACCAAATATTTATTTGATTTTGTTAATAGAAGTTAATTGATGGATTAAATCTATTTAAAACATCATTTTTGAAAGCATCCTCATTTTACAGCATTTTTACACAAGTGTCTAAATCTTTGAACATTACTGTAGCTTTGCAGGTAGGTTCTACCGGATTCAGTTCTTCTGGATTTAGTCTGACTCAGTTTATTCCATTCCTTCATGTTAAAAATAATGTCTGGAAATGTAAACTGATATTTCTAACTGACACGCTGCCACAAAAGATAGAAATAACTGACTTAAAACCTTTTTTGGTTGTTTTTTATGTTGGTGAAAATACTAGTGATCTAAGACTTTTGAACAGTACTGTATATATATATACAGTATATATATATATATATATATGCATTACAGGAATAAATTACATTTTAAAATAGCATATATTTACTTAGAAAACAGTTATTTTTAATCTGCAGTATTTCAGAATATTACTGTTTTTACTGCATATTTCGAATAAATGTAACCTTGGTGAGAATTAAATCAGAAATATTTCTGCAAAAGGAAGTCGATAAAGTAATACTAAATAATAATAAAAAATACACCATTCTGTTCATCTTTAGAATATAGGATACCATTTTTCTCCCCACATGTTGTTATTTTCCCCCCAAGCACCTGAAACGGCATCTTGCATCAAGCTAGGTGGGGTTTGAGTGGCAAGTAGCGTATCTTCATGCTAAGCACATCGGCAGGGCTTATAAGTCTGTCTATGGCAGTAAGAGAGCAGAGATCAAGAAGTGAGATTTTCTGGTCTGGATATTGACAGTTCTGAGGGGCTCGGTGCTCAGAGATGACTGTAACACTGAGGGATTAGGGAATGAGAGGAAGCGAGCACAGCCGACAGAGACAGCAACAAGCCCTGTCTCGTTCCATCAGTGCACACGAATCCTCGCGTGTGCGTACGCACATCAACCTTCCCTACACACACACACACACACACACACACACCTCAGGGCTCGCAAATGAATTTGAGTGATGAATAACAGGGCCAGTCAGAAAGAACAACAGAGGATTTACACAAGGTGTCACCATGCCGAGGTAAAGAGCACCCGGTGCAACAGAAAGTGTGTTTTGTGTGTGGCTGAACCAGACAAAGGGAAATGGAATAAGTACAGTGTTTTCAAAAGAAGGTTTAGCATCAAGGAAATGCAATGAAAGCAATAGGTCAGCCCATAAGGTTTTCTGATCACTTTAAACCTCTGCATGTAAACACTTTTGTAAACTAAAATTACCCAGCCTTGGCATATAATTTGCAGTAAGAACATATTCAGTGTACATTTAGAGAAAGAAAACAAACAGAATACAGAACACTGCATCGTCAACAGCAGAGTCCTATATTCAGACTTTAAGTGACCAAATTACAGATGTTTGTTTACTGCTAATTAGTCACCTGCTGCTACTGGCCTTGGAAACAAGTACTGTAGGCATGCTGGGAATCTACTTGTGGAATGTAGCTGTTAATTTAAACACAGAGGTGAATGTGGGAAGTATGTAATCTTTGTCTCTCAGCTGCACAGATTCATCTGGAAGACGAATACCCCGGTGTTTGGAGACAATAGGCTAGACTTAGCTCATTAACAGCGACTGACCTTTACAGCCCTCCTCTATAAGCCAAGTCTATTTGAACCCGAGGAGCCACTGTGTGTGTGTGCAGTGGAGAGGAATAAATCAGGCGACTTTTCCTTCCCTTTTGCATATTCTGTGTTGATATTGTGATCTGAGATGTCAATCACGTAACTGAACTTATCAAAATACAAATCTCCCTAGGAATATTCATGAGGAGAGAGGCATATTTGTGGGTATTTTGTTGCAATGTCATTAAAGGTGCAAATTTTCTCACCAGCATTTGAATAGTGAGTAGCATCACATATAAACAAAGCCAGAACAAAAAAATAGCTAATTAACATGTCAGCCTGCACAACAATTAACACGTACTGTGGGGCTGTTCAGTTTACAACTTATTTCTTCTTTTTACTTTCTTATAACTTTCTTATTTATCAGACTTTTGACCCAAAGGGTGTATAAAAAAAACCTTCTGATATTGTAATAAAGGGTAAATAAAGCCTTAAGCGTTTTGACAGAATCTTTTAATATTTAAAAAAAAAATTACCACACAGCCAACTGTTTAGTTTTCAAAAAACAGCATTACAAACTCAGTTCATGTATTTTAAACTAAATTTACTACATAAACTACTTTTTTAAGTTTGCTTTACACTCTTATTTATCACCAAGGAATTTAATTTATGCTCCAACATACATGGCAGAAGATATTTCAAAAAAGGAAACCTTCCAAACCCTCATGATTTTTTGCACATGAAAAGACTGAAAATGATCATAATCCATTAATTATTTACCCCTGCAAATATTGACAAAGCTAATAGCCCAGAGATAAGCTATTCCTGATCAGACTTCCATTTAGAAAAGCAAACACTGCAAACTAATCTCTCTGAAACCTGTCTATTACAAGACACCACTCTCTAAGAAAGTGTCATAATGAAATGAATCTTCTGTAGATATGGACTTTTCTAAATGCAAATCATGCAAGCAAATTTACATTTTCATGTCACAACAGCCAATTTCACTCCACGAAGAACTGTTACGGTCTAGTCATTCTGACAACAAGCATTTCAAGTTAAATACAGACATGTTACTGAGCAAGTTAAAGCCACTGTTTGAATCAGTGATTTTCACTCAAGCAATTTCCCATTTTTATTTTCTAATTAAACTTATTTATGTATTTTTTCTACGTACACCTATGTCCCTCAACAGATGGCAAAACCTGGACCCATCTGTACTCATCTGACAGCAGTCTTAGAAGTCAACAAGACAGAATGAGAGAGAGGGCTTCCAGCTCCACCCGTACACGCACACACACACGCACACAACCTCGCTAATTACTTTCATAATGACTTCAGACTTAATTCACACCATGCAGTCATTCACACCGGTTGCTATGGAGCCAGTAGAGTATGGTTATATAAAGAAATGGAAAGCACAATACAGAGGAAAAGTTCACTGTGCATCAAAACTGGGCTTTCAAGCCAGAATGTTCCAGTATTAAAATGACTAAATTGTCTACATTCCTTATTTTGGAGCATTTCTTACCCTATATTTTCATATTATTTTCATTTAACCATTTTGAAAAAATGTGTCTATTTCAAATAGCAATCTATGAATGTATGACAGTACGACTCTGTTCCCCTTTCAGGTTTTAACTGATAAACTATGTACTTTATTACCTCGGTTTTACATGTATTTTGAAAGCTGAAGCTCGCTATTAGGGTTGGACCAATCATGATGAACTGGCCAATCAGAGCAGACTGTGCTTGTGGAAAGGAGGGGCTTTGTAGAAAAAATGGAAATGCATGGAAATATTTATATATATATATATACATACATATATATACATACACAGAACACAACAATATATTATGTAAACAAAAACTTTAATTTTGAATGTGATTAATCATTTGACATCCCAAATATATATATACATAAATATTAGCCAAATTATTAATCACATCCAAAATAAACGTTTTTATTTATGTTATATATAACGTATGTAATATATAATTTATACATAAATATTATATTTTGAAAGAATTTACATGTATTTATATGCATATTTTTATATTCATAAAAATGATATGCTATAAAAGTAGAATTAATATATAACTGTAACATATGTTTGTTAAATATATCCATGCATGTGTGTGTATTTATATTAGGGCCGGGACTCAATTAAAAAATTTATTTAATTTATTAGAGGCTTTGTAATTATTGAATCGAAATTAATTGCATTTTAATCGCATATAAAAATAGTATACCATTGAATAATGACTGAATACATAAGCTTAAGCAAAATAATATTGTTTATTTTTGTTCAGCTAAGTCCAGCAGACCAGTGTAATATTGCCATTAAGTGTAGCAATAGGATATTTAGAAATATAGTACCCTACATTTCAGAAATTCAGGAACCCTTTAGGTAGGTAGACCTTCTGTAAACTCTTTTTTTAAGTAAAACACAATACTTTCACAGGGCTCTCAAGGTTTAGCAAAAGTTTGGAGTGAGATTTGATCTGCCACAAAATATTTGCACAGCAGCCCCTCTGCCCCACCCAATTCTCTGAAGTTATTGCTAGCAGTTTAATTTTACTTATTGTTCATAAATGATCAGCACAAATATGAATTATAACAATTGGTAAACCTGATCAAAGAGACAAATTCATCCAAATGAAATAAATAGCTTTATATATTTAAAAAAATACAAATGTATCAAAAATAACCAGATAATTTTGGTGCCAAAAGAGTCAACCGAACAACTGAGCCAACTTAATGTACATGCATACTGTACACATAAAGTAAAATTGCAGAATCTGAAACTTAAGAAATAATTTAGTACCAATTTGGCAATATTTCCCAGCAGCAGCTCACACTATCTTTGATCACAGGCAACTGATTTTGTCCAGGAATCATAAAATTAAGTAATACACATAAATTAATAATGAATGGATTACCTAACCGCATTCGTCATTATTGCTCTTTCAAATTCCACTCCGGGTGTGCGTGCACGCACCCATGTTGCCTAGTAACGAATGTGCTGGCAAGCTGGCACATTGTATGCTTGCGTCTTGTCTATTAATTGTATATACAAGTTATAATTATCTCTTACTTTTCAGCGTGAGAAATACATGGTGTGGCGTGAAAGCATGTGAACTGGCTGAAATGCGTGTGTCTCACGGTGAATGCGTGAGACTTGAAAGCCCTGCTTCAAGTGCATTCAACACATTAGAAACGCTAGTTGGTGCTCCCGTATAATCGGTCCGCCAAGACTCATCCAGTGAAAAACCTTCCGCGGTGCAAAAATTATGCGATTAAAATGCGTTAAAAAAATTTAACACGCTAATTTTGAGTAATTAATTAATCTAAATTAGCGTGTTAAAGTCCCGGCCGTAATTTATATATATATATATATATATATATATATATACTATAAACACACTCAGTACGCACATACACTGTATATTATGCAAACAAAAGCTTATTTTGGATGTGATTAACCATGATTAATCATTAGACAGCACTAATATATAAAGCATAGTGACAACATCCATCTAAATCCATAATTTAGATAATGAGGTTAGTTATTGCAGTGACAAGAAAAGTCACAGGAAAACAGCTGTTTGTCTGAAATTGTTTCCTGCTCTCCTATGAACCCCCTGTCTGCCCTTTTGAAGTGACTTTAGGCTTCAAAAATACAAGCAAAAGCTTATTGAGGTGCAGGATACATTGTAAAATGCTCTCGTGGGAATGTCAGGAGTTTTTTTCCCTGACCTACTGGTTCGATGGAAATTGACCGCTGCACTTTGTACCAACCCACCTACGCAGCCACCTACACACACACAAACAGACAAACACGCACAAAGTCTAAATGCTAGACCGGATATGTCTCCCGGAGGCACAACGAAAAAGTGTGTCTGTTGCTTTGGATACAGTGTGAACGTAAAACCCTCCTCCAGCTGGCCCATCATTGTCTCTCATGACTCTCTCAGAGACCCCGAGAGTCCTTCATCATGAGTCCTTCAGCTGAAGACGTGTCTCACCATTTTCACACAGCTCTGTCATGGCTGGAATTTAATGGATCACAGCCTAATCCAGCATATCAAATGCAAAGCAAGTACTGTAGCAGTGCTAGAGAAGCACGTGTTCTTCAGTTAGAAAAAGTCTTGAGGAATATCTGCAGTGCAGAAGCAGGTGTTGTACTGAGGACTGAAGACTGTAATAGAAATTGTAGATGCTCCTTAGTTAGCTACATCATGGTCCATGACTACATAAATTACAGTCTAAACAAAAATTATATTTTGCATTTAAACACACTTACAGTACTAAAAAATGTCCATCTATCTAAATATATCATTTTAGTAACACAAATTGGCTGCAATTTAAGGGGATAATTCACCAAAAAAATGAACATTATTTTATTAATTACTCCCCCCTCATGTCACTACAAACCTGTAAAACCTTTGTTCATCTTCTGAACACAAATTAAGATATTTTTGATGAAATCAAAGAGCTTTCCGACCCTGCAAACACAGCAATGCAACTGAAATGTTCAAGGCACAGAAAGGTAGTAAGGAATATTAGCAACTATCCTTTTGATTTCGCTTGTTGATTTATTTTATTACAAAGTTAAATAACTAACTTTTTATAGATTTTGTCAGTTACTTTGTCTATTTTTGCTATTCTAAACTAAGCTAAACCAATTAATGCTTAATTAAAGCAACACAGTAGGAAGGGTTTTGTTTCTGAATGAATCTGTTGAATGAATGATTCAATGACACGCTTGTCAGAAGGCAAAAAATAGTGCTGAACATCTGCTATTTGTTATCAGAGTGCAAATAATATAACTACAAGTGCAAAACTTTCATACTGTAATCAGATTTTTTTTTCCAACAGGGTGGCTACCTAAAAAAACAATCACACACACACACATCCTTGCCTAGAACAACATCAGTAAAAAGCACAGATGTTGTGATTTTATTAGCCCTTGCAGTATTAGAAGGCGTCCTACTGCCGTAAGCATGGCTAATTTTTTATGTGCTGTGCCACCTCAATCCCCCTCTCCCTTATGAATTTCAAAGGCCTTTATAGGACACAGTGTAAGTAAACAGAGCCTTGTGTTAAATATTAAAAACTGATGGGCCGTGACTGACGGGACAGACCCTGTCCTCTGCCCTCACTTGAGACCCGCGCACCAAGAAAGTGAAACATAAATCAGCCAACAGACAAACACAGACAGACTGTGCGAACCCCCAGGGACAAGACCCTATGAACGAAACACAAGTTCTCTCTGATGAGTGAGTGACAGCGATCTGAGCTGGCTGACAGATTCTTGCTGATAGGAAGAACTGTAGCTCATTATTTCTCAGACCGAGATACAGCACCAACTTTATTTTTTTTTCTGGATATAGACTTGTCAACCACTGCCTTGGCAGAGGGCAACTGTCGAATATTCGAAAGGCTTCAAATGCTGTTATTATGAACATCAAGGCAGAATATGAGGATTTGATATTCCTTTTGAAGACTGTAGTATACATGTATAGCTGCATCACAAAATTCGCAAAGATTTAGGGCTGAAAGGAAGCGTCGACTAAATT
Organism: Enteromius fasciolatus; assembly: GCA_032361145.1. Classification (NCBI taxonomy): domain Eukaryota; kingdom Metazoa; phylum Chordata; class Actinopteri; order Cypriniformes; family Cyprinidae; genus Enteromius; species Enteromius fasciolatus. The sequence goes on along the minus strand of JAUMHR010000042.1, from coordinate 7,060,404 downwards.
GATTATGACGATTACAAATATAAGTCAATTTGCATGAAATTAATATATTTTATTAAATATTCCAACATTTTCACACAAAACAAGACATGCTAGAGCAGATGCTTATGGCTAGAATGCTTAATACAGTTGCTTTCATATAGCTTTTTGTTTTTTTAGGAGCATCTAAGTGGTGCAACTGGTGCAGTCTTACCATGCTCCATGATGAACGGAACGAGATTTGTTTATTCTTAAAAAAATATAATGGATAAACTCACTCAAGTCATTCATTCATCTATGTTTGCAGCAAATATAATTGTAGATGCTTTTACAGTCTTGCTTTATAATTTTTTCATATTGGGATTTGTAAAGCAATTATTCTATAAGAACATTTTTAATTAAAGCATTTGAAAGATTCATGGCTAAAATTATGGTTACTACTTAATGGCAGGTTAATTAAAGCTATTATTATAGACTAATCAGAAAATAATAGGCCTAGTTTAAAAAAGAAAAGCCATAGTGGATTTAAAATACATGTAATTACTAATATAACTATTAATAAGTATTGCATGATCACTGTAGAATAATGTCTTTAAATGCAAGATATTTAATGTCTACTTGAAGAAGGCTACTTGCAATAATTCCACTTTAGCAATCAAATAAAATAAAAAAATCAAATATACGTCAGTATAGGGATGGGCGATATGGCCTAAAATCCATATTGCGATATACATTGCAGCCTCTTGCGATAACGATATATATTGCGA
>JAUMHR010000042.1:7039189-7058772 GCA_032361145.1 Enteromius fasciolatus | reverse complement strand
ATCCCCCAACTGCTCCTACTCCAATAACTTCAAGACTACATTTGTCCCCCAAACAACGCAAAAATAATATTTGAAAAAGAATTAGCTATTTCCCAAACTTTAAAATCTATAAAAGTTATAATATCTGCTACACCCCAGCTTTCCACATAATTTGCCTGTAAGATCATCCATCAACCTGTCAAACTAAAGTGAAAAGGTCATCTGAATTTGCTGAATGACAGAGTAAAACCAGGCAGACTGTGAGAGACCACATAGGGTTGAACTGCTGCCAAGAGCCAAAAAAAAAAAAGCCTTGATAAATGAATGTTGTTGTGTAACATGGCTGGATAGAACAGCACGATTACCCACTCCAAAGACTTATAGTCAATTCTCTTCTACTACAGCAACTAATAAACTGACTTCCTGCATAATGGGCTCAGTTCCAATCAAAAATGGTCTTCTGAGCAGTCAGATGTGCCTGAAGACAGATTGGAAGAAATGAAGGAAGGAAGATAGAGACAAAAAAAGTAAAACAAAAGAGACAAATTGGGAGCAGCTGGCTGGTTTAACTTAAAACCCTATTGGCTGTTAAGACACAGCATGGTATAGTTAGTACAGTGAATAGGGCAGTTATATGTTTGAATTAGGCCGTTACAGCACAGAGCAGGGCATTTAACGCAGTCAATGTGGCCATTAAGGCACAGGAAAGCTCTGAGGGAGATTGATTATTTCTGCTGAGAGTCCTGCAGTGATTTCCCCACTGAGACACTCTCAGTTCACACTCCAGCGATGACTGATCTCTATCCAGGTGAGGATCTGTTTGATTTGTTTCATAAAAAAACAACAAAAAAACTGGGCAGCAGACTCAAAGAGAATACGGCCATGTTTTTGCCTCGTAACTCCGCTGAGTGCTTTTGTGTGGTGTCGGGCGGCACTCCACCGTCTGTGTTCTCATATGATGGATGTCCTGTCTGATCAGAAACATCTCTCTATAGGACGAGGAAATAAAATGGCTGAAATCGTCAGATAGAGTGCACAGTGAACCGTTCCAGCACCTCAACAGAAAATTTAAACCTTGACAGGTTTACTGACAAACCTCTGCAATTCACAAGCAGTGTCCAAGACAGACGGGACGCTCAATAAAAAGCACATTCTCACACACACACACAGACAGATGTAAATCTACCCGGCCTCTGTAATGGCTTTTCAACGTAGATGTCAGCTGCTGATGTATAGTTTTGCAAGCTCAGCTAGATGCCCCCAGTTACTGCCTTTGTGCTGCACAGCCTGGATGTAAGCAAACTACCCATGAGCTCTAAGAATGGACATTTACAATGCGCATCTTACAGATTAAAAGGGATAATTCACCCCAAAATAAAAACTGTGTCATCATTTCTCGCCCTCATGTCATTCCAAAACGTTATGACTTTCGTTTTACTATGGAGAAAAAAAAAAAAAAGATATATATATATACGTATATATATTTATTTTATGAAAAATGTCTTTTCACACTGCAGGCAAAGTGGCCCAAATCCATTTTTTTCCACACAACTGAGATCTGTTTTTTATCTCCACAATGTAAATAGCATATATATTATGCTTTGCGCCTTTTAGATTATACTTTCATAGTGTGTTCAATGAAAGTCAATGAAAGGCATTGAAAATTGTTTTGTTTAAATATAATATTATATTGTAACAGCGGTTTAAAATATCTTCTTTTAAAGGAGTCATACAAAGCCAATTTTCCACAAGCTAATATGATTCTTTAGGGTCTCAATGGAAAGTTTGTAATATAGCTTGTTAAATTTCTCAAAGATAGTGTAAAAAAACACAAATTTTACCCTGTCAGCTCTTTAGAAATCACTCTGTTCTGTGTACTTCCCCTTTAAATCTTCACAGGCAGGTCTGAGGTAAGACACCAGTTCAGTCTGTGTGACACGCTGCTGTCAATCAACTATTGTGGCGGTGGCCTGTCGGTGTGACGCCACACCTACATGCATTTGAGAATGACTTGATTTCAGAAGGGGCAAGTTATTTGTATTAAATTAAAAGAAAACTACTGGTGGATCTTTATCATTGTAAGGTGGTTGGGTACGCACACTTCCAACACCCATTCAGTCCAAACAGCTTGTAAAAGTGCATGTAGCACCGGATGACCCCTTCCGACCCCCGATCTTCCGATTGACCCCCTTAAGTTCTGCTGAAGAAATAGTCATACAGGTTTAACATAAAGGGTGAAATGATTATTCATTTTTTAAATATATTCTTTATTGTAGGCTTAACAGCAGTTTCATTGTTTATTCATTCTGCTTATTCATTTATTTATTAATGTAAAAAAAATCGAAATTGCTTTTGGTGACATTTCCTATAATTTCATAAAAATGCAAATTTCATCAAACCTCTTGGCCTCCGATTAACCTTTCACCTGCTCTGCTTTGGTTTTCGATATAGCTACATACAAAAATACTGCAGCATTAGATTAGCCTCATGCCAGAGATTCAGAAGAATATTCATTGAACTCTGTCAAGGCAGAAAATACATCCTCTCTCCCTCTCCCTCTCCCTTTTTTCACTCTATTTCTCATAATGCAGAAAAATGTCCATGGCCTTGCTGATTCATACAGATATATATGCCATAAAACATGTTTATTGATGTTTTGCAGCAGGTTGGTTACCTAGAAATAAACCGAAAAACCCACAGTGCAAGGGGACACTTGAGAAATAACATTACCTTGCAATCTACACAGCAAAACAGCTCTAAAGAAAACTGTTCACCACATATTTGCCCAACTGTCACCTTCAGTGAATTCATAACAAACACAGCGAAGCATCTAGATAGCATCTAGATTTCGAAATAATGGCAAGAAATGAAGAGAGCTTCTCAGGCTCTGCCTCCAAATAAAACCTCAGGCCAAGGTGGTGAGAACCTTCCAGACACCTCTGGGTTTGCTGAAGGACTGGAGTATGTTAGAAATTCTCTTTGTCCGGCGCGCAACGAGCGCATTAGTAATGGATGATTCCAGTTCCCACTCCTGTTTTACAGAGATATCCACGGTGGATACACTGCAGCATTATACAGGAAGCTTCATTAATATTCATCAGCTGAAAGGTGCTTTATGGAGTCCAACAAGACATGTCACTTTAACTCTACGTCACGCACCATCCCAGGATCCCAGGATTACTGCATACTCAAATGTTTCCAAGGAAACAAGAATTGCAATAGAATTCTGATTGGATGCTTGTGCTGACAGCACTTTCACATTAAGTGGCTGTTGTCTCCCCCTATTAACTGCATTTTCAGGTGCGAACGGTATTGGTTAGATAATCGTTAGACTGCATAGCTCTTGCATTATTATCTGAACTCTATGCGAGCCCCAGTGCTGTGACAAATCCTGTGAGAAAAAAGCGAAGACCTTTGGTAGGTCATGAGAGCGACAGGCCTCCTCGGAGTTGGCAAAGTCAGACTCCCTGTCAGAAGAGATAAGGATTTGGCCCCTTAGCAGTGGCAGGAGATTTCAGGTGATATCACTACTATATTATCTCAACGAGAAAATCCTCCCTGAAGTCAGACCAGGGCAAAATCAATAGCCTATTGGTGCGAAGAGAAGATAGCTAAACTCCATCTTGGGATGAATTCGGAGGGAAAAGAGATTAGCACAACATGCAGTGCGTTTTCAGAAAATAGGTACAGGATGGATAATTAGGCAAACGATAATATTTTCACAAACATTACTTTACTCAAATAGAGTTATTAATGTTCCTCATTGCTCCAAGCTATTAAAACGGTTACAGTGCTTGGCAGCCGTAAACAGCAATAGTTACGGTAATGATCTATATTAGTGCGTGTATTTTTTATTGAGGTTATTATTAATATAAATGCAATTGTTTATTGAACATCGATGTCTTTTATTATTTTGCTGTTGCACTGCATTAAGCCACTTGAGCCACTTCACTTTGTCTTATAGCAACACCTCTTAGTCATGCTGAAATGGCTGACATTTTTTTTAGTAATTCAACTAAAATACAGATGTTAAAAAAAAACCTTAATACAACTTTTAGGAAAACATTTTTAATTTAACACTGTGTGAAAAGTTTATCCATGCTACCCTTAAAAAAAGTAAACACCCTTAAAACCTAGTAAAAAACGATTATATTTAAAATACATTTATTTCATACTAAGTATTTCTCAACAGTGTTTTAACCTATTTACTGACATATCCCTTGAGACATACTAAAAATTATATCTAAACTTTATTTGGACTACCACTCGTGCAAAATGTACATTTCTTAATATTAAGCCTAAAATGTGTTTTAATGTCACTATTGATGAGGATTGTGTGATCCTTGGATAATATCTGTCTTTAAATGTGTACATTACAGATTAAAAGGGATATCCTATACATACAAGTATAGGATAGTTCAACCCATATCTCGCATCATAGTGAATCACTAGATCCTATTACAAATGCATGAGACCCAGTGAAATACTATTGTTCCTCAGTCCTATATCATCAAGTAATCTGTTTTCTATCAGTCCTTTAGAACTAGAACTAGTATTGTCAGTCACTATTCACTAATCACTATTCGTCTAACTTGACAAGCAAATTTGCAAAAAGTCTGAAACTGATTCAGTTTTATTCATCAACTGTAGACTACAAGAAAAAAAAAAACCATTTAGATGTCTTCTTCATGTGCCAATAATTCAGCTTTTCATTGCATGCGCATCTGAATATCTGCAGGTAATGGCAATTTATATTCATAGCAAAATGAGAGTGTCAAAATATAGTGACACTTCCTAAGATGATACAAATGATGTGTTTCCGGCTAGGAATCCTTTAGTTAAAGAACAGTCTGATCCGTGGAATACTCTTAGGCCCGATCCTAATTCTACCCCTTACCCCTACACTTTCCCCTACCCCTTCATTTGGCACGTTCAGGTGTAGGGGTTGTCAATTCTCCTTTGGTTGGAGGGGTAGGGGTAAGTGGAAGGGCTAGATAGCCCTCGAAACGAAGTTTTTTCTTGACCTCACATCAAACGATTTTTATGACAAATTTTCACTATATGTATATTACCATTGGTCATGTGTTTGTGTTTACGGTGATGTTCTGTAAAGAAACGTTTGCAAAAAAATCGCTAAAGTTTGCTGGCGGATAACACAGATTGCACAATATTAGGAAATACATTTTTTATGTCATATACCCGGTGACTTGACTGCATGTGGTAACGCTTTGTTTTGTTTCGCTTACGGCCATATGTGTACATCGGTGCATGTCCTCTGACGTAACGTCAGGAGCTAGTGACAATGGATGATGACTTATAACAGTGTAGTAGTGGTGTCCCATTCTTTAGGGGAAAATTTTTAACCCGCACCTTTCCACTTTATTTCAAGGGGCAAGGAGAAGGGGCGAGGGGTAGGCAAAGGGGTAGAAAATAGAATTGGAATTGGGTCTTAATGTCTGCTGACCCTAAGCAACTCTTTCTCCTCTCTGAAAATGTCTACAGTGTAATGATTAGCAGGCCATTTTCAGCACTTCTTCTATAGAGCCACAGAGTGGATAGAAGCTACAGTGCTATGAAAGGTTTTTCTCAGAGGACTTGCTATTTGCACTCCTCATGCGAAATAATGGCTGCAGATTTTCTCTTGGAAAGAGTGTTACCGTCTGTCTTTTCCAGTGTGCTCACCAACAAAAGCTCAGCATGATTCTCTTTTCAATTTCACAAATGCTTCCCTTCAAGCACTGTGGAGGTATCGATGGTTTAACCTTTAGGGAAAAAGAGAAAAAAAATATTTCTCTTGTAAGTAGAAAGAATGACAGAATCATGTTTCCCAAACCTTAAATACAGAATCATGCTGTTTAACATTGCAGTATGCTGCTGAGCGACCATGAGCGCAAGAAATAAGGAAAACCTTCCTTTGGACGCATAAATTAGAAAAGACAGAAACAGTTACCAGAAGTTTTGATGTAATTCAAACTAAAATTCAGGGGATTCAATCATCCACTTAAAAATGTTTCTTCTATTTTGATGCATTCCTAAAGTACACTGAACGGTCAAGATTTGATTCCTCTGTGCCATTGTGCTCCACTGAGGCTGAACCCCATCAGAGCCTGGACAACACCTGCAGACAACATGTCCACTTCTCCTGTCCCTGAGAGCTCAATGCTGCTTCATAGGAAATCGATAAAACACAAACTCCATGGAGCATTTGGAGATACATGCAGTGGATCGCTGCTCTTTCTGTCTTAAACAGCAATGAACAGCCTTTAATCCATGAGCTTGGCATTTGAGATTTGCGGGAGGGGGTTGATTTGGTCACTTAAGAAAACATGACGTTTCTATAGTAAACCCACATATTCCCCCTGCTTGTAATTCCATTTTGAATGATTTTACTTATGGATCAGTAATATATAATAATATAGTAAACACACTGAAAATAATGCACTAGTTTAAACAATCTCAAAGTATACTTTTATTAAGCAAAAATCAAACAGTGGATTACTCACTGCAAACCTAATGGTTTATTACTAAATTTATTATAGAAAATAAAGTCCCTTCACTCAAAAATGAGCTGAAAGTTCATTGCACTTAATGAAAAAACATATTTGAACTCAATAACTGATTATATTAAGCAGAACTCAAACTGAAGTTGTAACAACAGATGTCTTGGTACCCCTACACTGATACTATACATACATAATTTACATACTCTGCATGCTGTATTTTCATACAGTTCAACAAGGGAAGCAAACCCATTGGCTAAGACAGAATATGGATGAAAGTTGATCCAGTCAGAAGTGATTCATCTTCTTGTCTGTACATTTACATTATGTCTATATGCATATATCTCCTACTCTTTTACTAAGATTCTATAAAATAATTTTAAACTGAAGGATAAACTGATAGATTCTTCTTATTTTCTATAAAGCTGCATTGGAACCATGTGTACTGAAAAAAAGTGCTGTGCAACTAAATTGAACTGAATTGAATCATTTGGGGTGTTCACATGGAAACCCAGGTCTGTTTTCACTTCCAGCTTGACCTCGAAAGAGGCAAAGCATTGCAAATACAAACACAAATAAAAAAAAGAAAAATCCAAACTAATGATGTTCAGTGACCTGCTGGAGTAGACGTTCTTTATGATGAAGGAGAACGATGTGAACTCAGGTACAGCGGGTCAGTTAAAAGACATATCTATTATTTATTTCTGAATCCTCCAGGTGGAAGCAGGAGTGGGTAAAAGAACAGAACACTCCACGTTACTCACTCATCTCTGAGAGCCATAACTATGTGCATATTTGATTTGAAAGCTGCGTGGATTAAAATAAGGGCTTGTGAAAATACTACCATACCACACCATCATCTAATCTCTCTCTTTTTATTTTTTCGGGACATGCTTGGCGATGCTTCCCCTAGGATGTTTATGCTGAAAAATGAAGAAAACAAGTAAACACAGCAAAGCGTACTGCACGACTGAAGGATGCCTGGGGCGAATGCAAGTCTGGATGGAAAACATAATGAAGGGACTGTGATTTACAGTAAAGAGCTACAGTATCTATGCGGTATGAACTTGACCTGTGGTTTCTGAGAATCCAATGCAAGAAAAAGAGAAAAGAAAAAAAAGAAATTTCTTTCAGTGTCCTTTCACAAAAAACACAGTAGAAACTAAAAGAATATGTGCGCTGAATGCAAACAAATCTCTCAAGCATTCCACATTTTTCCAACATCCTGTATGAAACATTCTGAAGATAACAGCTGACAGGAGATGCTCCGACCGCGAGATAAAAGAAAGTTAGTCGTCTGAACTGTAACTCTCTTTGTGTCTCAATCGATGAAAAAGCATCTAACTCCTCATAAAACTTCATCCATCTCCAAAAAGACTGAAGGGAAGCTGAGATTTCTCCATATTTACTTTAAATTTAGGCACCAGGGACTGGAGTGGATTGTCTTTGATGCAGTTTGAGACTGTATTGTGCGGCTTTATGTAATTATACTTCCTTAGCCCCATCGCTAATAATGTCCACAAAAAACCCACATACACACACTTAGTAAGCAGAGAGTGAACTTTTTTATTCATCTAATCACCCTAGAGCTTGCCTGTGAAATCTTTATGAGACTGTACAAACCCGATCCATCTGCACCCTCCTCTGCAGGGGAAAGTGTCCGGCACATGAGACACAAAGCTAACGTGCCCATGTGGACAACAGCAGAAAAGACTGCATCATTAAGCATTAATGCAAGAGACAAATAATTCACATAAATAAACATAATTATGTATTCTATATACTTTATATTCTATATGTTTATATTCTATATAAACACAAATGGCAGTAAGCAATGCATATTTACAATACCCTTAACTTTGAAGCAGACCTCTTGCAGAGCTGAAATTAACCTATCTCAGCTTTCTAAATAAACCATGAGGGGTCTAAAACTTGCCGCAGTCTGGGATTAAGCGTCTGGCGGAAGAATTTACGTGGGTTTCCTCGGTGTGTCTCTCCTGTCCCTGTCAGCAAGACCTTCTGAACTCTATCCATTATTCAGGCCTCTCTATGCAGCCGTTTTCCTGGGTCCATCACTTCTGACAGAGGAGCTCCATTCCTAAGTATTCAGTGTTCATCTGGTAAAGCTGGCAGCTGGCCAGTGTGTGCAATCTGCATTTAAATGGATGGAGTGCAGCTAAATGCTCTTCATCGCTGTCTAAGACTGCATTTAGGGGTGTATGGACATTTTGGATACTTTTAACACGGCAAAGCACAATGGACATATTTGATCTCTTGACATGAATCTAATTTTTGTCCCATCATAACCAGCTGTGTTATAACAATCATGTATCAAGACCACATGCTGTCAGCACATCTAGACTTGTTTTTAGTATAAGTGCTCACAGTGTTTAACATGACAGCGCTGAATGCTACATGATTGTGTGTACTTGTTCTCAGAAAAGTCATCACAAAACAAGTATCCAATTAATTTTTCAAAAGAGCAGAAGACTACTCATGCATACGACTTTTTTTCTGACGTTTCCTTCATTATTGTGCATGAAATGTACAACAGATATCACTGGGACAACTTTGTACCTTATCTAGCCCCTAAAAGGTGCATATTATTACATCTAATAAGAAGAAATGTTATGTATTTTTTTTAGGTTTACCTAAAATGTAAATTCTGTCATTAATTACCCACCTTTATGATTGTTCTAAATCTGTAAGGCTTTCATTGATCTTCAGAACACAATTAAAGATATTTATGATTGAATCCAAATGATTTATGTCTCTGCACAGAAAGGAAGTAAAGACATTGTTAAAAAAATCCATGTGGTTAACCTTAATTTAATGAAGCTATGAGAACACTACCAAAATAACTGCATGATAATGTCACTATATATACTGAATATATACAAAATTTTTATACTGAAGTAGTTCACATGGACTTCAACTATATATACTTTCAGGGAAAAAAAAGGTGTCAGGGGGTGGCACCCTTTCAAAAGTTAACTTACTCCTAAAGGGTGCCTGCTGGTACCATAAATGACATATTAGTATTTAATGGTACAATATGTACCTTTTGAAAAGGTACCACGGCAGTGACAAACTGCTGAACCCCTAAAGGCACAATTTTGCACATTTTGTTCTGAAAGTGAAGCATTTCACAAATACTTAATAACTGTGGCTGTTAATGGCAGAAAATTGTTAAAATTTTGCTAAAACGTCAGATATGTATTGGGTTTAGAATCACATAAAAACTGATCTGAAGTCAATTCACTACAGGCCACACACACACATTTAAATTGAGGGTTGCTCTGCATGAGCAATGGTTTTAAGAAAGCATCTGTGTTTAAAGAAAGATTAATATGGTCCATTTGTGCTTCCTCTGAAAAATGCTAAAACATCAAAAATGAAAAATGCTCACTTGCACATGTAAAGAACAGACTGAACGCCCCAGCTGTTTACCGGAGTGGCAAGTCCTGCAAAAGAAGCTTATCCCAATTGGACTTCATTTAACCGACATTAGCATCTTTTATGTAGCATAATACAAAGTTCCAGGCACATAACTTATGACCTTATATCCTGACATGACACTTGCCCTCCAAACAAATCTGATTATGAGATGCCACGCATCAAGAATTACATTTAAAACCATCCAGTGTTTGGCTGGACCGGATTAACCTGATTAGACAAGGATGCGGAAACAGCATGTCTAGGATTTAATTTTTCAGTGGGAGTTATTCACATTGGGAAATAAGGTGAACTAGAGCAAGAGCCGTGCAAAATATCGAATGCTCGCCTGAACTCTGTGAGAATGCCAGCTCGCTATTAACTTGCCCTTTGAAAAGTGCCCATTCTTATGTCCAGTAATTGCGAACGATACGTATTCCTTCAGGTCTTTGATGTCTCTGGCGGGATGAGTGTGAACAATTATCAGATGAGACGTGTAATTATTTCCAGTCGTGATTCGCAAACAAAGCAGAGGTCAGAGTCTTTCTCTGGCACAACCGACATTTAATTCTGCTGTTAAAGGGAACAGAATAGATGAGCGCTGCAGACTCTCTGTAGTGAGAGGGCAGAAGCTAAGACAGAGACTTTGTTGCACCTCAATGCATGTTATTGAACCCAAGGTAACAAATCTGGCCTAAGAGTCAGAGGAAACCATTCACATACTAAAACATTAGATTATACAGAAATTTTGGTATTAATTCACTCATATATGTTGGTGCAGATTGCTTATTACTTGGCGAAACACACACTACTATAAAGGCTTGATTTTATCTGTTAAGCTCCACCATCTTGGTTACTGTTGTGCTTTTCATAAGAAGCAAAAAGTTTATTGGTTATTATTCTCAAACGGGCTGGATAGATCTGTGACATTACAAAGCAGTTGTATCAAGAATTGTTAAATTATGCAGTAACAATATTAAAAACTGCAGAGATTGTATACTTCAGAAATGATAAAAAGACAAAACTGTTTCTAACATTTATACAAGACATTCCCTGGGAAACTATTGTTAATTTTGAAACTACAGGGTGAGTCATTTATATGGATACACCGTAATAAAATGGCCACCATGGTCACCACCAATCTTGAAAAGTTTCCCCCTCTCACATATACTAATGTGCCACAAACAGGAAGTTAATATAAGTTAATATACACATTCACCTTGGAGCAAATGTGGTTGTCTACACTGATGTTGTATAAATTCATTTTGGAATGAGGGCTGATGCATAGTTTAATCCAAACATAGTTCTCAATTTAATGATTTGAGAAAATAAACACAAAAATAATGCTTATATCACTTTTCAATACCTTGAAGCAACAAATGTATATTTTTGGATGATTTCTGTAAAACTGCAATTAAAACTAATCAAACAAACATCTATCTAAAAACATTTTAAAGCCATTTTTTTAGCAAAGCGCTGATTGATTGAACACTCAAAAATTAGCTTTTCATATCAAAATGAATGTCTACTTTTTCAAATTGAATAAGATTTTATTTTTTAAATGAGTAAGACCAGAAAAGTGTATTCAGTATGCAAACAGAATCAGTTTCTATTTCCCAAACTCCTTCATCAACTAAATGTGAAAACTAAACCTTAATAATGTAGCGGCCAAGTCTGTGATCACTTTGAGCTGCTGTGGGAGTAATAAACCGAGTTTAGTTAATGTATAAAATAGCAGGAGCAGCAGATTTTCCCATGAGGCATTAAAAAGTGGAGCTGTATGGTGCAGTCGTCTCGAGCGATAAAGAGAACACAGCGTAATTAAAGCAAACATCTCCTGAGATATGGGACTGAATGGGACATGAACGGGGGAGCCATGCTTTATAACAACAGCTCAATCCCCATGTCCCTCGACGGAAATGCTGCGATCCAGAAACCGCTGAAGAGGAACTACACGACCCGGACCTGTGTCATCTGAGTCAATGAATTAAATAACATACACATTCCTCCTTTGATCTCTCCTCTTTCAATAAAGCCAGAGGGGCAAAACGAGCGATGTCCCAGACGCTTGAACACTGTGTTAAAATATCAATTTGGCTTCTACTAGCATGGGACACAAATACCTCTTTGTTTCTGCAGATTAAACAACATGGGGAAAAGAAACCAAAGGGCTATTACTCAAAGGCTGCAGGCACCTTCTATTAATGAGTGCCATCTATCAAATCACAGTATTTACCCCAGCAGCCGCCTTGCATGGAGAACAAAATGGATTTGAGGCTGGGCGTACCATGTCCTTATATCAACTAGGACTTCTGCAAGAAATAAAAAAACATGTTTCATCAAGCGAGCCCAGAGACTGTGACCCCTGTTTATTGGACCTAATAGCTTTAAAGAGAAAGCAAGAGTGAACACCATTTCCAACAATTATGATATACGACTTCAAAAGTTTCTGCGTGTGTGTTTGTAAAGGAGAAGCGTTATAAACTTTTATCCATGGACACGGTATCATGAGCACTCAAATTTTTCAGTATGAAGACTATGCAGAGAGATTAATGCCCCTTGGTCTGTGCTCACTTTCAATTGTGTCCGAGCTTTTATAAAAAAAAAAAGAGAAATAGAATCCCCAAGTTCTCAGAGCTCCAAATGCAAATCTTTCAAAAGCAAAATGGAGTTTGTGAAAAGGAACCTATAGCAGGAAGACTGTTAATATCGCTATCAGTGAAGAAATTGGGTAATATAATAACTGCTGGCTCTACTTTCTGCTTAAGATGGGAAGAGAATTTCCCACTGGGTTTAAGTAGAACAGCGATGGAAGGAACAAGAATAGGGGTTTAATTCTTCCAATGCCCTTCAAAAAATGCTTTTGTTAAAGCAAATTATCACACTTACAGCCTCCACCTCCCTGAAAAAGCCTGAAATAGTTTTTAGGCCAAAGCAGTTTGCGAGATCTATATGAGACGCATGCATTTAGCTCCTATTTTTTCATTTAATTACGCGAGTAAATCTAGTTAGTGCCTTGTTGTTTGGCAGCAGCTCTCCCATGAGGGCAATGCTTTGCATTTTACTGCTTCTCAAAACTGTAGAGCTACAGCCATTTCCCTCAAGGCTTTAACGAGAGAACATGGTTTAGCTCAGACCCGGATATCTCTGAGCAGAAGACCTAAGTGCAGAAAATCACCCCACTTCTTCAGTCGATCTTATTCCTTTCCGGATAATGAAGACCTAAAAGGTACCATATCAACTCGCACATTACAGACTCATCCATTCACTCTTGCTGAAAGTCCAAAACGAATTGTGCTGCTTTTACTATACTTGAGTGAAAACATATAAAATTTGAGCAAACAGGACCGGGGTGGGAGATGTTTTCTCAGGTGGGCCACATCTGGCTCCAGTGCTACACTCCAGGGTCGCTTTCCTCTCCAAAGCTTATTTCTGCACACAGAACATGGCTGCTTTTGCTCCCAGCACACATTCAGGTCTTTTTAATTGGTCTGCACTTGGGCCGCCATCTGCTGAGCCTCAACAGGCACTCTGGGACTGTCCAGGCCTGACCTCACTTCCCACTTTAACAAATGGATCGCCTCAGCGGGCGGTTGGGACTTGGGAGAGGCGTTTATTGCAGTCATTTGCCTCCGGTTTCTTAGCTTAGCCATTTATTTTCCTGGACCTCCGGAACATGTCAGGGTTAGGGCAGCCATCACCGAGCTGGCATAAATCAGACGTTTCCTTGATAACAATGACATTGAAGTGCTATACGGCCCTATTTGTCATCCTTAAGGATTTTAATGGAGTAAATCTTAGCCATTTGGGCTTAACCTTTGCATGGGCCCCGGATGCCATGAAAGTAGCCCTCTGCTGAACTTGAAGATACATTTCATAGACTTCGCGTGAGCCGCTGACTTAGTCATGGGTTAGGTATATTTAAACTCTACAAATTCCCTTCATTGTATGCAGCAGTGGTTTACTATGGTAGATTTACCAGATACATAAATAGTGATACGGAAGAAAGAATTAAAACTGATGGACAAAACTTTGCAAACTTGCCAAACCAGATTCCCCTCAACATGTACATCTCTTACTTTTTTCTTCTTTAGCTCTGATATAGTCACTTATTTCCTCTCTGTCATGGCCCACTAATTGTAAAATCTCTCAACATGAACCTTCACCAAAAGCAAAAGAAAAAGAAAAAGAAAAAAAATGAGATATATATTTATAATAATATTATATTATATAATATTAATTCTAAAAGATTCTTTAAAGTCTTATAAATAATGTAACATACAGGACAGAAAAAGAGTTGACTCAATTGACTCAATTATTATACCAGATTTAGCTGGAACCTTTTAGTCTGAATCTTAGACAAGGTAAAAATAGACAAGGTCCAAGTAAAATGGGTAAAAACAGACACACTTCAAACCACTTGAAGTTCTGCATTATATTTGTCTTAATGGAGGTCAATTATCTCATCACAACTCCAAGAAGTCAGAGGTTATTTGGTGAAAAAAATGTGGAAGGCAAAGACTTAGCTCCTCGCAAAATCTCACTCAGCCTGTCACACTTCTATCAGAGATAGCAAGGTGCTGGACCTCCAGCTCAACTGTATGTGAAGAGAAATCAGCTCAGTTCAGCACAAGAGGAAGTGGATGGAGGGAGTGCAGACTGGTGCCCTTTTTTACAGTCATGGTCCAATCAAACCTGTGGAACAGGACTGCGGTCTCCTTGTAATGAAGGAGCCTGTGAAGGGTCTGTCTGAGAAAGACACAATAGAGGAACCGAATTCAGCAGGGTGAGCGGTGACCAGGTATGCTGGTAAGATTAAGGACCTGCATTATATCTCTGCATCGACTGAATTATGTATTTATTTATTTTTATTCTCAGTGAATAGGAGTTAAAATGCCCACCTGGGTCCAATAACAGACCATCCAAAATTCCCCAAATTATAATTTCTTTAAAATATTGCCAGGTAATGTTGCAAACAACATTCAAATCAGTGAAAGGACCTTATTTGTAAGTGACGAAAAGCATACGGAAAACATGTTCTTCTTTTTTCCTGATTTTTGTTATTATTTAAAATTTTAGATACATTTTGATAAACTTTTTTATTTGTCCCGCTTTCAAAATTTGCTTTGCTTTAGAACCATATACAGTTAGAATGTAATTTATTTATTTGTTTATTTTTGCTTTACAATGTGTTTTTCGGCATTAAAGATCTAGAAGTAACAGCGCATTTTTCCTCTTGGGTGAACGTTTAGAGAGCTTACCTTGCGCATGAAATCAGCCACATGCCAGCAAACCAACGGGAACACGCAACAATCCTGAAGAGTCTCATAGCGATAGAGCAGAGGCACCAAAGCTGCCGAACATCTGCTCACTCAGTAGCTTCCATAAATGACGTAGATTTACAGAAAATTAGCGTTGTTTTTCAAATAAAAAACTTTACATACTTATTCCCAGCAGTTTAATAAACTTTGAGTTACATCTGAAATGACAAGAGACTAACTCATAATCATGTTTATATTAATTATTCCAGGAACTTATTCTCTCAGACAACCTGGGTATGCAGAGCATCCCACTGTTAGAACCCCTGGTGGCTATACACAGTAATATGGCACCTTTGACATGATCTCTTGACCCAACAACGTAGACTGCAAAAATTCTGTTGTTGTGTATAAGAGGAAGTTCTACGGCAACCTATATTTAACTCCATGGAAGTGAGAAGGTTATCTGAAGTGGCCCTCAGGGTTTGTGCAGCTTCTTATGCACAGCTTCCATGCTTTCTGTCTCTCATGTGTATAAAGCTTTTCCTGCCAACGTGTCATGTAATGCCATTGCCCGAGAGCTGTGCAGCCAAATCTGCGAACCGCTGCTGTCTTCATGGATGACTGGGTGCTGCCACTGCTGTAATCACTTTGCATGTAAGATATGCAATGCTAACAGACTCACAGACACAGTGATAAGCTGGCCCTCTTTAATACAGGGAAATGGAGCATGTGGAAGTGCAAGACATCTAGACAGCAGGGAGCATCGGGGAAATGAATGAAAGGAAGTGTCACGCATAACTGATTTTTTTTAGTGTCAGTTTCCATGTCTTCGGTGACTGAGTCTACAGTGGATAAGGAGAAGTGGTTAAATATTTATGATAAAGTAATAGGAATGAAGACTGATCGAGAACAAAGAATAAACAAAGTACACTTTATATACTGCATATATGGTTCTATAATGCAAGTCTCAAAAAGTCTTGTCAAATTTTGACCACTGTTTTAATTTTAAATAGTTTTTATAACGTTTGAGACTTTCAATATATGGAAAAAAACTGATCTTTAAACAAACTTATTTTGTTTTCTGGGTACGATAAAGTCAGAGAGGTTTGAAACTACATGAGGAAATGATGCCAGATCGTGAAGTATCCCTATAAGGAAGACTTGTTTATGATTGCTAAATATGCTATATTCTCAGTCAAAATAAACAAATAAAAATAGACTACAACATAATTGTTTTGAAGCATTGTTTTTTAACCTACTGAGCAATGTCTTGCTATGTGCCACTGACTGCATAAGATCAAAGCTTAGTGTACTTGTTAAGGGCGCTAATTGTGCATTCTTTATATATGTGTTTAAAAAAAAGAGATGGACTACTAAAAAAAAAAGAGATGGAAAAAATAAAACAGAACAATAAAACAAACTTACCACAAATGTATTTTCACTAGTCTGGAAAGTTTTCCTTCTAATTAGAGAGAAAACAAGTGTGAAGAGCATAAGGGTGTAGAGAAGCTTTCTTCGCCAGTTAATTTAATTGCTCTGTCTAGTTAGAGACGATGAATCTTATTATCATTCTGGAGTCAAAAAAAAAAAAACCCAAAACACACACACATAGAGAAGGAAAAGAAAAACACGCCTGCATGCACACACTTTGGCCTAATTTTAGCATCCCAAATGGTTAGTTGTTCTCTCTGAATATCATAATACGCTACTATGGTAACAGTGAGTTTCTTCTGCATATTTGAGGAAAGTTCTTCAGAAAGCAGTGAGAAAGCTTTGAGTCGACGAATCAGTGGGGAAGGAAAGCGCAGACGAAAGATCAGGTATTTCCACTCAAAGGAACTTCAAAACCGATGACAGTCAGAGGTAGCTTTTCCAGCATTTAATAGAGGGTCATTGTGAGCTTGAGTAAAACAAAGCATTAAATGGAGAAAACATCTCGCAGATTTAACTGATTTATACTTTGCTTTCTTTTGTTTGCTTGATTAAAAAAATGCATTGATGAAATAAATAGTCACCTACGCAAATTTAAAGGGGCCATATGAAGTTGCTAAAAAGACATTATTTTGTGTATTTTATGTAATGCAATGTGTTTGTGCAGTTAAAATAGGTTGAAAAACACATTATTTTTTTTTTTACATACTGTACATTATTGTTTCTCCTCTAAGCCCCGCCTTTCTGAAATGGATTGATTTGTATAAAACTCATTGTTCTAAAAAAGTGAGGTGTGCTCTGATTGGCCAGCTATCCAGTGCGTTGTGATTAGCTGAATAACAAAAGAATGTGGCGGAAATGTTGCGCCCCTTACCATAAAGTGATGCCGTGACAATAACAAAGACAATAAAAGTAATTTCAAACGTATTCTTACATTTCAAAATAATACCTAAATTATAACTACAATGACTACCTAACTAAAAATTAATAAGCAGCAAATTAGTTGAGCATTAATTAAGGCAAAGATCATAATTAATGGTTTGTTAATAGTGATAAATAATGTCCAAAATAATAAATATAAACAATAAATTTGAATAATCAAGACCCAAACTAAGATAATTTCCCCTCCCCTAGCTATTGCTTTTATTGGACAATAGGGTCCCAGTCTCACTTTATAGCATGTGGTCTTAACTACTGTTAAAACAGAGAGAGAGAGAGAGATGAGCAGTTATATCAAAGCAGAAATATCAGAGGAAATACTTTAGCTAATACAGAGGGCCTTTGAATCAAAAACACTGAGAACCACTGGTAAAGATGGCACTAGATTTCCAAAAGGATTTCCAATGACCGATTTATGATAGAACTCGACTGCATAAAATCATGACTCCAAAGAACTTTAAAGCCTCCGCCACAGTTCAGCTGAACTCTAGAGCCCGTTTTTTGTAGCCTTGACCTCATTTTACAGTATAATTTCCTGATGATATTTCATGTAAAGCCTGACTTAAGGGAATATAAAACATATAAAATTTTCAGCATCCGCAGCAGCTAATGTGAACTGTCACAAGGACTGTCTGCCATTAAATATGACAGGCCTCTCTGTAGTGCTGCCACCCAATCCAGCAAAATTCCATCTGCCATCACGCTGTATTAGTGATGCCACATTACACCAGGTATGACATGAATATTTTACTGCTCCAGGTGGGCATATTTGCTGCTCTTGCAGTTCACTGACTCAATGAACTATTATTTGGCAGACAAATCCATAGAGACCTTCAGCGATTACAAGCACAAATATTTTTGTCTTTAAAATGTAGACAAAGGCTTAAGGGTTTACAAAAAGGGTGATATGCAGTCCAACCCCCCCCACCCCCCCCAGCATCATTTGAATTAAAAACGCATGATGTAAATGAAAGCATGCCCCTGATTAAAATATCCACATTCGCTGGCATTATCTGGCAAATGTGACAGGAAGACTAGTTAAACACATCAGT
This sequence comes from Enteromius fasciolatus, assembly GCA_032361145.1. Lineage (NCBI taxonomy): Eukaryota > Metazoa > Chordata > Actinopteri > Cypriniformes > Cyprinidae > Enteromius > Enteromius fasciolatus. Next base: position 7,040,175 of record JAUMHR010000042.1, on the reverse strand, counting down.
TTGTTCTCCTCAGCATCCTGTCTGTTGATTAAGATTAAGAGCTGTTTCCCCATCACCTCTGTCATGTGCTAGCCAATCAGAGGCCAGTAAAGAGCAGTGTTTTATTAGCCCGCATCTGCTGTGCAGCTGCTCTCTTCCCATCAGGAGATTCTCTTTTTGGCAGGTGTCATCGGCAGCCAGATGCATCCGCCACCTCCCAGAGACCTGTCGCATCATTAAGCCATCAGCACATCACTGCGGACAGAGAGAAAACAGACCATGGCAGGGACTAATCCAGCTGCAAACCCGTCCAAATGAATAATACATCGGCCCGCCAGACAAATGTTCAGCTAAGCAGGAGTAGACCATCGTGCCCTGCTTGAGAAGGTCCAGAGATTGACTTCCTCCCATCAGGGTTAGTAAGCAGAAAACACTCTTCTTTTGTGCTGAGCTTCAGCATGTTTGTACAGAGAGGGAGATTCTCATGGGTGACCCCTCCTGTCTGTTTGAGCTGGGCAGAGTAGATTTTATCCTTACTCGCAAGGCTGTTTTTCTCCTCTCTACATCTCCTCTCTTAGCTCGCTGCAGATCTAACAGCTATACATACACTAAACAGTTGCACTGTGGGTTATGCATAACAAACTTGTGTATTTGGCTTGATTTGAGAAAGGGGACATTATTCATAGAGCACTGGGTGGTCGTGTACACATTTTGCTAACACGCATTTATGTTCAAATATCATGTAAAAGTGAGTTTTGCATCTAATGACAAATTTAAGGACCTATTCTTACTAGTTGCATTTGGTCAGTGAAGCCGGTCCTGTAATCAGCAGTAAATGCCATCAGGTGCATGATTTCACATTGAGCCGCGTATACAGTACTATACACAAACGCTGCGTCCGAAATCGCTTACTTCCCTACTATATAGCATGCGAAAAACAGCATGCGAGGCGAGTAGTATGTCCGAATTCATAGCATTCGAAATTCAGTAGGCGAGAAGTACCCGGA
>JAUMHR010000042.1:6961484-6972170 GCA_032361145.1 Enteromius fasciolatus | reverse complement strand
GCCAATAAAATCTGTTGTTTAATATCTGCTTGTATTGCCTCATGACTGATGAAAAATTTGCCTTGTGTGCAGTAGAACTTTGATGCATCGCAATGCATCGTAGAATTGAATTGAATCGAATCGTTACCTGGTGAATCGTAATTGAATCGAATCATGAGGGCAGTGCCAATGCACACCCCTACCGAGTATGCTCAAAATTCTTTAAGGAAACCAGCTACTAACCTCACGCTCTTCCAATGTGTTCTGGGGTTCCAGCCGCCACTCTTCCCCTGGTCAGGTGAACCATCGGACTTACCTTCAGTTGACCACTGACTACAATATAGCGAACAAACCTGGGAGGCAGCTCACATTCAACTCCAGAGGGCCATCCGCCTAGTCACCACCCAGGCCAATCGCCGCCCCAACCCACCGTACGAACCAGGACAATGGGTATTGCTGTCGACTCGGGATCTTCGTCTCCGACTCCCCTGCAAGAAATTAAGCCCCAGGTACGTGGGTCCCTTCAAAATCATTCGACAAATCACCCCAGTTTCTTATCGTTTAGACCTACCTCCAGAGTATCGTATCTCACCCACTTTTCATGTTTCCCTTCTCAAGCCCGCTGCTGAACCCGCCGGAGAGAGGGACCTAGACGAGGCCGTGGCACTTGAAGTCTCTCCCCTAAAAATGGACCAGGAGGAGATCTATCTGGTCCACGAGATCCTGGATTCCCGGCGCTGAGGCAGACAACTCCAGTACCTCGTTGACTGGGAGGGCTATGGGCCTGAGGAGAGATCATCAGAGAGGTCAACTCGAATGATATCTTGGACCCATCACTTACTGAACTCTATCATCGTACTCACCCTAACAGGCCAGCCCCGAGACCCCGTGGACGACCTCGGCGTCACCAGGATGCTCGCTTCAGGAGCCGCTTGCAGGGGGGGGCTCTGTCACAAGCCGCGCTTCTGTGGTCCTCTGAGGATCACAGCAGCAGGAACCATCGCCCGAGACTCTTTTACCCACGCACCTGGGCTGATTTCCCACGGGTGTTTGGCATTTCATGCCCTATTTAAACAGTGACTGGACATTCACTCGACGTGAAGAATTAACTGCCGTTGGTGTTAATTTCTGAGCGTTTATTCCTGTCTGTTTATTCTGGTTACTGTTTTGGATTGTTTATTGACTTCTGATTTCTGCTGCCTGCCCCGATTTCTCTGCCTGTTTATCGACTACAACTCTGTACATCTGTCTGCCTGTGATACCGAACTTTGCCTGTCTGACTACGCTCTTAATAAAAGGTGTTCAAATGGATTCCCATGACTTCCATGATTCATCACAGCTATGCTGATTTGTTTTTGTTAATGGAAGCTTTATCATATTTTTGCAGTACAACAAGAGGAATAAAAGTCATTTTCACTGAAACCAAATATCACATTTAACTGTCACAAGCAGTATGAAATTAATGTCTATGCAGAGAAATAAATATGCAGATAGTTTAAGCAAAAATAGGCATCTAAAATGAAGAAATGGGCTTAAATATAAACAATATATTAAACTATGGCAATTTCAGTAACACTTTGATTCATATATCAGAAAATCATCAAGGGGACCCAAGGCGAGACACAAACTTTGTTCATTAGACGGCCCTTTGAAGTGGAAATAGGCCTTGACAGACTGTACGAATTCATAAATCATTTTACAAAGGGCTGAACGATTTCATAACATTCATTTGCTTGGATAGAAGAAGGTCATATTTAATAGGGAGTGAGCCAGTGTAGTTTCTACAGTGTTAACATCAATAAAAAAGAAATGTTAACAGATGCAAGACTTCACACAAACGTACAAAATCTGGAGGGCCGAGCGATTCCATGACTGTTCTGCACAGCCATTTATTCCTTAATCTTGGCAGGTGTAACAGGTCCAGTGTACATGGCTGGAGTCTATTCACATCCCCATGTTCTCCACACCGAACAGAGAAAATGACTGCTGAGAGCGGAGAGAATGGAGCCCTACTTAATCCCTCTTGACTGGGAACAAGGATTTCCTCTTACGCTTGTTAACCGGACACTGCTTGACACAATGCTTCACGGAACATATCTAAAATTCCCATCTACCAAATATACTGCCAGCACAACTCAACAAGCTGTACGGGCCTAGTTTGTGCTTTCATTCATTCACGAAAACCACAAATCTAGATTTTGGCGATATATCGGACCGAGTAGGAGCTGGAGAACACTGAGGCAAGCTGATTAAAAAAAGTGTCACTCAACAACATGAGATTAAATGCACATGTCATTAACAATATGACAGAGATTTGATTTTCCCGACAGCACAGCATCTGTGCCTCCGAGATGAGGCGAGTGGGCTGAATCGGTGCTGCTGCTGCAGTTCTTTGAGCACAGGTCTACTACGAGAGATGAAAGCTGAGGATAAACCAGACAGTTGCCGTTCAAATGGATGCTGCAGCCGCCTGCATGTGCAGTGATAAGGAAAAGGACAGCGTGAGAGCCCTCCAGAGCCCGCTGGAAAAGAACACCCAGGTTCAGCTTCAATCGAAAATAAATCTCCCGACTGAGTTTTAGACAGCATAGCAATGGCCAGATGGGGGAGAGAAGAGTGACAGTTCGCATCACGTGACCAGAGATCGTAATCTTGGCAAAATACTTCTTTAGATTCTATAATTGGTTTATTGAGTATTCTGTAACTAGGAAATCAATTAAATTAATTGAAATATTCATCAAGATTTAATGTGCATATTGGACTGATTAAAATGTCTCACCGAATACAAATAAATAAGTGCAGTAAGTAAATAAATCTTTTCATTTAAATCAGCCAAATATGCAAATTAAATCAGATAGTTTAGCTGGATTTCTGTATATATTATAACATATATAATTTGTTAAACTTAACCGTTGTCTTAAATTATCAGCAAAACTTGGTGTTTCAGATTTATTAGTCCTACAGTAGAGAGTCAATTTAACACCGGATCTATAAATTACATAGAGGAACAATGCATTCAATCAGCCAGAAACATAAATCCTGAAAATGGAGGAGGGAAAAGATGGTCTAATTCAGCCAAAGTCCACTTTGGTTCTCAAAAGATTTATAACTGTGATAAACATCCACTCCTCAGCAAGGAAACTACACAGGAAAAAGATACATTAGACAGCTTCAAAGGAGATCATATGTCCTTGGCTGTCAAAGAGAAGACTTGAGTACAATCTGAAATGTCTAGTGGGACTTTAACACAGCTGCCAATCAAAAAAACAACAACACAGGGTCTTGTATCGATAACATAAAAAATGCAGACTTTTCTCTTTTATCACTGTAGCAAACAATACAAGTTGCATTTTGGTGAAGGTCAGATCAGCCATTTTGGTTGCATTGTTATGTGCTGACTTGCAAGACATGGGCCCTTGTTCAAGAATTATAGGATGGTGAAGAAAAAGGTAACACCTGAAACCAACTTTTTTTTTTTTCTTTTTTTTTTTTTTTAAAGATGAACTTCTGCTGTTCAAGCAAAAAAATACAATACTGGTGCACACTAGGATGACCAAACAACTTGATTTGGGATAGTAACAGCACAGAACACACAGAAACAGTGTTCTGAGAACCTGAACATTGTCCCCAAATGTGCTTTGAAGTGCTGTATTAACATTCATTTAGCTGATGAAGGTTTTTTTCTTTTTAAACAAGGAAAGCGTGTTACCATTTAGGCGAGTGTCTGGCTTCAGGCTAAGCTCGAGGACACTGCCAACCTTCTGATCCAGTCTGCTGAAATCAAGAGGTTAGGTTCCTAAGGGTCCCTAGTGAGAACATGGGAATACACAATTAAAAAATGTTATCCATGTCACCCTAATTGTGAAAATCCTTGTGCAAATGAAACACGGAAAGTTACTGTTGGCTGCCTATTGAATGTGAGTACTGTTCATTACGTAAGTGGTTCAGTCCATCACATTACACTTAAATCCTTCACTTTACTCATTAATGTGGCTTTGATTAATGTTGCTGGTTGTTTTTAACCAACCACTACGCATCTCTTACTGCACAGTAGGTGCTTCTAGAACTGAGACTGGCACCATTATGAGAAAATCTAGTTTATGCGGTTTTGTTTTTAATGACTCCATAAAAAGCAGAGAGCTAAAGACCCACCAAAATGTGACAATGTCTGGTCCTTCAAAACAAAACGGCTTTATAAATACCCTTAATATATAGGCCTGCAATACAATGTGATTCATTACGGCTTTATGAGAAAGAGATTTAAGTCTGCTCATTTGTGTTTTGAATTAGAGAAGTTTGTCCCAAGGGAAATACACTCTATTATATTATCCCCAACATGCCTGAAATGACAAATTAGACTGTCCAGTGTGCAACATTATGGAACTCAGATGTAAATGAGCTGTTAGCATTGCACATATTGGCTTCTGAAACATCTTCATAGCATGAAAAATGTCTAACATTAAATCCATCAAACTAAATACTCACTTATCTACATCAAAATGCACATGAACTAGACTTTTCCTTTTCCGTATTACCCGTCTTTGTTTGTGGAAACACAATCAAAGAGTAACAATAGCACAGCTATGACTTCTGCTGAACCCAAAGTGCTATTTGCTCAACATAATAAACATAAACTAGATTGCATGAGATGGTATTTTCCATAAAGACACTTTTCATTCCACCAACACTGCATGCAGATAATATAAGCTGAATTTAAGGGGCAGAAGCTAAAGGTGGGGAAAAATGTCCCTTGCAGTAACATGAGACGGACAGCGGCTGGCAAATAGCTCTAATTTTGTGGGTGAAAATAGATAGAATGAATAACTAAATGTCGGGCACCATCTTTCTCTGCATGACAGTTCTCCCGCTGGGCATCTCTCTCTCTCTCACTCTCTCTTACATGCTCTGTTCAACCTTTTGGAGGTGGGAAATCTATTGAATTTCAATTTCTTCTTCTGTGGGAAAGAATACCCCTGAGGTAGAATATTTGACACAGGCACATCACCAGAATAAAATGATATCTATATCAGGCTCTGGGAGGCCACGTAAGGGCTAGAGCAACTTCCTTTTGCTTACAGAGTATTCAGAGGAAAGGCCATTAGGAATCAGCCAATTGGCACGTGGTGGAGATAAAAAAGGGATGAATTGTAGACACACCGGTGCGAAACACACACACACAAAAATTGTTGCTTTTCTTTATGTGGGAAACTAAATTTGTGGTGTTTAACCACTGACCCATTAGTAGAATGAGTTACACCCTTTGAGCAGGTGTAATATTGTCCACTTGTGGAGTCCGCTTTATCCAACCTCCCAATACTCATGGGACAGAGCGGTGGTCCAGGTGAGGTGCTCGGCCTTGCTCATTACTCTTCATTAGTCTGGACTTTATCCCTTGGTGGGACTTTTTGATGTGATCAGGGGAACGGCTGCATTTTATTCGTTCCTTTTCTCTGCGTAATAATGAGCCCATCACAGACTCTGTCTTCAGGGGTCACAGATGTTGTTTCCCTCTGCGTCCCACAGCGTGCCGTCCATTCTTTCGTCCAGCCCCTAGGCCCTTTAAGTCTCAGTGGCTATTTGACATTCCTGCCTGCGAAGCTTCTCTTTACGTCTCATGGCGCCTAGCGCGCTGCAGTCATTTGTCTAAGTCGAGCCAATGAGACATAATCATTCACCTCCCGCTCAGGAGTTCTGCACTTTGACTTTAAATTAGTGCCGGGGAACCTGAGGAGACCAGAGAGAGAGCTGATTGCAAGCAGATGTTACAAGCAAAACTGGCAAAGCTACATAATGCAACACTTAGTCATGGGATCAAGCACATACATAAATTTAGTGCAATCAGAAGTCAATCGCACTATAGCACTGATTTACCTTGGAAACTGAAATTATGCTAATTAGCCAATAATAGTAGTGGATTGTAGTGGACTGTACCCAATTGTTCAGTGTTGCTTTCAAGAAGTATTACTTTAATGGTAATTATGGATTATTGCCGGTTCAGTACAAGCTAAGCTCAATCAGCAACATTTGTATAAAAATGTTGATTACCACACAAAACAAAATTATTTGCACTTTTCCCAACTTAAAATGTCTCAAAGGTGAGGCAGGGAGGCACTTACAGTAAGTGGAAGTAAGTGGGCTCCAATAAAATGACATGCATGGCAACATCATTTTGGTATGATACAAAACACTAAATTTCACAACTTTAAAATCCTTCATCATTTTAGTATCCTCCAGAAAGGAGTCACTGTAAATGTATTTTTTTTATTTTTTATAATGAGGGTTGAGTTTAAATTATTTTTTTGCTTATTAACATTATGCCACTAATGGCGTCGAATGACCTTAGAGTAGGGTCCTTACTCTTTTTCAGAGATCATTTTCCAGGACTCTTCCAGGGCAATCTGAAATTCATTATGGCAGAAATAAATGAATTAGAACACTGAAGTAATATATTCCTTACTTCAGCACTTATTGAATTTATGTTGAAAAAAGTTCACATTTGCTGCAAACAGTGGAGCAGTTAATAATATTTCCTTGCTGCTGCAAGCACCACCACAAGACTAATGACTGTCATTGAAAACACTTCTGTCATGCACTTTCATGTTAAATAATTACAGGACAACAAGAAGATTTTTCGCATATTTTATATTTTCTCTTTCCAGGATTGAAAAATGTGTTTAATTTTTTTCTCTCTCTTATGCTGTCAAAAAACTCTCACATCACAAAATCTGTATTATTTACCTTCTTCTAAGTTAAGGTTTTAAGAAATGTTTCATGCAATGGAAGTCAAAACTAACCAAAACATCTGTCTATCAACAATCTTTAAAATGTCATTTGTTTTTTTAATAAAAGAAAAGTAAGTCAAATATATATATATATATTTTTTTGTATTGAATAGCTCACTGGTACCATCTGATAACTCTGTCAGGGTTTATTTTGAGACAGTGACTGACTGTACATTACACCTTTATCCTATTGCAGAACTGATTTTATGTGACATGGAGAAAATAAGCTCCTGTAAGCTTAATGATTGACTCCTAAGACTTATAGCAATTCATACCATAGCTGGCAATGCTGTGCATTCACAGGATGCTGTCCAAAATGGCACTGCAGAGATGTTACAGTGAATCGAATTAAATAAAGCCATTATTTTTGTTTTCTTTCCCTACAAAAGGTATTCTCGTTGCTTAATAATATTACAGTTGAACCACTGATGGCAGATGGAGCATTCAGTTGACGTCTTTCAGACTTTTCTGCACCTTGACAGTATTTAATTGTTTGGCAGTCAATGGAACAGTCACAAGCTTCTCTGTTTTCATTCAAAATTGCTTAAATTGTGTTCCGAATGAATGAAGCTGGGTTTGGAATGACATGGGGGTAAGTAATTAATGACACAATTTTAATTTGAGATGGGGGAGGGTAAACCTTTAAGTTCTCAACATCCACACGAACAAATGAACACTCAGAATACAAAACTCACCAATGGTATAGTAAGACAAATACAATGGTATAATTTATTTGTGCAACAGTTCTGAATAAGAACCTACTGTAAGCATCTGTACATTACTGTACTAAAAGCAAGCTCACCCAGTTTCAACAGTAAGCCAAGCTACCTGAAGAACTCTATCAGGCTCAACTGAACTCTCTTGTCCCTCATGTTATCTGGCCTTCTTTCGGTCTCCCAGGGGGATAAATCAAGAGACCTGCAGCCCTGTAAATCAACAGGACAGGGCTCTGCAAAGGTCAGGCCACATGTAATTACAGCTAATTAAACTGTGCCAGGGAGATGGAGCTGAAATTTACCACCACTCATTAAAGCCGAGGAGACGGCTCTAATTGGACATCAACCCTCCTGTAACTCACTGCCCTGTTAACTGTCATGCTGAATCGCCTTCATAAGTCACGATCAATGTAAAACATCAGCAAGCGCTTTCGAATGAAGTACAGCCATGTGCATAGCATAACTGCAGGAAGAGGAACCACAGGAGTGAAAAGAGCTTTAACCCTCAATTGCATGCATTATGAGTGCGATGTATAGAATTATCAGTTTGCCTATAGGCGACAAATATTTTTTTAGAAAGCTGGCATTACATAAAAGTCATTTTTCTGCCTCTAACAGTTATAAAATAGCCTTCACTCAAACGCTGTAAAATGTAATTGAAAAAGGGCAGCATGAGGGCAGTTCACCAGAGCGCCAATGTGCATCTCCGCAGTGTACCATGCCAGAAAAAATTATTTGAAATGACTGCCAAGATGTGTGACCAAGAAAAACAATTCTATTGGTTTATTCAAAGCCACCCCTTCTTCATTAACCATCCAGTATGCATTGTGTATTCGCAGAGTAAAGAAAATGTGTGTAACCCTGAGGCAACATCATGCAATAGAGGGTTAATAGAAAGTGGCATCTACAACAACTCATGACCAACATATTTTAAGTGATGCAATCGTAACTCACAAATAAAATCCCACAATAACCTTTTTTTTTTTTGCTATAACAAATCGAGAGTGTGATCACCACCATTGCTAGCTTTCATAACTGCTCTCTTTGTTTTGCATGTCAGAATGTTTATGTGATATTGCCTTTGAACAAGTGACACCGCAATTGTAATCTATTCTTTATCCATCGTTGGGTCTTGACAAGCCTGATTAACACTCCCCTCGGCTGTCAGCATCTAGGACGTTCATGTTCCATCAGACTGTCTCTGTGATGTACTGTACCACCTTCCTCTCTCTCACTTTGCCCTTCGCTTTCTGTCATTCGGGCCATTTACCTCTTTATTTTTGTAACTATACTGATTTATGCTATAAGGAGCGATATAAATATCTACAATAATCTTTACACTATTTGTATCATGTTTTGTTTATTGTTTTTTTAATGGGGTACATTAAGAGCTGCAAAAATGTTATTTTACCACAAAATGATAACAGATGGTAGTGATGGTTTTGTGAAATGCAGGTTATAACAGCTGATCAAACAGAGCTTTTGTAAAGCAGCTAATATCTCGCGCTTTCAAAATCCATCAATTTGTCTCTTCAGCAAAGGATTCGGAAGAGTCAGAATGTTGAGCTGTAAGGATCACTGCTCAGTTCAACCATCAAATGTTCTCATGAAAAGAGATTTATGTCATATGGTACCAGTGTTTTTCTTGCATTTGTTGTCAGTCTGTTTTGTGTGTTTTCCTTAGTTGCAAAAGAAAAATATAAAAATGTGTATATTCTATTAAATTGTAGTACAACATGCTTTAAGCTGAATTTACTTTTTTGCATTTACCATTTTTTTTGTTTATGTATTATTTAAGCAGGGAATATGCACCATTCAGAACTGAATTGAGAATGCTTTTTGGATTCCAGCTTAATTCCTGATGAAAGGCATTTACAATTACAGCAGCTATAATAATACCTTTTATTATTTCATTCCACTTTACATTAGAAATGTACACTGCTGAAATAAATAAATAAAAAAAAATAAAGGGAACACTTAAAGGTGCTCTATTGCGATGATGCAGGATTTTAGCTCGATTTCATTTTTATCTCAAACCATATGCATCACCCCTTGATCGCATTGCTGTCTGCCCTCAGAATACATTGGGGAAAAACCCGCTCTCGAAAGACAACACAGAGGCTGCAATAACAAAAGAAACATTTTGGGCACCACAACAAAAACAAACTTTGGCCAAACAACCGTCAAGAAGAGGTGGGGTTTAACGCGCATTAAACCCCATATCTTCTTGCCAATTGGTTGGCCGAAGTTTGTTTGCGCACGTTAAACCCCACCTCTTCTAGCCAATTGGTTGGCTGAAGTTTGTTTTTGCTTTGGCGCACATCCTGCATCCCTAGTGTATTGCAAGATCGCATAGAGCACCTTTAAACAACACAATGTAACTCAATCACACTTCTGTGAAATCAAACTGCCTACTTAGAAAGGAACACTGATTGACAATCAATTTCATATGCTGTTGTGCAAATGGAATAGAAAACAGGTGGAAATTATAGGCAAGACACCCCCAATAAAGGACTGGTTCTGCAGGTGATGACCACAGATCACTTCTCAGTTCCTATGCTTTCTGGCTGATGTTTTTTAGTCACTTTTGAATGCTGGCGGTGCTTTCACTCTACTGGTAGCATGAGACGGAGTCTACAACCCACACAAGTGGCTCAGGTAGTGCAGCTCATCAAAGATGGTACATCAATGCGAGTTGTGGTAAGAAGGTTTGCTGTGTCTGTCAGCCTAGTGTCCAGAGAATGGAGGAGCTATCAGGAGACAGGCCAGTACATCAGGAGACGTGGAGGAGGCCGTAGGAGGGCAACAACTCAGTAGCAGGACCGCTACCTCCACCTTTCTGCAAGGAGGAACAGGAGGAGCACAGCCAGAACCCTGCAAAATGACCTTCAGCAGGTCACAAATGTGCATGTGTCTGCTGAGGGTGGTATGAGGGCCTGACGTCCACAGGTGGGGGTTGTGCTTACAGCCCAACACCGTGAAGGACATTTGGCATTTCCCAGAGAACACCAAGATTGCCAAATTCCCCACTGGCGCTCTATGCTCTTCACAGATAAAAAGCAGGTTAACACTGAGCACATGTGACAAACACAGAGAATGTTCTGCTGCCTGCAACATCCTCTTAATCTACAGTAGATTTAAACAGAGAGAGTGTGTCTGAACCCCGAACGTTATCAGGAAGGCTGTTCCAGAGTTTGGGAGCCAAATGT
>JAUMHR010000042.1:6927499-6948616 GCA_032361145.1 Enteromius fasciolatus | reverse complement strand
TTTTGACTTAATCTGTACCTTTTTTACATTTAATATCGTCTCTGTACCTTGATAACTTGAAATAGAAAGGGCAAATGTCCTCCCGCTATGTTAAAGCTCACATACAGTACTGTACAGTAATACTGATGTATCAAATATGTATCAATACCGAACTCATCACACATCATTAATTGATCTTTACCTCACATCTATGCCATATCTACATGTACAAGCTACTACTAAATATTAGAGCTGCACAATTAATCGTTAAAAAAATCGCGATCTCGATTCGACCCCCCACATGATCTTAATCTAGCATTTATACGATTCAGCCAATTATATTTTCAAGAACAGGAGACGAGCATAACTTTTCTGATCTTGACATAACACTCAATCTCTCACAGCAGGCGTGATGACGCATTACGTCACTTGCGGTTTTGCGCAGTCAGAGGACAGGTGTGCTTGTTAATGTACGCCGGTTACGTTCGTGTGTCTCATGTCTCAAGAACCAAACCAATCAGCTTCATCCTTTCTCGTGACAACATTGAAAGCTCAGCCAAAAGTAGAATCGTGATCTTTATTCTAAGAAAAAAAATCGTGATTCTCATTTTATCCAGAATCGTGCAGCTCTACTACATATACTGTAAAACATTACCTTGGTGTAAAGCTGCTTTGCAATGATATGTATCATGAAAAGCGCTATAAAAATAAATTTGAATTGAACTGAATTGAATTATAAATCTCTTTTTTATATGGAGCACCGTGGTCCTGTGAGGCATGACATATTATTTTCTCATAAGCCTCTACAAATAGCAGAATGACAGAAAAGCTCACTTGAACTTGAACTTAAAACATACAAAGATACTTCACGTAAAAAAAAAAAGTACAAATTAAAAAAAAAGTATGGGATTATTAAAAAATAAAACATGCTCTGCTGTTCACCTCTGACACTGAGTGAACGTATGTCTCACCTGCTGTTTTTTCTGTAGAAAAAAATTCTTCTTGGAATTCAACAGTCAATAAGTTCTATGAGCTGTGCAAACGTGAAGTGAAGTTCAACTAACAATATTATCAGTTCCATTCAAGAACATTCTTTAGAAAAAGTTTAGAATGGAGAGACGGTGGCTGGGTGAAAAGGGATTCTGTGTAGCAAACAACAGGAGCAGCTAAACATTAGTGTGAATTATTGCGTATTATTCATGTTTGGTAGTTACATGTTGGATGCTCACTGTCACAGCTGAGTGAACGATCAATACAGTATGTCAGTGAATTCAGTTCAAATTTTTCAAATACTTTTATTACACCACCCTCGAAAACTGGGCTATTAAAACAGTACGCTAATTTTTCCATCCTGTTGCTACATAACGCAAAAAAACCAAGCAAAACCTCAAAATGTTTTACATGAAACCAATAATATAAAAAATGATAAAAATTAAATATAAAAAATGAACCATAATCGAGAGTACTATTGGTATACAATCTAAACTGAAATTATACTTAAAGGAATAATTCACCCAAAAATTTAAATGATGAAAATGTCATTATAAAATTTGAATTACATCACTTGCAATTCCTCTTTAGTGAATAAGTGCCGTTGTAACATGGGGTTTGGGTTTTGTTTTCATGTCTTTTGTTTTAAACTTTAAAATAAAATGTCGTTTTAAACCATAAGACCTCCGTTCATCTTCAGGACTCCGTTTATCTTAATCTTAAACTAAATTAAGATAATTTTGATGATATCAGAGAACCACCTGACCCTCCATAGACAGAAACACAACTGAAATGATCTAGATCCAGAAACGTAGCAAAACATCGGTAAAACAGTCCATGCGACATCATTGTATCAACTTCACTTTTGCGATGCTACAAAAATAATTTTTTGTACAAAAAATCATTTACTGTTTTCCCGTGACTTACGTCTTCTGCAATTTTAGAGTATCTCAACACGCCACATACGCAAGCTTTAATGTATTTGATGTAATAAGCCTTGTTTACATCCGGGTGAAAGCACACGCATGTGTGTAATCTGCAGCTGTTTACGCCTAGAAGAAAGTGTATGCTTACGCAGTAATGTTCTCTGAAATGGAAGACGAAAGTCATAGGAGAAGAATGATGTAGTGTATCATGTTATTTTTCTTTTCTTTTCTTCAGTTAATCCACTGATGTCACAGGGACTTTTTTACCAGTGTTTTTACCATGTTTCTGGATCTGGGATTATTTCAGTTGTATTGCTGTCTATGGAGGGACAGACGGCTCTCGGATCTCATCAAAAATACCTTAATTTGTGTTCCGAAGATGAACGAAGGTCTTATGGGTTTGGAACGACACAAGGGTGAGTAATTAATAACAACATTTTCATTTTTGGGTGAACTAACCCTTTAAATGAAACCCTTTCCTGTTAGTGTCATGACTCATTTGCCCTAAAGTATCTCTGCCTTATGTATGCGTTACGTTCTGATTGGTTATCCATGTCATGTGACTTATTTCCCATTGGTTGATCCTTTTTTTCATGTGAACCTCATTGTTTGGTATATATTGCCCTCATGTTGCCGTGTACTGATGTTGTAACCCGCTGTCGGTGAGTCTAGTACATCTTGAATGCTCGAATATTATTTTATAATATTTCTAGAGTTTTTATTTTAAACCCTCCCCCCCCCCGCATTATGGAGTCAGGAATGCTTGTCGGCAGATCTGAAACCCTGTGATTTCTAGCTCAGCGTGTGACTCGCACACTCATATCATTCATCTTGTGCACGATCCTCCCATGTGATTCAAGCCTTTTAGATTGCTGACACTTGTGTGTAAACTATCGCTGTTAGAGACTGTGCAAGCGCCTCTGAAATTTGTAAAACTGTATAGGATTCATTTAACTCTATAACACACAGCCCATGATTAACACTGCCTCTGTGACATTTCATGCAAGATGAACCCAAATAAACTCTTGCTTAGCAATTCCATTTTTTGCTTCAATAAACTTTAAAAAGGTCTTTTTAATATACAAATATTATTTAATATATAAAAAAATGCGTTTCACATTATATTTATTGCACATCAACTTTAAGGCAAGCAAAAAAGCTATGATTATTTTAGACTGGCACATGGGATGGATAATTGGTTTGCATTAAAAAAAAAACATTTTAAAAGTATTTGAAAACCTTGTCATGGGGCACCTATGCCTTGATTTAGCTCTTGAGTAAGCCTGTGTTTTGAATAATTGAACAAAAATGGTTTTAAATTTTCTTAAAGCTTTCCTCAAATGTAAATTTTGCTTTGAAACATCTCTCTGGAAATCTCAACTTGAGAATCTTCTTTAGGACTGACTTTTAGACAGGGCCAGAAAGAATATGACAAGTCTTTAGGGAAAGAATTCAGCGGAATAGATTTAAACAACCTAAAATGTGTTAAACAGCAAGTTATACAATCTTATTGATAGCTGAAATCATTAAATCAGCTTGAATATTTTAAAATAAATGATAGGTTCAAATTCGGAGGAAATCTGTGAAGTGTTTTGAGAATTTCTGCTTTGGGTGCAGATTCTAAAGTGATGCATACAGCAGTTTGTATATTATATAGATCCTGTAGTACATTTGAAGATTACAGACATTCCACAGTGAATCAAATCAATGCCTCAACGTTTAAAGCATTTGAATTAAAGATCTGCATTTGCTTTTTCCTATATTAGAAATGACATTTAAAACGATGTTTCAATTTATTACCAAGCAGCACTCACAGTTTTGATTAAGACAATATTTGCATTTCAAAGGACTTTCACATTGTAAAACTCGATAAAAGATTTTTGTTTTGCAACATTTCTAAGTAGCCTAGTTAAAGTTTTGTTCTTTGAAAAGTACATACATTGAACAGTACCACTTTTGTCTGGAACATTAATACTTGAATTTTTACAGACACTGAACTCTGCAGTATTTACTTTTTTAAAACTGTGCACATTGAAGTATTATTAAAGTACTGAGGTCTTATTGAGGGGGCTTATAAAGGTATGTCATTTCTTTATCATCTACTAAAACCAGAATCTTACAAACACAAGTCAAAAATGAAATTAGCTTTGGAAATGCTGTTTTAAAGATCATGCAGATCAACGCGGCAGACAGCGCACCCTGTGTGTTTTCTTCATTTTCGAAATGCACAAAGTTGTGTTGTTATTATATGTGTATACAAATTAAAGTAGACCCTTCACAGACTGGATTGATTAGAGTATTGCTCTTATCTGTACGATCAAAACTCAGTGTGTAATTTAAGTTCTTATTGGCATCATCAGGAGAAGACACCTCAAAACGCATGTATGCGTTTGCCAGCCCCAGGGGGTTAATGCCTCAAATCTGCAGTCAGGTCTCAGTTTAGCTTTTGTCCAAAATGTTATTCTGTGACATATTGTGATTAAGCAGGTCAATATATGAGCAGAGTCCATTTAAACATTTACAAAGGTCTTTAACGGTTCCAAGATAATGATATAATAATAATCTCTATTATCGGCTTTTGTGAATAGAAAGGATTAAAAACATCCTTCGAGACATTGAAAACTCTGAAAGCAAGAATTATTCGAGTGACTTATCAACCATATGATGAAAAAAAAATAAGCTGGGACATTTTGACCGATAGAAAGAGATTCTCTTGCGCATTTGCAAACATTTTCCTACGTGTCTTCACAGCAAAATCCTTGTCCTGCCACTGTTTACGTCCTTTGCAAAAAGCCTGGCTGATGGATGAGGGTGAGAAAGGTGAACCATCGCTCAACTTGGATGAGATGGATTGCAACAGCTCACAGCATTTCCCATGTCACTACCGCCTCCACTACGGTTTTGAGTACTCTGTATAACAGTGATTGTGCCGGTTAAAAATGACCTCAGTGAAAAAAGGAGAATTCAATACAGTGTCCCTCTGCTGTTCCACCAGTCCCTGGATAATAACTAAAAAGCTCAAACTTCCCACATGTACGAGACAACAGCATTAATTGCTTGCAGCCCCGTGTCTAAAGCTGGTCAATATGCGGAGTGCGTGTTTTGTAGAAACTTATGGCAGTGTGCTAAATCCGATCTGGTTAACCTCATGGCCTCTGCGTAATTCCTTACATAATGAAAGAGGATGAGCGGAATCGGAGATCTGGCAACTAAAACCTGCTTTGACAGCTGTGGAATCATCACTGTGTCACTGGGCCCGTTTTCACTCAGAAAGGCAGCCGTTTTTAATGGAGATGATTGCAATAATTACATCCTGACATATTCCAGCAATTAAACATCACCGGCATGCAGCTGATTACTAATGAGGAAACCAGTGGAGTGAGGTGGTTTGCTCATGCGTAAGACAATAACATGCTGGACTAAAAATGGAAAACAAATACAGTACATAACCAGTAAGGTTTTAAAAGTATAGGGCATTACCAAATGCAAAACTGGAAAGCAACAAATTAACTGTTTATTTATTTATTTGCGCTTTTCCCCACTTGTTTGTAGAAACCTATACATAATGTATGGCATATATTGTCTTAGTAATATTGCCATAGTATGCTAGCAATAAGGAGATTTAAGATTTTCACACATTTCTATTTGCTGGGTAGATGGATGTAAAAGTTTGTATAAGTTTACAATAGTACAGTTTATATGTAAATATGTTACTATACTATATATATACATACAATGCCTTGCAAAAGTATTCCCACCTAATAATTGTTTCACGTTTTATGTTGAACTGTTTTAAATTGCTTTTTTTTCCTCAAATCAATTTACAATCCATTTATCAGATTGAAAAAGCAATTATTACAAATTAAAAAAACTAAAATAAGTACATTGTATTAATATTTATACACTTATATAAATATTTAGCTAAAGCACCTTAGAGTGTCAAGTCTCTTTTTTTTGTCAAGCTTTGAACATCAGCATTTGACAATTATCTGCCATTCTTCTCCTCACCTCTTCACCTCTCAAGCTCTGTCAGGTGGGATAGGGGCAGATGCACATTGTCAGATTCCTCCTGAAATATTTGTATATATTTGTAATATTTGCAAGCCACTCTTGCTGTGTGCTTAGGGTAATTTTCCTTGGGAAGGTGAACCTTCTGTCCAGTCTGAGCTTCTGAATAGCTCTGGACTGGGTTTTAATTAGTCTCTATTTTTTGAGGCGTTGGGCTTTTCTGAAAAACAGCTCCACAGCATGAGGCTGTTACCAACACACTTTAGTATTGTGATGATATTTTGGTGATGTTTTCCTTCAAACACGATGCTTGAATTTGAGGTTCATCACACCAGAGAATACTGTACTGTATCTCATGTGGATCCTTTGGGTGTTTTTTTTAGCAAATTCCAAGTGTGTTTTCTTGTGTTTTCACTGAAGAGAGGATAGAGTCCTTCCACACTGCCAAAATGTCTGGATCGGTGGAGTGCTGC
Source organism: Enteromius fasciolatus (assembly GCA_032361145.1). Taxonomy (NCBI): domain Eukaryota; kingdom Metazoa; phylum Chordata; class Actinopteri; order Cypriniformes; family Cyprinidae; genus Enteromius; species Enteromius fasciolatus. The sequence goes on along the minus strand of JAUMHR010000042.1, from coordinate 6,942,240 downwards.
AGTGATGTTTGTCCTTCCATAGGTTTCTCCTATCTCCACATATGATAATGGATGATGCTTCTTCGATCCTTCAGTGAAGTAGATTTTTTTTCTTCGGATTTGTTGCTTGACACATACCAGTTTCTGAGCTCCACAGGCAGTTCTTTTGACCTCAGGGCTTGGTTTCTGCTCTGATATGCATTATCAGCTTTTAGACCTTGAATTAATATGTCTGTGCTTTCCAAATATCCACTGAACATCACTTCACTTATAACATTATCTCAGGCTTCATGTTGCCAAGTTAGCTTGTCACCAATGGCATATTTAGCATTAATTTGGTTGATTATGTACTGACTTAATTACAGATGGTGCATTTAGGCAAAATGTGACATCATTACTGCATTTATAGAGATAAACGATTTGAAATCTGCAATCTGTGCTCATCGGCAGTCAGTTCCATATCCAGGGTCTTTCAAGCCAATTAATTATGCTGTAAATGTCATGTAATTAATCACTCTCTTGCAATTTCTGAAAAGCCATCAAAGGAGAAAAAAAGTTTTTCTGTTCTACAGACAATGTCACATTGTATGACAAAATATTTTTGATTTTAAAAACAATTTTTTTTTATCATTTAAAACACAAATACTCTGACGAGGGGAAAAACAAGAAGATATAACTCAACTCTACCTCAAAAGTGGCTAATATCATCTCACTGTGTGTCTTATGTCTTGTTTAGCCTGACCTCAACCTGACAGAGTCAAATACATACTCAAATGCAGATCTTCCTTTCCTGTACTGCTGGTGAATTTGTGTTTGTAAAAATGATCGCTTCACCCTGGTGGTGGACAATCGTTTGAGACAGCAATCCTGCAGTTGCTCTCAGTAATGAGGGAAGAAGAGCCATCTACGTTGCTCACAGCACTGTCAGCTGCCTACTTAGATTTTTCTCAGGTTTGACAGGTAGACAGCGAGAGAAAAGGGGAAGAAAAGTGTGCAAAGCCTGATGTTTAAATTGTCTAATTTTCTTCATAATAACTTGTTATGGTCTCAACAATCCCAAGGCTATTTCTTCTCAGATGTTGCAGGACATAACCTGCAGCTAAACAAAAGAGAAGAAAAACGGCACAGCGAGCGAGGAGGATAAAAATCTGCGGAGCTCCAACAGACAGGAGGGGGTCACCCATGAGAATCTCCCTCTCTGTACAAACATGCCGAAGCTCAGCACAAAAGAAGAGTGTTTTCTGCTTACTAACCCTGATGGGAGGAAGTCAATCTCTAGACCTTCTCGAGCAGGGCACGGTGGTCCACTCGTGCTTAGCTGAACATTTGTTTGGCGGGCCGATGTATTATTCATTTAGACAGGTTTGCAGCTGGATTAGTCCCTGCCATGGTCTGTTTTCTCTCTGTCCGCAGTGATGTGCTGATGGCTTAATGATGCGACAGGTCTCTGGGAGGTGGCGGATGCATCTGGCGGCCGATGACACCTGCCAAAAAGAGAATCTCCTGATGGGAAGAGAGCAGCTGCACAGCAGATGCAGGCTAATAAAATACTGCTCTTTACTGGCCTCTGATTGGCCAGCAAATGACAGAGGTGATGGGGAAACAGCTCTTTGTTTAAGCTTAATCACCATACAGGATGCTGAAGAGAACGAGCCTTCCTGTCACACGCCTACATTTGCCTGATAATGTGACGCTAAGTGTTTTCATTATTTATTACGTATGCTTACAATCCATAAAGATTCTGTTTGTGTATCAAATAACAATAAATTAATTGAGTGAAGGTGTGTCCACCTGGTGTGACGGTGCACTGCTAATGCAGTGTGAAGTGAGATGCCCATATCAATCTATCTGTCTAGGACCATATTGCATCCAGCTTTTTGTTAAGCAATGTTTAATGGATTTTACTCATCCTTATTACTCATTACTCATGTTGTTTCAAACTCTTTAAACAGAGTGAACTTTCATTTTCTGCCATCTTCAATGCTAGACATACAGTTTAGCTTCTACGGTTACTGAAAGCTTTACTTTACAGAATATCCGCCTTTACCTTAAGGCAAGACTTTCTACAAACTGCAAACTCTACTGAAAAATGAAGTCAGGGTCTTTTTGAGGCTCTTCATTAAATCCGAGGAAAAAACAAGGCACAATGAGAAGAAAGACAAACCACAAAATTGTGAGAGATAAAATTGAGAGAGTTTTATGTCAAATTTTCAGTCTTTCGAGTTAGATCAGTAAGACAAAATTATGAGAAATAAATAGTTTGGGGTCAAGAATCGGCCTCATTAGTCTGAGCAACTCAGAGATTTTTTTATGTTAGAACATCGGAGAATGTTCAACAAAAACTCCTCAGCCAAAAATCACAAAATAATCTGTCTCAAATTGGCATGTCTTACTTCAGTGCTTATGGAAATTCAGCATTCTGACTATTACAGAAACATGATGGAAAAAAACAATACTCACCCAGCTTTCAAAACTGTGTTTTTTTTCTCCTCCACTCAAAGAGCTTTCACTGCCGACTGCTCCATCAAAACACAATCTAACAGTCATGCAAACAAGCTGATGAAGCAGGACTTAATTAACAACATTTCTCTCGATGTTTGTGATTCTTGAGAAAAAAAGAAACTTGTGCCATTTACAACGACATTTTGTTTGGGCGACAGCTTCTTTCAATTTCTGAAGTAATGTTATATTCTTTATAAAGGTTAAATCTGAAACTGAAAGAATTGAAGATTAGAATAAAAATCTAGTGAAAAAAACAGGTGAAAAAGACATAGTATTAAATGTATTAAAAATATACTTGAAATTCAAATAGTATGTTTATAATACATTTGTATTCCCAACATATTTAAAGTGCATTAAAAATACATTCCATTTTATTTAAATATGTTTCTAAAAAGTATACTAGAAGTACTTTTGTATTAAAAATATGATTAGTTTTACTTTCACAAAATATGCTGAACACAAGCATACTTGTAATGCATTTTTACGTTACATTTTTAAGTGTACTAGAAATACTTTTGTATTAAATATATGCTTAATTACACTTTTATTGAATATGCTTATATGAGCAAACTTTTAATATATTCCTAAAAAGTATAGTAAAAATAAAATTTTTATAAATATTTTCTTAGCTAGATTTTTAAGGAATATGCTAATATTAAGTTATGTTTTAGTGTATTTACAGAAAACACACTTGTTACTCTTATTAAAAGTGTATTTTATGTGTACTTTGTGTAAGAACATTAAATAATTACACTTTTAGTGGGTTTTTAATGTAATTCATAACCATGTCTACACATACTGCAAAATTTTTCAATATTTACGTATTTATAATTTTAAATAAGTAAAAGTAAAAGTATAAAGTAAAAGTTTAACATTTACGATGTACATACGTCTGTCAACTATTTATTAAGCATTTCAATGGCCTGCTTAAAATATGTTGTTTAATATGTTGTTACTTTGGTTGATTACTTTGTTGTCCTTTACAAAATTCATTCATTGTAATAAGCCACTACTAAAATTCCCATGAGGGAATATTACATAACTGTAGCATTTGATCCAATCGGGCAGAGACTATTTGTTGCATTTAACAAATGTTAACAATTTTAATACCGCTTTCACCAACCCAAGAGGCAGCTCAGGTTGGAGACATCCCCGACTAACAGTTGGAGCCCCGGGGGGGGGGTCTGTGCAGCCACCAATGGTATCTCTGGAGAATCTACGGCAAGAACTAACATCTCCAGAGGGGATGCAGCCACTGGTGGACCTGACGGAGTCTCCAAGCCACACACAGGCTCCAGTGGCTTTGGCCACCATAGATCCTGATCGCAAACCGGGTCACAAACCGGATCTGGCGGATCCGGCCACCACGGTTCCTGATCACAAACCAGGTCTGGCAGATTCGGCCATGCTGAATCCTGATCGCAGATAGGATCTGGCAGATCTGGCCACTCTAAACCCAAAATCACAGACCGACATAACTGGGCACGGCTCCTCGTACCGTGTACCGGGAGTGGGACCCATAACCTGCGGACTATGCACCGCGAGGACTCTCAACCACCCTCCTGGTAGTGTTACCGGCAACGACTGGGTTTTACACAGCTCTCCTGGCTGTTTAATTGAGCCAGACTGACCACCCAGACAGCCCCTCTCGCTGTGTTGTGGTGTCGGAACCCGTCACTAGCGTCTCGGTGATAGCTAGTATGGGTGACAGCTCCTCGAGCTGTAAAACCTGGACCAACTGGGAAGTATACAGCACTCCTGGCTGTACGACTGGCATTGAATGAGTTAAAAACAGTGCGTTTGGTGGTGAATACCCTGAGGTGGTATTGGTGTCCGCTTCCTCAGATGCCATTTTGTACGCTAGCTGGAAGATACTGGCGATTTTCCTTTCCTCGTCCGATGAAGCGATTTACACCAGCTGGCGTGACGAGCTCCGGGCAGAGGTGGTTTCGGGACCGTGGTGTTTCTCCGTGGCAGTGTGGACCGCAGGAACGAAACCGGCACCGCTCCCCACGGCTCAACAGAGCGAGGCGATTCCAATGGCGGACCTCAGCAGATGGCCAAGCGGGAGCCAGGGAATTGAATCCGCGGATGCGGACTGAAATCTGTGAAGATGTGCGCGTTCTCGGGGGTGAACGCCATCTTCTCGGTGGTCAGTCGTTCTGTCATGTACTGTCGGTGATCACTCTTTAGCAGAGACACGACTTGGAGCAGAAATATAATCAAAGAACATTTATTTAACAAAGGCACGAATGAAGCTGAACAAGCAGCACAACGGACAACATAACATTAAATAAACGACTGACATTTGAACAAGACATGGGGCATGGAATTTATACAAAGACTAATCAAACACACCTGGACAAAACACGGCTGGAAAGGAGTGAAACACTGATGAGAGGGCGGGGTTACAAACGAGGAGCAGACATGAGGAAGCTGACAGGTAAATAAACAGAGCACATGGACAGATAAGCAAACACAGAACACACCTATGGCGTGACAAATATGGTATCTAAACACCACCTCGTCAGATCCATGCATTTCGTGTTTGGTATCTAAGGACTCAGATGATCTAATTGTGAGTGTATGTTGTATGTTCATGGCTTTGCAACATTAAGTGTTTTAAGAATCTGTTCTAATTTGTATATTGATTCACCAATCCGGTGTATATGCGGATTAGCATGTTGGGAACAGCACACCATTGGTCTTTGACCCACAGGAGGTGTGACCTCAGCAGGTTACAAAAGCCTTCACAGCAGAAACTTTCACTCTCTTTCTAATTTCCCGGATGCTGGAACACCACTGTCTTGCTGGTCTCCTGACCAACTCCCGAGGGCTGATGCAACACGGTCTGCATTCTTGGGAAGATTAGGAATTAACCCTAAGTTTTACACTAGGCCTAAGCCTTGACTTTTCAGGTAACTCAAGATCCCTGGATCACAACAGATCTATCTCCCTGTTCCTCTTTCATCTACCGATCACGAGAGTCAGGACAATGCAAGTATCGTACATATAACTAAACAAAACAGAGGTTTAGTATTAGTTATGCTTTGCACTTTCCCCTTTGTGTGAGTGTATTTATACGTGTGTGTTCAGTCATGTGAGTTAACGTAGAGTTTACGATTTGACCCTTGCTAAATGCTCTAATGCAGTGATAATGTAAGAAGGCACTTTTCTGTGGCCAAGAAAATATCCCTTCTTAATTACATGTGTTAATGTAATTAAGACACTCATATGTCACGCTTGATAAGGAGATTGTCAAAAGGTAAACTGAGATGTCAACAAAATTCTAATAAATATCATGCAAATTATAATAAATCTTCAATAATGGATGCAAAATGTTTTTGTCTAATTTTATATAAATTATTTTTTACTTTCAGAGATCCAGTCGTACTCAAAGAAGTGACCTCGTCCCAACGGCTCCCTCTTGGTCAGTCATCACTTCCCTAGTCCACTGGCTCCACCAGTGATGCTCAGCTCCATCGGCCCTCCATCTGTGCCTTCAGACCAGCTTTGTCTCTATCGCTCTGCCCCCAAATTTCAGCAGCTTCAACATCTATATCTTGACTCCTTCCTTGACTCTGCTGTGGGTTGTCAGCTCTGGGTCTGTGCCATGTGACAAACACCAGGCCTCAAGGGAATCATCATCATCATCCTCCCATCACCATCTCTTCGCCACATCCTGCCATAATCCCCTGTGCTCCTCACCATCCCTACACCATTCCCTCATCCACCTCCAAAACACCCTCTGTCTGTCCTTGAACTTTTACCTTTGTTGTCTTTGCACACACACTGCAACTCACCTCTGTATTTTTTCAGTATATATTTAAAACGAAGCAGCAAGCCAGCTTGTACATGCTAGACGTCGCCGATGACGTCATACTTAATCCGTATAGTTTCTACGCCAATGTGGCAATTATTTTTCTTCTCTGTGATCACTCAATGTATTTAATGCACTCAATTCTTAACATATTGTTTCATTGATATAAGTATTTATTGAATCCTGTCAATATTAATAATCCGTCCACTAAATTGTCATTATTTTTTCCGTCCCTAATTTTATCTATCATCTATTATCAGGCCTGATGCACGGATTCCACCCCGGAGTTTGCAGCCTCCCCTCCCATTATTTGATCTGCCCCAATCTTCATCGGCCATCACCGATCCTGATTCTGTGGAACTTCTAATCAAAAGAATTTAAAGCCAAATTCATTAATTCTTAAAAAAAAAAAAAAAAACTCTAAAACGCCCCAAATTCTCAATATAATGTTTTTATAGATATATTTAGCCTAATGGTTTCTGTTGGCAGACACAGAATAATTACGAAATAATGACTTGAATGTCTATCCGGCCTGTTTTATTGACATTATTATAAGGCCTACTAAGACTAGACCTACCTTACTAGTTGTTTATCTGGATTACAATCCTGATTACAACCGAGTCGCAGTCTGATGAACTGAATTCACACAAGATAGACAATGGCTATTTTGTGATATGGCTATATCTGCATATTAATAGAGTTAGAATCAACATAATATCTATTTAACCTATCTCCTGGAAACATGCTCCAGCATACACAAGAGCCGGTCTCCCACCCCTTCCAACCCACAGTCTGTCACAAACCCCCTCCCGCTCTAAACCCAAGCCACCATACTAACCTCTCTCTCTCTTTCTCCCCAGTTTCTGGACCCGGACTACTAGACTCCATTGTTCAGCTGCAGCCCCCTCGATTCCTTTTCCATCCATCTTTCTCACCTATTAAATTAGCAGAAATATACAACTATATCCGTTCCAACCCCGCCTCCATCCAAAGGGCCATGCAAATCTCCACAGGCCATAAATAAATGCAGCCTGCTCCGAGGCTTTCCATTTCCCTTTCACTACTGATGCTTTTCTATCCAACCTCCTCCGAGGCCAGCCTGCTCCTATGCAACTCTGTTGAGGCTTTCATGCTTTTCTCTTCCCAGCCTTCCAGAGGTCACCTATCCAATTCTGTAGATGCTTTCATGCTCTCCTCTCCCTAGCCTGCCAGAGGTTCTCTCTATCCACCTATCCTTTCTAATCTCACAACTACCTTCTATACTACCTCTCTCGAGGCAGCACATGCAGAGGTTCTCTCCTCCACCTCCGCTAAAGCTCCTTGTCCCCTACACTTCTCTGCAAATATTTCTCTTTGAAAGCCAGCACATCTTTCATACCCCACTTTCCCCTTCCCCTGCCTCGTTGGTTCCCCATCCCTACACAACTGAGGCTCCCCCGCCCTACTTCCGCAAAAGTCTTTGCTCTTTCCTATCTACCTAGCCGAGGCTTTCCTGCTCTCCCCGCTGCACCAAGGCCGCCCCCCCACTTTAGGCGAGGTCTTTGCTCTTTTTTTTCTGCCTCCCCAGGGGCCAACCTGCACTAGGTGCTCTCCTATACACCTATGCTTTAGGCTTCCTATTTTCCACCCCGCCTCCGCAGAGGCTCCCGCCACCCACCTCGGCCGAGGTCTTTATGCTTTCCTATCCGCCTCCTCAGAGTCTAGCCTGCGCAAGGTGCTCTCCTATACACCTCTGCTTGAGGCTTTACCATTCCCCCCCCCCCCGCCTTCGCAGAGGCTCCCACCACCCACCTCACCCGAGGTCTTTGCCCTGTCCTATTCGCCCCCCTCAAGGCCCAGCCCACAATGAGGACTCTTCTATTACCTTCCACAGAGGCCTTCCTGCTTCCTGCCTTCGCAGAGGCCACCCCTCCTCCGCTGAGGCATCACCCAAACCCAACTCTGCCAGGATCCCATCCCCTCTCTTCCCAACCCCGCAGAGATCACTTTCCCGCCTCAGCCGAGGACGCCTATCTCTGCAGAGGTCCCTTCCCCACCTCCACAGAGGCTCCCCCTCTTCAGCTAAGGCCCACACTCCCATTCTCAACTCTGTAGAGTTCTTCCCACTTTCTCATAGCTGAGGATGCCACCTCAGCCGAGGTCCCCTCTCGCCTCAGCAGAGGCTCCCCGCCACCCACCATCCCCCATTTTCTACTTCCATCCTCCCCGCTTCTTCTTTGGGCACATGATTGGCTGCTGACACTGATACGCATTTTATGGGAGCCTGCAAGGTTTGAGCCAGACTCCGAGCCACGCCCTCATTAGGGCTCTGGCTACTAGGGCTTGGGGTTCGCCGAGCTCCCTGATCGCCCCCGACAGCATGCCAAACATGCTTATTATTACTATGAATGAGGAAGTGCAAACTAGTGAAATGTATTTGAAGTACATTCAAACAATATTTCAAATATGCTCTGAATGTAGTTCATGAAGTATTAAAAGTACATTTTAAATGTATTTTTAAGAAATACACTTAAGGTGCACTAAATATACTTAAAATGGGTCAATTTTAACACAATTTCAATGCATTTAATATACTGCAAATATATAAAAGTTGAACTTAAATATATCTTAAAATACACTTAATATACATAAAGTTGTTTAAAAATATACATTTACCCCCAGTTTCACAGACAAGGCTTAAGCTAGTCCCAGACTAAATTGCATGAAAATATCTTGCTCTGACATATCTTAAAACATGTCAGTGTCATTGTTTTGTGTTAAGATGCACACCTGTAATATTTTCTTATAAGGCATTTTTGTAAAAGTTGCTTAAATATCTTAATTTAACTAATGCCTAGTCCTGGCTTAAGCTAAGCCCCGTTTGTGAAACCGGGCCATTATATGCACTTAGTATAGTATAATTTCAATAAATTAAGTATGTCTAAAAAGCACAATTTAAATATACTTCTTTTTCACCTGGGATCCATTACTTCCATTTGGAAATATCACAACAAAAAGAAAAGATAGATCTTTTTCCCTGTCAGTGTTGTTGATTTTCAGTATAATTAAGAAATTTCATCTTCATTTTGTTTTTCCATTAAGCTCCTTTTTGTACACAATAAGTAAATAAAATACATCTTTTTATTTTGTATGATTACTAATATACAAAAAGAAGCTTCATGAAAACAAAATGAAGAGTGAAGTTTGTTTGCTTATGAGGACAGAGAATAAATGCAGCCAGCTGTCCAGAATATATGAGTACAACTCTGCCTGCAAGTCACTGCTGCTAAATGTGTTTGAGGGAGAGAGAGAGAGAGATATGGATATGAATATGAATGAGGAGCTGTTTTCTCTCGACGTCTCCCCGCTGTGCTTAAACAATGCTTGCCTATTGAGAAAGCCAGACAGGTGCATATTAATATGGTCACAAACGCAGCATCTGCAACTTTGGCTCTTCTTATGCAGCAAGGCACATGTAATTGCATATTTATGGCTCCTCACAATTTCTCAAGTGACTTTTATGACAAGGGAGGGTTTAGAGCGCAACCAAAATAAACTCTGCTCGCTATCCGATAGAGTCGTTTCAATTACCGACAGCGCTAGCTTGTGTGTTGTGATAATACATTCTGAATTTATTCATACAGTCACATATTCATATATACATGCAAAAATGAGATGCTAAGAAGTAAACGTCAGTCACAACCACAAATGATTTAGTCTCAAATTATTCTGAACACCCCATTTGCAAAAAAGCATTGTTTTTGACACAAATAGACTATTTAATTCATGTTTAAAATTAATAAAATATATATCTTATATATATATACATATATATAAATTTAATAAAATCTAACTTTTAAAATGCCTTTAAGAAAAAAAAGGCCATTAGACCATACTAGCCCGTAACCAATAAACTTTTAAAAGTTAATATAAGTCAATATTAAATGTGTCACCAAGCCAAATTTGAATGCCAAAAAATCGTACAAAAAAATAAGCCATCCTCTTAAACGCTGGGGGCGTGTCCACTTGCTGCGCTAAAACCCTGCCCACTCACGGCAAAGCCACCGTCTCTCTCAACTGTCTTCTTCAAGCAGCTTGATTAAATAAAGAGATCAAGCACAGTTGTTTAAATTATAGCAACCACGTAACATGACAAAGGCATAACTAGATGGCAAACTGTAGGCTGTAGTATCTAACGGTAATGACAATAACTCTTGATTAACTGGACAAACCACTGATGCCTATGCGCTAGTTATTAAGTGTGTGTTCAACCTTTATTGTAGCACTGCGCAAAACGATCAGTTATTGACATCCAAGTAGTGCGAGAGCGATTCAAAGCATAATGAGCTTCTCTCTATAGTTCTCACTTTCCTGACGTCACAAAGTGATCAGTCTGTGCAATTAGTCCTGCACAGTCCAACACAGCTCTTACAGTTTCACTGGAGGGAGAATGCTAGAGGGCTCCATTGCGTCACCGAGCTCTGATTTAGACCACCTAATAAATCGTGCTCACGAAAATGGTGAAAAACTGTTTAAAGGCATAACTCCAGAAATATATAGTTCACAGTCTTCATAACATGTTTCAGCAATGCATTTCTTACATTTATAATGGGTTTACAAACAATTCTCAAAATTGACTTGTCTTTAAAGGGTTAGTTCACCCAAAAATGAAAAATAGGCCGTGCTTTACTTACTGTACGTTCAAAGCATCCTAGGTGCACAGTAGGTTGCCAACCAGAATGGAGGTTTTACCGCCACGGGTACTGCCGCCGTTGCGTCTGTTGACCATCGAGTGGCGTTTTAACAATAAGTTATTCATCAAACTCTTCAAAGCACATTTTTGCAAATAGCTTTGCCTGGCTGATGTGTTACATTTGATGGCAGCAGGCTGCAGAAAACAAAAGGAGAAAAAAATGTAGTTAATATTTACAAATTACAATTTAGTAGGTTGCTTATGAAGTTATTTTCGTAAAAATTAGGCTATTTTGCATCAGAGCATTAAAAGTGGTAGCATTATAAACATACTGTATGTGACTTTCTTCTTTCAGACAAATGCAATTGGAGTTATTTAAAAAATAAAAAAACTTTTTGAATATACTAAATATATTGTAGGCCTGCAATACATTACTTTATTAATTCTATTAAAATTGCAAAATTATATATTTTTTATTGCCGTTCAGTTGGTTTAAGAATCTTTTGAACCTTTTTTATTATATACACACACTGTCATTTTATTTCTTTTCTTTTTTTATCTATAATTTATCTTGAAGCTGTTTGATTTGGTTCAAGGCTTTATACTCTTTATGGGAAATTCACCTGGGTCACTGAAAAAGTAAGCAGTTGCTATGGCACTTGTTAATGCTTGTCAGGGTTCTACAGTGAGATTCACATTTAAAAATCGAAGATAAACTCACAAAAAGACACCCACAGGCCTCCTACCTAGAGCCAGCTGTATGACAGTTTTTCTGGTCTCATCCAGAGCTTCCATGGCCACAGTCTCTTGTGTGCACAAAGCTTTCCCTGCCAGCATGTTGTGTAATGCCATTGCCCCAGAGCTGTGCAGCAAATCTGTGAGCCGCTGCTGTCTTGAAGGATGACTGGCTGCTTCCACCACTGTAATCACACAACACATATGCAAAGCACAGAGCCTCAGTGACATGCCAGCTCCTTCTAATACACAGAGAAACAGCACATGGACACAACTGATCTATTTACACCAACACATGCTGATTATTTTCAAAAATTAAGGATATGTCATGCTCTCTTACACTTGTAGCATTCCATGCTTCTCTCGTGAAATGCTGACATTTCAGCAACAAACACTTTATTTCCCTAAAAAGATACTGAAAAAGAAAAATTTTAGCTACTATGACAAATCGCTAAAAATATCACCCCAGATATCTCCATGGCCCATTAGCATAGCGATTCATTTTGTGTATCCTACTGAATTCTCAGATCGTTCAGTGCATTCTTACACAGACTAAAACACTTTTATTGGGTGTTTATGGACGCACTTTACAATGACGAACGATTCGGTAGAGCACATATCCACAGGCTGTGTGATCAATCGATAAGGAGTCCTGCAGTTCCAGAACCATCAATCTCCACTCAGTATGTGACTTAAATCAACAAATTGGCTCTGATTCCAGGAGGTAAAATGCTGATGTGGGAGACTCAGCATGTCTCTTTAAACAAGCATCTGTGGAGAGAATGAGAGAGAATGAAGCCTCAACAAAGAGCGAGAGCGTCTCAGCAAGACACAAACCAACAAATAAAAAGAATGGCTGTTATATTTAGTAAGTGCTAATTAATTAAGGAAAATTTCAATTAAGAGTTTTTAAATACCAATTGATAATGGGTTATGAAGAACCTGCATGGAACAGATTAAAAAAATAAATAAAAAATTAAGGTCCATACAATGTCCAATGTTCTTTAGACTCAACTGACTTTGTATAAGTAAAAACAGCTCAAAATACAATTGTTTCCTTTGTTTTCCACAATATAAGAGAAAGTCATACACATTTACTGTAGAAGGACTGAGGGAGAGCAAATGATGAGAGATTTTCATTTTCCGGGTGAACTATCCCTTTAATGACTTAAATACTTAATGTACTGATGATAATTTGTGTCTTTAAAGGCATAGTTAACCCAAAAATGAAACTTCTGTCATCATTAATTCACCATTGTGTCATTCCAAATCAAAAAGACATTCGTTAATCTTCGAATTGCAGAGATATTTTAATGAAACCTGAGAGATTTCTCCATCTAAAGTCCATTCCGCAAAAGACTTATGCTTTAAAACATTCATAAAGAGAACATAAAAAATCCAAATTTGCTGCTTATTAGTAGTTAGTAAGGTATTAGGTTCTGGGTAGGACTAGGGATGTAGAATATGGTCAAGCAGAATTTGTGCTTTATAAATACTACCAGCTAATGTGTTAATAACATGCATGCTAATTGTCACAGTCAGCTGGAGGTGCCTACCCAGCTCTGGGGATGGCACTCCAGCGCCCAACAAACTTTCTGTGTTTTTTGTCTGTTTATATGCTTGGACTCAGTCTCACGAACTCATTCTGTTTACATCCTGGACTTTCATTCATGTTTCTGTGTCATTACATGTGTTCACTCATGTCTCCGCCTTGCCCATCAGTCACCACAGCAACACATTGTCTAACTCCTCCCACTGACCTAGATTCACGTGTATATAACCCGGAAGTGTCTGTATGTTTGTACGGTTCGTTGTTTGATTGTTATATTCTTTCGTGTTCCTTTTTCTCGCGTTTCTATTGGATATTCTGTTTACAACTCTGCCCGGATTTGAACTACCCCCCTGCCTCTCCCTAAGGACTCCGTTTGCCTGGTACTGTTATCTTTTGCTTGTTTATCGACTTCGACTCTGTCACGTCTCCTACATCCCTGTCTGCCGACGATCTACCACTGTTATTATCCTGACCCTTTAATAAATCACTGATTGCGTATGAACTCGCTACTTCTCCCGACCTCCTTTGTAACACTAATAAGCAACAAGATACCATTTTTATAAAGCAAAAGGGACTTAAGATTAGTGTGACACTGCAAATTTAGTCTGATGAAGGGTTTGCTGGCACAGTCAGCAGCTCTTCTAAATGTAACCACACTGTTGTGTTATTGTCTGCTTCTATGTTCGGCTTCAATGACGCCACCGCAGTTCAAGCATTGCTTGCCAGGAATCTGTGAAACTCTGCGTCTCCTAAAAACGTACCCATTTAAAAATGAACAAACCCCTGAATTTTAATGCAGAACACTGGTAGAATAGACAATCAGCAGGTCCAGATGACGGCCCTTTTTTCTCTAACTTCCACGCATTCCAGCAGAAGGGCCAGAGTGTAGTCTTCTTCCACAGTCACCCTTCATTTGCTCTTGTAACAGCGGCCAAACTCATACCTTGTGGTGGTCACAGAACACAGCGTCTGTTATTACCTGCCAACTGTATAGCATTGAGGTATTCCCTTATTTCCACAGCATACTGGGGGTCCTATTTAGCAAACAGAGTGAGCGGCCATTATTTTCCATCAAGCTGCAGGTGATATGTTTTCCTTTCTTAACAAATCATATAGGTCTATGAGGGTCTCTTCTTATTGCCTGCGCCTAACGCCAGTACATCAAGGAAATCGTATAAGCGTGTAAGATGGTGATTTTTGAAAGAATGGGGATGTTAAAAGCAGGTTTTTTTCTGGAATAAATAGACTAAAAATTATTTTGTGAATAAAAAGTTGTAAATAAAATAAGGATTATAGGAGAATGTTTTACAAAACACCACCCTAGTCTTTCTACTTCAAGAATTCACATCCAATACAATGCATTACTCTTTTTTTATTATTATTAATAAAAAAAGGCAAGATTGTTCCTGCTCGATTGCTCCTGCCTGCTGAGAGTTTGTAGCGTGTGTAGCGTGTGTTTGTTGCTCCATAGCCTTGTTTTT
>JAUMHR010000042.1:6906466-6925744 GCA_032361145.1 Enteromius fasciolatus | reverse complement strand
AACAACTGAGGACCCTTCGCGTCGAAAATTGACGAAAAAGGGTTACCCTGATCGTCAAAATGTGACGCAAAGGGGGGGGTCTTTCCCCAAGCGTCAAAATGTGACGACTTGGGAGTGAGAATGCGTTGGATTGGGGGGTAGGTTGATGGGTGGATGGATGAATGGATGGCTGGATGAATGGATTGGTTGGTGGGAATATAATTACATCTGTAATTAATTTATTTTCCTTACACCATAACCCTCTCTTAAACCCAAACCTGGCCCTAAGATTACCTGTATCCCACATCAATAGCAGCAAAGCATTTTACAATACAATATGATTACAATACGCCCTTAAATATTTGATGTAGGTACATATTAGTTAAGGCCACCTAATATAAAGCAGGACCAAACCTTTTTTAAAGCTTCACACTATCTGGCATGGCTATATATAACCAGAGTTTTACTGTAGATAACTGCGGGTGCATTAGTATTCTATTACAGTCAGAGCCAAAACAAATTGACATGTTAGCGTGTCGCACAAGTCTAGCACATCAGTGTAAAAGAAGCCGCCTCCCTCTGTCTTTTGTAATGGAAAGGCCCAATTGCAAGACAAGAGGGTCATTTAATCTATGAACTCAGAAGACAGTCAATTGTAGAACAGAGGTCTGTTTCCCACTGATCTGTTAGGGCTCCAACGTGATAGCACTGTTGATGTTTACTTAGTCTTTGTGCAACGCAATTGGCTTTCAACATCCACAGCTTTTCATTAGCATGGCTAAGTATGAACAAAAAGGATACTTTCAACTAGCAGTTATTTAGCGCTGGAAATGGAAGTGCTAAATGTATGCTTAAAAAAGAGACCAGGTTTTTCAATAAACAATTTGATGCAGTCATCACTAAACTAGAACACTGAGAGAGATGCATGAAAAAGCTAATAATGACTTAGACCTTTTCCTCAGCACTCTGCACATGGTTGCCCCAACGGGACGCGCAGCAGCTGTAATTAGATGATGTTAGCGTCAGTGTCACTGCCCGGGTTAATGAGTACCTCTATTTACCATTAATATGGCTACCTGTTCTCAGCCCGGAGGCTAACACTGCAAATTTAGCTAATTAAAGAACCTCGTAATACACACCTTGACCTAAAACACGCTAAGCTAATTCAGTTACGCAATTTAGTTGCTTTCAAAAACCAGCTTATTTCTTCAAGGATTACTATGCTGTAGGTATTTCCACAAAAAGACCCATCTTAACATTAGGTAACATTTTTCTATATAAAGCTACATATCTGACACATCTAAAGCTGAGCATCATGTTGAGTCATTCTGTCTTGTTATAACAAGGTGTGTACCTTCATCTCAAAATGTAATTTTGTCAGCTGAATGAAGTGTAACTGAAAGGATGAGTTGTGTTTTGTGAATAACATGTTTGTCTTCTTGACATGAGAATGTGAGACCCATCACTGAGTGAAGTTGGCAAAAAATAAATAATTGTTTGCTTCACAGAGAAGAACTACACTTAATGAATTAAAAAAAACCCTGATAAATATCACCATGTCAAAGGCTGCATACAAAGGTGCCTCTTTTGCTTTTATCTATTCTATTAATGAGGAAGCGTGAATTTGTTAAATGAGATATAGCCTAAAGATGACATTGAGAAAATTATGCAATTATGCAAAACAAAATTTGCAAAAATAGTAGCTTTCTGAAATATAAAGATGCACTGTGAGATACAGTATCAAGTGAAAATTGAGAAAGAAAATAGCAATTATGAGAAATAAAGTCAATTAGGAGATAAAACACAAAAGTCACAACTTTACAATTATGCAAAATTAGCTTTTGCAAGATATAAAGTCAGATATACACTGGCATGCAGTATAATGTGGAAATTGAGGGAAAAATTGCTTCTTTTTTTCTGAGATGGACTGATAATACAACCTATGGGGCCTTACCCAATGAAGTTGTCTTGAGTCGGCCAATCAGATTATAGTTAGAGAGATGGAGAAAGTGCTATATGTCCAGATTTGTGGGCTATATGCTTTAGACTATCAGTGAAGAGTGGACCATAGAAATGTACCTTGAGGCTCAGAACCTATAAGCATCTTCTGGGATGCAATTGTGCATGCAGGGCCTAAAGTTGTAGGTTGAATAGGATATTACTTTCATCAAAGATATATACGAGAACCTTTCAGTTAGTGAAGAGAAATTGTATTGCATCTTTATAAATTTCATTTTTTAGTCACCAGGGGATTAAACAAATGAAAAATTCTCACACTTCTAGAAGCGCTACTCCCACATTATTACAAAAGAGATGGAAAGAGTATAATTAAATATAGTTCCAAACAGAAAAGTCCTATATTGTATAAAAAAAAATTATCTAGCCTCTCATCTTGTGTTGGAGATGAAAGTAAATAGCTAGGCCAATTAATCTGATATTACTGTAAAGCTCATCCTGCATTGTAGCTGATCAAGGCAATATTGTAGTTATTCCCTCTTTGATGTTTTCTGCAATGAACACCCCCCCTCCCCACAAATACGAGCACCTCAGATTAAAAAGGCGGTGTTATCCTCGGCTAGGTGACGTCTATGGACTTATTTGGCGAGATAAAAATAATTACCAGCCATTGATTCAAAAGTCTTTTCTAATGTTCGTTATTTTCCAGACTGACATAATGGGATTCTGTAAATGCCATCAGTGCAGCCATTTGTGTTGGGCTGCCACAAAAGGAGGCTGCTTGATTGGCAGATGAGAAAATCATTATATTGAAGTCATACATTAATAATCCTCCTACTTTATCTGAAGATATGGGGACTGTCAGCAGCTCCTAGCACATCAAATTAAAAATGGATCCATGCTGGATGCAAGCAGACAGACGGTGTCCACCCATCTTCACCGAGAAAAAAAAAGTCTGTATATGCGAATGACTGAGAGAGAAGCAGAAAAGAGCTATTGATCGCACACAGACTCTGCATGATGAGAGCTATTTTGTGTAACTGACAGTGTGGGCTTATTGTTGAAGCCTTGTATTCTACAATTAATCTTCCTCTTCTTACTTGTCCATTTAATTTTTTTTAGCAATTTATGTTTGATAGCATATTTCTTTCTGTATGTGTTTGCTTGTGCTTGAACACATGCAAAAAGTCTGAACCCGATGACTCAATGCCTTGATATACGAACTCCAATTTTCTTTTTCATTCTTTGTTAGGAAAAAAAAAAGATGGAAAAAGCTTTGTGGAAATACCCAAGTCGCTGAGAGAGACTTTTAGATGAAGATGTAAAGTTGTGCTATGCATTTTCTTCCCAATAACTAAATAAACACACTTGACCACAGCAGTTAGGATCAAAGTGATGCAGTTGCAGGATACTGCAATTCATAGGTGTGATGTTGACAAATGACTGAAATGAGAGGTTAATAATATAAGTATATCTATGAGGTATATATATATGAGACTGTTTGAATGGATACCTTTTTTTTGCATGACACACTGCCATTACATTAATTTCAGCGTTAACCTGAAAATTATATACCCTTTTGATTTACATCCAGAGTCAAAGTTTCACTGCAAGCTGTTTACAAATTTGCAATACAAAAATAAAAAAGTCAATCATGAATTCAAGCAATTTCAGTTACACTTTATAATAACTACACACTATGAGTCATTAATTAAGCATTAATTTATAAAGCATTGTTCCTTTATTAAATAAACATTAATAAGCCGTTTAAAAACAATTACTGTATAAATTCTTTATTCTTGGTTTATAAGCATATATAATATATTTATTAATTGTATTTTCATACTTTATTAAGAATCAGTTAACAATTTCCAAATTATGTATTGCATTGTTACAAGTTAGTAGTTCCCTGTCGATACTTCATTTGTACTGCGTCTGCTAAGACGCTATGGGAAATACTCCTTATTTCTTCCTAACTAAAGCCTATTCAATCACGCAGTGAAACTGCAGAGGCCATTGGTCGCTTGCAGTGGTTTAGATTAAACCAATCGGCAGGGCACTCCCGCCGAAGCCTGCCAAAATGGGTGCGGCCAGCATGTATATATTGTGGCCCTTCGCCAGCAAAGTCAGATTCTTCTCCTTCAGTGACGAAACCCTTGCTGGTCCTGATGGAAGCCTATGCTGATCAGATCGCCTGCAGCTGGAGAAATCCCCTGCCTACGCCGTATAGGTCTTAGGCATCTGATAAGGCCTTCTAACATCGCCTCCCGCCCCTGGCGAGGAGGAAGTCTTCTAACAAGTATAAGACCTAAGCTAAATCTACGGTGAGTGAATTCACACATTACTGTCTGGTCTCCCCACGCAGAATGTAATGTTCTCGCGAAGGCACGAGTTTCACTTTCCACTCGCTATGTATTCTGTAATACCCCGCTCGCTTGTTTTCATATCTCTCACAAAGTTCGGAGTATGAGAACACGGGCTTTGGGTGTGTCTTTGCTCAACCTAAAGGAGTAAATAAGCCCTTACGAGCTGCTTATCCTCTTCTGCTGTCTGAGCAAAAAATGAACAGTTAAGCAGTTGGTTTGAGCGCTCGCACGCCAGCATATGCTCGCACTCTCCTGCTGCTCCATATGCGCTCGCTCGTTCACTCTCTCATGCTCTCATTCCTTTCCCTCGTAAGACGAAAGCAGTGTTTCACGTTGAGATTGAGTATGTGTGAGTGCATTATGCAGACATAATCCGCCACCCCGGTGTGTGTTTCATATAGGAACAGTGCACCTCTCTTTTGCGAGCTGCACTGTCCTCATAGGCGCTCTGCAAAAAGGGCGCGAGCAAACAGGCTGTTTCGCATTCTATAGCGCACTCGCTCTCATTAGCGCTCTGAAAAGGGCAGTGTCGGCGCATGCTCGCTGCCTCTTTCATGCTCTCCCCTTTCAGGTGAGAGCTGGGTGTATTTGCAGCTGAGATTGAGTATGTCTAAATGAATTATGCAGACATAGCCCCCCACCTTGATGTGTGTTTCATGTAAGGATTACCGCACCTCATAAGAGCTGTGTGACACGCACTTTCACTGACTATCTCTCACATGCTCATGTTCTCTCTCCCAAGCTGAGAACTGCATTCGCCATTGAGATGGAATATGTTTGAGTGAATTGTGCCGATACAATCCACCTCCTCAGTCCGTGCTTAATGTGAGGATCAGTGCACGTCGCTCGAGCCGCACGATCCTGAGCGCTCTGAAAAAAAGGGTGCGAACAGCGTGCACGAGCTGGTTCTCTCCCGCTCTCATGTCATCCCCTTTCAAGGTAAGGGCTGAGTATTTGCAGATAAAATGGAGCATGTTAAGTGAATTTATACAGACAACAGAGATGTCGGTCAGCCCCTGCTCTCTCATTTCTTTCCTCTCATTCTTCGGAGGAAGAAAGCATAACTTTGCAATGTTGAGCTATCAAGGCTGGGCGATATTCATGCATGAGGCTTGCTGAGACCGCTATAAGAGCAGCTCTCTCTTATGCGCTCCCGGCCCCTCCCCCCTGTCCCTCCGTCTCATGTGTCTGCGTCAGTGCTTCCTCTCATAACACAAACTTGAGCCTTATATCCATACTTGCGATAAAGCGCTCGATATAAAAACTCCTCCCTTCGGCAGAATGCATAACAATACATTCCCGGGGCCTCAAATTGGATTATGGGGATAATAAAAAGACGGTTATTCCCTTCAGTTGCGATCCGCTCATGCGCTGCGGACCCAATATTTTACAAGGGAGATGGATGCACTGGCCCAGGATTGGCCCAGCCTTCCCCTCTATGTGTTTGCCCCGACGGCCCTGATACCTCAGGTCATCAGCCATATCAGGGAGGAAGGTCACAGACTCCTCCTGGTAGCCTCTTTCTGGAGGAACCAGCCGTGGAAAGCGGACCTGCATGTGATGCTGACAGCAGCCCCATGGCCCATTCCCCTGAGACGAGATCTTTCTCAGGCCCAGGGCACGATTTGGCACCCACAGCCCCTCCACACTTGCTCCACACCCATAGCAGCCCACCACGACCTTATAGCAGGACAGACAGTGGGCAAAGATGTATTAATCATCCAATCTCTGAGAGGTGATAAACGGCTGAAGCCTGCCCCGCCCTCACACCATCCCCACGTGGGATCTGCCCACGGTGCTAAATGCTCTGAGAGGAGTGCCCTTTGAACTCCTGCAAACAGCGACTATAAAAGTGCTGACGCTTAAGACTGCGCTGCTATTAGCACTGGCATCCATTGCAAGCGCTGTCTGTGAGCCCCGCCAAAGTCATCCTGAAACCAAGGCTCGGTGCCGAAAGTGCTCTCCACACCATTTTAAAATGCAGGGGATTTCCCTTGTGGCGCTTTCGTGTATGTAAGGGCCTGCCACGAGCTCTATGTCTTAAAGGGCTCAACGCGCCAGCACCCGCTGTGAACATCATGCCTCTAAAAGCTGACAGTGTAACGGCGCGATCCTCTGTGGCGCTGTCCGACCGCCATCAGCGGGAACCTACCCCAGAATACTAGTTTCCACACGGACCTCTTTTCCCCGAACACCCATGAGGATTTTCCGCCACAGGTGTTTTGCATTATCTCCAGTATAAAAGGGACTCACGGAGATCAGTTTGACGCGAGGTTTTGATCATTCTCGACAACTCTGAGCATTCTTGGATTACCTTTCGGACTGACCTGTTTATCACCTGGATTGTTTATCTCGTCGCTGATTCTTGCTTGTTGCCCCGAACTCTGCCTGGACTCTTGTGTTGTGAACCCTGCCTGATATCCCGACCTTTTGTCTGTTTACGGTACTCTTTTGCTCAGCCTTCTTTGATTATGTCTGCTCCTGATGACCATCGCATGTTTGACTATGATTATGATAATAAATCGTTGCAAATGGATCAACCGTCTGTCGAGCCATCCTTACAGACAGATATATTAATACGCATTCAAATAGTGAAATACAATTATTAAGTATATTATACATATATATGCTTATAAACAAAGAATAAAGGATTTTCTAACTGTGTTTATAAACTGCTTACTAATGTATATTTAATGTAGGAACGATGCTTTGTAAATTATTAATTAACTATTTGTTAATGCTTAATTAATGATGCATAGTGTGTAGTTCTTACAAACTGTTACCTAAAAGGCTTATACCCCCTTTAAAGTAAGCCTGAAAAGAAAATTCACACTCTCGTTTTTCTAAACTCATGTTATTGATTTCTAATATTATTTTATTTTTGACCTTGATTTTTTTTTTTTTATCAAAATGCCATAACTGTACATAGATTAATTATTTTTAATATTTAAAACAGGCATGGTTAACCTTACACAACACTGATTACTGTCAGACTTTTAAAATCCTTCAAAATTCCTGATTTAAGATACCATAATATATATATAAAAAATAGACAGAACCTCCACTACACCATGTGTAAAAGCTGGATGGCAACGGTGTTGCTAAGGTGCAGCTGGTCAGTAACATTTTAGGCAAGGCTTTGCAAAGGGCAATTATCTGTGCATATCAGGTTTTGCTGCTGGGAATTACAGGGAACATCAAATAGAGAAGGCGGTATTCCAGTGTCCACATCCAATTGCTGAAGGTAAAATTGTCAGCAAATTCTAATGCCATGTTTAATTCAACACAAGACACAATAATTTTTCCCCCTCTCCTGAATAAGCAATCAGAACTCATTTGCACTCATTCCTTAAATACATAATTTGTACTTCCCTGCGTTGCCAAGTCAATTCTCTGTAGCGACTTTATATTGCACATTCTTAAGTCAATTACTGCAGAATGTAAGCCAACCTCTGTGGAAAAGCATACAACACTGCTAGTTTCTCCTGTTCTTCCAGCTGGAGTTCCAACAAGTGAACAGTCAAAAAAGCTTGTCTGTCTGCTCTCTCACAGATCCTAGGACAGCTGGCAGGGTCCCTGCTTGTATTGATTTCCTGTAAAGCAGCATTTGAGCCTCTGGTTCTCAGGGACACAAGGAGTCGACGTGTCCTCTGTGCTTCTGTCCAGGCTCTGATGGGGTTCAGCCTCCAAGGAGCACAACAGCACAGAGGATTCAAACCTAATTATTACTGCATTGCACCAGGGACCTATTGCAGTCATGTGCTGAGGGCAATCGCAAACCAGGCTAGATTGCAGACCTCAAGAAATATTTGCAAAAGGAGGATCTATGGATGGAAAAGCCATCTTGCTTGAGCAAATATGCCAAGTATAATTTACTAATATTTAGCCTATCTGTCTACTTAAATCCATCTATGAGTCCCTAATTAAATGTTTACAGAGAATTAACAGGATCCATCTCAGTTCTAACTAATACTGAATGCCAATGAAGGATGCATACTAATAAGCAAATCCATATGGAGCCCGGTTTAATTTTTAATTTTTTTTTTTGCATTTTCTGCACTTCTGACTGGGGAAAAAATTAGTGGAACGCTTTTAAATATGGTGAAATATGTGAAATATGTTAAATGGAGCTGAGAACCATAATCTAATTGGTAGCTGAACGCATAATTAAATCAGCCAAAAACATTTAATAAATCAGCACGCAAGGGAATGACAGACGTTCTACTTCTGTGGAAATCTGTGGCTTGACAAATTCTGTGGGTGCAGGTTCAGTGTGGGTCTGCTAATAAGGCCATGTGTCTTATTCTAGGACCCAGACATGACACAGGTGTAATATTTTATTTTTTTAGGCCAAAGGAAAAGTTTTTGCTTGTTTGTTTTTGAATTTGTTTTTTTTTTTATTTAGACCTTTAAAACGACTGTTTTCTATATAAATATAATGTAAAATGTAATAATTTATTTGCTGCTGAAATAGTATCACTATTATTATTGGTGCTCATTTATTTTGAATAAATTATTTTCAATTTAACAACTAAAAATAATTTCACAGTAATTTCACACTCCAACAAAATGCGTCCTTGGTGAGCAGTTTAAGAGAGTTCATGCAAAAACATCTTAAAATCTTAAACTGCTCACTGGTATTGTGTTTATACAACAGTCAAGTCTGGTTCTCAAATCTGATTGGTTAAGAGCCTTTTCCAAACGTGTTCAGCTGTTAAACTGTCCATCTGAGATTTGAATCTGTGGCAGAAGGAAGTAGCTCCACAAACAAGAGGGTTTGGGGTTTTTAAGACACTTTATTGTTGTCTCTACACACTTATGACATCAAACTGTTTTTTAAATGTAATATCACACTCGTAGCAGTGCAATATGGTTATACAGTATATCAGCATTCTGTGGTTACATACGGCTGAATCGCAGCAGTACTGATATAAAGATATATCACACTGCTAGTGTAATAGTGCTTATATGTGTGTGTGTGTGTGTGTGTGTGTGTGCGCGCATGCATTGACAATTCCACAACTGCCAACTGCCCCAAAACTCTTTCACATTGACTCTAAGCCAGCAGACATCCTTATTGTTGAGCCCCTGGACACATGCTGTCATATCTACTTTTGTACAAGCCAGAATAAACCGTTAAATTATCTGATAATAGGTTTGCATTGACAAAATACCTACAAAATTGACCACATTTTGGTATGCGCCCAAATAAGCTGTGAGAACAGAATTCATTTTTATCTGTTAAACAGTAATCAAGTCATTTGTGTTAGCTGATATATCACAGAACAGAAGGCCCATGGTTGTTGAACACTGCACCACTGAATGAAGCAATGGCCATGGTCGTAAAATTGTGTCTGGGCTGGTTTAGTGAGAGAGACAATTTCTATCATCCCCTGTAGCGAACAGTTAAAGATCAGGCAAGGCTGCCCAATCATTGCTCCAGATTGCCTATCAATTTTACTCAGTGTTAACTTTCCATGTGGAGGTGTGGGGTTATTTTTATCAGTAGGCTGTAGTTAAAGACACGCAGGCACTGAAAGGATTGGATTTAGCTACATTTTGCCAAATGTGCTGTCAAACCTTAATGAAGCACTGGTTTACTCCTCCAGCTCCATGTGCATTACATACCAATTAAATGATGCATGTTGAGCTTTTATCAGATGCTGTTTCCTGCACTTGGGCAGATATTGAACAAGTTCTACATTGGACTTGTTCCTTTAAAGCACTGAAAGCAGAAAATAAAACCATTTATGATACTTGCTTAACATTTTCACTAGCATGACCTCATTTTGCATGGCTATGCTGCTCAGCACAAGCATTTCTCATTACTAAATTTCTTCCCCTGTAGACAAGCGGTTTGTATATCTTTTATGCGGTTGAAATGCTTGGATGTTGTTTGAGGAAAAGTTAAAGTGACGCCTGATTTCAGTCGGTAAAGTACCTGTTAAACAGTGAATATTAATGAGGCAGCAGTAAGTGTACTGCAGCATTGACTCATCTATCTATTTAAATGCTCTTACGAGTATGTGATGAATATTTCGGCAAAACAGGAGAGAAAACCAGAATTATCCATTACTAATGCATCTACTGTGCACTATACAAAGAGAATATCTAACACCAGTTATACAGCAAATCCAGACACATCTTAAAAGTCCTCTTTCAGTTAGTATAGCAGCACAAGGTCGCCACCTTCACTTATTTTCATGCAGACAAACAACTGGCAAGGAGGAGAGCTGCTTAAAGAAAAAAACTGCATGCATCTAATGACTATACTGTAACACAGAGTCAAATAAATACTTGTAAATATAGGATACAACAGGATTTGCGGAATTCAATTGTTAGAAATGGTTTGTCTACTTTCCAAGAAGAATGTTTTCTTCTCTAAATGTCACCAGGGCAAACTGAAATAACAGAAACACAAAAATGTTTTATGAAATGGTGTGACAGCTGCAGTGGCCCTCTAGAAGATTCTGTCCTGATGCCTAGCAACCAGTGTTTGGAGACATCCAGTTTCTTTTTTGATGAATGCAGGGTCACAACACAACACTGTTGCTTAGTTAAAAAAAGGAGTAAACCTCCACCTAGACTGTGATCACTCACCCAGCAGAAGAACTAAGATTTACTCATTCAGCAGCATCCTCTGACGAAATAATCAATCTTCCTCAATCGCGACACAATCCTAACTGCCCCATTTACTCCCGTAAATGTCTTTCGCGGCTTTATAACCCTTCTATCTGGAGCGCCAAATGCTGTCAATGTGCGGAACAGTCTTAGAAATGGTCTGGCAGGTATGGCACACTACTACTACACTTCTACTAACTGTTTCCTCTCAACCAGTCTTCTAAATCAGAAAAAAAACTGTCCTTTTCTACACAAACATCTCCTATATCATCTGTATTTAGTCGGGCTAATTTCACAGCAGATTTGAGGTGGATAGTTAGATTAATGTAGCATGGAAAAGCATAGTGGTTGATGTGACACAAATGCCTGTTCTTGGGCGACCAGCTCCAGCCCTCATGAAATGGTTGAGAGACTGGCTGTAAACCCATTTCATGGCAAAATTTAACAGCTTTCCTGAGTCTCCTAAACACACACAAACACACGAACCGACAAACGTATGTCTTTATTTTCTATAAAGTTTCACATAAGATGAAACTGCTTCTGCATGAAATTGAACATCCTGACACTCTGAGGACATGATTTCACACGCCAAATAAGAACCTAGAATTTGTCTATATAAGACTGTATGTGACCATCTAAGCAAAAGTTATTATAAAGTTTCACCAAATGTCTTTCATGAAGTTCATAACAAACAAATATCCAAGGTATTTCATAGATCCATTTGCTATAGTCACAAAGGCAATATAGTGCCACGAAATTGCTATATTCCCCTTTTATAAGAGAAGAGATACCTTGAAGGCAGTCATAGAGAATACTACTCAAAAACTCTATTCTATTATTCAGCAGTTACCTAATAATCTCACCGTATTGTAGCTGGTCTGAGATATTGTGTGGGTGGATGAGTTTTTTTTTAGAATGTTGCTCATAAAATACACATAGTTGTACTTTATATAGAGCTGGGAGGTATGACCAAAAATTTATATCACGGTATTTTTCAAAATTATATCGGTGTCACGGTATTTGACGGTATTTTTTTTTCCATTCATGACTAGATGACAACATTTACATATGATGGTTGTTTGATCAACGTCTGTTTTTTTTTTTAAGCTGAAGTATTTCCAGGTGTCACACCCTCACAAACACCGGTACCCAGATCAGCACCAGCCACAAGATCGCAATCACCGGAATACTGAACACCTGTCTCCAATTACAACACCCACTCACATTGGCTGAGCTCAAGGTCTACTCGCTGGCTACTAGCGATCTCCTATCGCTCAGATTACTCACCTGCTACTTACCGTTTTGAGCCTTTTAATGGACACTCCTCATGAAGGCTTTGCTCTCACCTGCCTGTTTCCCTGCCCTGAGCTACCTTACAAAGACTGAGTTTTGAATGGACGTTCCTCACGAAGGCTTTGCTCTCACCTGCCTATTTCACTGCCTTGAGCCACCTTACAAAAACTGAGTATTGACTTTGTTCCTTTATGTTATAATACCACGAAGAAGTGATACTTATGTTGACTTACCTGTGAAACTTACCTTGAGTTTATTACCTTATGTGATCCTTATGTTGACTTATTGGATTGTGAATAAACTCACCTAAATCTACTTACTTCCTGTTTCTGCCTATTCCCTGAGCGTGACACCAGGGCAGCCGCCTTTTGATCACATTTGCCATCAAAGTACCGTGAGAGCAGAACGAGAGCAGTCGCACAGGTCAGGCGCTGCAGTTGCAGCTGCGAAAGCCTTGATGACGACACACTTTATTCTTATTGGTCAGATTAAGTGACAACAGGCAGGATGTGTGCTGCATGTTTTTTCTTTAAAAAGTTCCTGTAGGTAATAAATTTTTATATTGAATATCTGATATTCAAACAAAACATTAATGATGAAAATTTCAATCACATTTAGGTCTTCTGCTACGATCAAGGAAAAAATTTGCGTGGTCTGCCATAGTGACGTTGATTCAGCACACTACGGAAACCTATCCGACCTGACGGCTGCCTTTTTACTCCTCCCCCGAACCAGCCGGTGGCAGGCTAGTGTAGTGCATCTCAAACGCTCAACACACACACAGGTCGTGCTTCCACCGCTCTAATGCAGATGCATACAGCTTGTCGGCGAGACGTCCCGCCGTTTTGTGTTCCCGACGCTTTGTACGCATACACTCACCGGTATTGGGGTATACAAAAAATTTATATATTTTTTTAAAAAAACACCGGTATTCGGTATGAAAAGGTATATCGCCCAGCCCTAACTTTATATAAATGAATGCACCTCGAGAAGAACTCTTAATGCACTGAACTCATCTGGCTCATCTGGTTATGCGATTCAGTTCGCCCGGCGTCCTCCCAGGTTCAGGGGCGTTCGCTTCACGACGGTGAATGCAGACAATGCCCTTGTCCTCCGTGCAGAGATTGCTACTCTTCTGATGAAGAAAGCAATAGAGCCGGTCCCTCAAACCGATATGAGGACAGGGTTTTACAGCCCATACTTCATAGTGCCCAAGAAAGTTGGTGGGTTGCGATCGATCCTGGATCTGCGAGATCTTGAATCAAGCTCTTCACAGGCTTCCGTTCAAGATGTTGACGACGAAACGCATTTTCGAATGCACCCGTCCCCAGGATTGGTTTGCAGCAATAGACCTTAAGGCCGTGTACTTCCATGTTTCAATCCTTCCGCGACACAGGCCATTCCTGAGATTTGCGTTCGAAGGTCAAGCATATCAGTACCGCGTCCTGCCCTTTGGGCTCTCCCTGTCACCCCGTGTGTTCACCAAAGTGGCCGAGGCAGCCCTGACTCCTCTCAGAGAGGAAGGGGTTCGTATTCTCTACTACCTCGACGACTGGCTGATACTAGCACAGTCCAGAGCTCAGTTGTGCGAACACAGGGACTTGGTGTTACAACACTTCAGTCAACTGGGAGAAGAGCAAACTCTGTCCGGTGCAGAGGATCTCTTTTCTCGGTATGGAGTTGGACTCGGTCGCCCAGACAGCGCGCCTCACAGAGGAACGCACTCAGTCTCTGCTGACCTGCTTGAATACGTTTAAGAACAGGAAAGTGGTCCCACTTAAACTATTTCAGAGGCTCCTGGGGCATATGGTAGCAGCTACAATGGTAGTCCCGTTAGGGTTGCTCCATATGAGACCGCTTCAGCATTGGCTTCACGATCGAGTCTCAAGGTGGGCATGGAAGCGTGGCTCACTGCGGGTCCAAGTGGCTCCAGCCTGTCACCTGGCCTTCTCCCCGTGGTCAGAATTAATGTTTCTTCGGACAGGAGTACCCTTAGAAAAGGTCTTCCAGGCATGCTGTGGTATTCACAGATGCCTCCACCATGCCTCCACCGCGGCACGTACAACAGGCATGCAGTCTCAGGGGTTTGGACGGAACCTCATCTGCATTGGCACATCAATTGCCTCGAGTTGCTAGCAGTTCGTTTAGCTCTGGGTCGCCTCAAAGAGCACCTTCAGGGCCGCCATGTTCTGGTCCGTATGGACAACACTTTGACCGTTGTGTACATCAACCATCAAGGTGGTCTACACTCCAGTCAGATGTCGCAGCTCGCCCGCCACCTCCTACTATGGAGTCAGAAGCATGGACGTGGAGGTTCTAAGTGACCTACCCCAAGGGGTAGTTGACATGATTTCTTCATGATCACATGATCACCCTGGCTTACCAAGCTCAGGGTGTGCCCTGCCCCCTCAGTGTACGCACTCACTCAACTAGAAGTGTAGCTTCATCCTGGGCGTTGGCACGTGGCGCTTTGCTTGCTGACATCTGTAGAGCTGCGGGTTGGGCGACCCCTAACATGTTTGTTAGGTTCTATAGCCTTCGTGTTGAACCGGTTTCTTTCCATGTTCTCACCTTAGACAGAGCTGAAGAATCGGAGTAGGGCCTGTTCGGTCGGCTTGGTATCCTTCTCCAGTAATCCTTATCAGTAGACACTGTGAGACCTCCGATCCCCTCGGCAGTCGGATGTTGCAGAGCATCTGATGCCAGGCCCTTGTGGCGATGTATCCTTAAGAACCCCTGAGTGTTACCCTGAGGATCTCAGGCGGTATTGGTAATAATTACCTTCCCCAGTTCTGAGGGTTTCAATCTCCTCCTATATTCCATATGCATTGAATTCATGATATATGTGAGTCTCTGTCTTACTCTTGAAAGAGAATGACTTCCGTACGTCCTACAAGTGGACGTCCCAGTGTCCAGTTACTTATAGTGCAGTGCTGGTCCATGTGGTGAGTCCTTCCTAAAGACTGAACACAGGGGGTTGGAGACTCTCACACTCTCTATGGCGTTTTGGTAGTGATCCCTATTAGTCGGTCACCGACATGACGTCGAAGTGACCGACTGAAAGGAAACGTCTCGGTTACGTATTGTAACCTTCATTCCCTAAAGAAGGGAACGGAGACGTCACGTCCCGTCGCCATAGGGGCTGTACCGCTGCTAGGGGGCCGTAACACCGGCTCGGCTCCTCAGCGAAGACCTAATGAACGCTAGATCTGCTGACCTACTTATACTGGAGCTGCGATTGGGTTCAGCTGATCCTAATCAGCGTATGCCAATGAAATTCATTTCATTGAGTTGTTTGGACATCTCGAAGCGAGATTCCTATTCGTCGGTCACGACGTCGGTTCCCTTCTTCAGGGAACGAGAGTTACAATACGTAACCGAGACGTTCTGTGTAACAGTCTGTGTGGTGTAAGAGTCAATGTGATGGAAGGGCGACCTCTTGTGGCCATTGGAGGGAAGGCCACCGACCAGATTCATGACACCAAGCATAAATGTAACTAATACAGTTGGAGGAAATAATTATTTGACCCCTTGCTGATTTTCTAAGTTTATCCAAAAACAAAGAAATGAAAAGTCTCAGAACAGTATCATTTTAATGGTAGGTTTATTTTAACAGTGACAGATAACACATCAAAAGGAAAAGTGAAAAAATAACTTTAAATAAAAGATAGAAACTTATTTGAAACATCTGCTGTATGTTTTGGGTCATTGTCGTTCTGGAACACCCATCCACGACTCATTTTCAGTTTCCTGGCAGAGCGAAGGAGGTTGTCGCTCACGATTTTACGATACATGGCTCCGTACATTTTCCCGTTGATGTGGTGAAGTTTTCCTGTGCCCTTAGCAGAAAAACACCCCCAAAGCAGAATGTTTCCACCTTCATGCTGTCGGTGCACCAACAGTTGTCACTTTCTCTACCAGTTTCTTGCTAATTGTTTTGTAGCCCATTTCAGCCTTGTGCAGGTCTACAATTTTGTCTCCTTGGACAGCTCTTTGGTCTTTCCCATGTTGGAGAGTTTGGAGTCTGCTTGATTGATTGATTCTGTGGACAGGTGTCTTTTATACAGGTGACTAGTTAAGACAGGTGTCTATAATGAGGGTGACTAATTGAGCAGGAGTGTCTAACAACTCTGTGGAAGCCAGAACTCTTAATGGTTGGTATGCAAATCATTGCAAATTGGTTTCTATCTTTTATTTAAAGTTATTTTAAAAATAGTCCTTTTGATGTGCTATCTGGCACAGTTAAAATAAACCTACCATTAAAATTATACTGTTCTGAGACTTTTCATTTCTTTGTCACTGGGAAAACGTATAAAATCAGCGAGGGGCCAAATAATTATTTCCTCCACTGTATCAACAAGCATTTATACACACAAAAGCATACTGTATACATATAATTTAGCCACAGTTATAAGGGATTTGTACATGTACAATGTATAAAGGATTTGTACATGTATAATGTTGATAATGCATATTCTTCTTCCGTTTTACATTCTTTCAATAATTTCATGCATGTTTCACAACCTGTGCAAACATGGGAAAATATATACAGTATCTATTAAAACCACCGACAGATAAGAATACTAATAAGATCAGGTTGAAATACACCTTTCTTCTGAGTCAGTGGTTGTTTTATCTGCCATAACATTGTGCAGCACCCCACGCAACATTTTGATCCAATGTTTCAGTTCATCAGATCAGAGAGAAGATGATGTAATGTCTCTAGCATTTAAGTCTCAACATTTGTAGCTCAGGACCACAGCGATTCTTCAAAAAAGAAAGAATTACTTCTTTCACTTCTGTTTTAGAGAGAAGACACAAGCGCGAGCTGTTATACGAAACATAATAGCACAGGTCTATTCAGTGTTGACCATAATGGACACAATGAATGCAAAGACAGGAAAAAACATTGCATAAACATTATCAAATATTTCAGAGCCGTATGAAAATTTAGCAGAAAAACAAAGAAAGGGAACACATAGAAAATAGAGAACAAGATTAATCAAGATCCTGGAACGAGAGGTGTATATAAAATGCTGTCCAACGTTGCACAGAAATATCATTCTGAAAAAGGTCATTAGGCAGCAACTCGGGCAAATTGAAAGCGCAAAGATTGTCGTGTCATAAATAAAGGCTTGTCATTTCACCTGCCACCGTGCACGCAGAAAATTCCACCCTGACATTATCTGTGTCACTCGGTCATTACTCTTAATACCAACGGCTGCTCTGCAATGCAAACACAATCCCCTGACACCAAAAACCAATACCCACGTTTCCTAAAGCCCCTCGCCACTACTGTCAAAAATGATATGATATATTATGGTTCCTTCCTAAGACTGCAAAATGCCCCCCCTCAGAGAAAATCCAAATCAATGTAACCTTTTCAGTGTTGAATAATGAAGCTGCAGTAAAAGTCACCAA
The DNA here is from genome assembly GCA_032361145.1 of Enteromius fasciolatus. NCBI lineage: Eukaryota > Metazoa > Chordata > Actinopteri > Cypriniformes > Cyprinidae > Enteromius > Enteromius fasciolatus. The sequence continues at coordinate 6,908,108 of JAUMHR010000042.1, read as the reverse complement.
AACGCTCACCAGAAAATAGTGGTAATTACACGATTAATGTCACATGGAGAACAGCAACAGCGTGGGGAGATAGGAGCAGCCACTTCAACTGTTATAGGATATTAAATATTAAATAATTTCCATGATCACAGCACAGATAATCTAATTTTATTTATGCAAACCTGCATATATGTACATACAATGTACATGCATACATATTGGGTATGTTAAAGACCTCATGAAATGGTTTGGAAAGCACAATTTTCTCTTCTCTCTGTATTTTCAATATCACAAAAGGAAGAATAAATGGTATTTGAATGGTGTCATCCCTTTTAAATTGACAAAAGGAATTAATTATATCACAGCCATGTTCTGTTGCTTTTTCAAGTGAAGTCAAGTCACTTTTATTTATATAGCGCTTTTAACAATACATATTGTAGCAAAGCACTGAACATTATGAAATAGGAGAACAGAGTGATGGTAATGTATAATGACGAGATTAAAATGTATATTTTTCAAATGCAGAGACGGTCTCTGTAATCAAAATAATGATAATCACTAGAAATCAGGTTTCCCCAACTAAGCATGCCAGAGGCGGCAGCGGCAAGGAACCAAAACCCCATCCATGAGAGAATGGAGAAAAAAACTTGGGAAAAAACAGGTTTAGTTGGGGCCAGTTCTCCTCTGGCCGGATGCCCAGCACCTAATTTCCAGTTCCAGTTCAGTAAACACATGTTAGATTGTGTAAGGACTTACATTGTGTGTGTGTGTGTGCATCTGGATCCAGCGATCTGTCCACCGAGCTCATCTAAGTATTCTGGTCTCCGGTGAAGATCATCTCTTTATGCTGATTAGGCATGGGATGATAACTGGTTTCAAGGTTTACCGCGGTTTGAAAAAGTCACGGGTTCAAAACCGCAAACAAAAAAAAGTTATACCGTTCCTACGATATGTGCATTTTTGTGTTGTTAAAGTGAAAGTGCAGGACTCCCTACTAGGCTGTGTGTGTGTGTGTGTGTACCTGCAGCGTAAACAATGCAGCCCCGCCCCCACCGGTTACTGCTGGCAGACGCGTGCGTGTATTTGATTGTGCACGTGATCCACAGTCAGCAAGACTGATCAAGTGTTAGACAGTCTTCTAAATTATCAGAAGAGTGTGGGTTTTTTAGGTCAGATAATTAACACCTCTGTTTTGTCAGAATTTAACAATAAGAAGTTACTTCATCCAATTTTTTATATCAGCTATGCATTCCTTAAGTTTTTCAATTTGGTTTGTTTCACCTGGCTGAGAAGAAATATAAAGCTGAGTATCATCAGCATAACAGTGAAAGCTAACACCATGTCGCCTGATAATATCTCCCAAGGGTAACATGTAAAGAGTAAAAAGTAACGGCCCTAGTACTGAGCCTTGAGGTACTCCATATTGCACTTGCGATCGATATGATACGTCCTCAATCACTAATACAAACTGATAGCAGTCAGATAAGTATGATTTGAACCATGCTAAGGCACTTCCACTAATGCCAATATCATTTTCTAGTCTATTCAAGAGAATGTTATGGTCAGTAGTGTCGAACGCAGCACTGAGATCCAATAGCACTAATAATGAGGTACAACCACGATCATATGATAGAAGCAGGTCATTAGTAACTCTAATTAGAGC
>JAUMHR010000042.1:6830528-6857179 GCA_032361145.1 Enteromius fasciolatus | reverse complement strand
TATTTTTACAAATGTACACTTTAGGTACTTTTAAAAAACTTAAATGTACCTTTAAAAGGTACTAATATGTGCTATTTAGGGGTAAATGAAGGTCTACCTTTCAGCTTTTGTATCTTAGGGTACCACCCCAGGTTAAATGAAAGCAGTTTTACTGAAATCAGTTAAATGCAAATTAAACTAATTACATATACTTACATGTTCAAAATCATTTTCACTTGGAGGACATTCTGACGGCTCCTGACACACACAGACGGGTTTGTTCTCGTCATTTATTTTGCATGTCTTTCCTCTTTTACAGTGAAAGTTCTCACAGGGGTCTGGAAAAAAGCATGAAATACCTTGTCAAATACTGTATACTCAAATCAAGTATCCACTGCTGCTTTAAAAGGCTCTCAAAGAGACATCTAATAACCCTGCCAGCATTCCTTTGCCTCTGTTGGTTTGAACAGACTGTAAACCAGGGACTAAGGCTCTCATTGACTTCTTAAGCCAGGGCGGTTTAACAGTCTACGTTAAAGAAAAACTCTGCTCAGCAGATTCCTAATATGAATCGGGGCTATGGAGATAATGTTGAAACAACACTCACCATCTGGCAACCCCTGTTTGGTGGGCGGATGAGTTGGTCGAATGTCAGGGTAAAGCTCCATAGCAGCCCTGATCTGTACAGGATTCATCCCAACCAGGCGAGACTGTAAAGAGAGACAGCCAACACATTTAAATGTTTCAAAGACTTTGGAGGGAATGTACTAAAAATATGTTGTCTAATTCTAATACTTTTTCTCAAAAACGATCCATTATCAATTAATAGCTTTTTTCTTATGCGAGACTTCCAATTGTCTAACCACTAAACGTAAACTTAAATGCGATTCTTCTCACTTATTTGCTTCATACTCAGTAGGACCTTCAACCTTTCAGTGACTAATATTTATTTATTATAGATGAAGCAGCAACATAATGACATTTCAGAAAAAATATGGACATGCTTTTAGCACTAATCAGAGAACATTTTACTTTGGAATTGTTGACTTTAGTATAATTTGAATACAAATATCTATAATTTTGTTTGCACTGTGTGTAAATAGCCTAAATATGGTATTAAGTACATATAGTTAAACAGTTTGCGCTGGTTCGTGAATTAGCCTCTACTTCTTTAACTAATTTTAATCATTTATTTAAAGTATAAATCAATTAAAAGCATATATCTGTAGGCCATACTAGCATCTACTGTGAAAAGCTTATAGAGTCCAGTTCAATTTATGTGTGATGTATTTTGTACCCATTTCCCATTCTTCTTTCTGGTTTTAGGCTCTGTATTTTCAGTGGCCTCCTCCAGTTTTTCTGGGTCTTTCCTATGAGTATGTTCTTCAGTTGCTTCCAGTGTACTGGCCTGGTCACTCTGCATCTTCTCCAGCTGCTTCTTGGATTTGCTCTTTCCGTGTCTGTTACCTTCACTCATCTGCTTTTTTTTCTCCTTCTTTGTCTTCTTCCCACTAGAAAGAACACTATCCCCTGACTCAGTGCTGTTCTTCTCATCTTGTTGATCATGCTTCTCTTGTTCATTGTCATTCTCAGAGTCTTGTAAAGGCTCATCTTGGGTTTGTTCTGCTGGCACGTCCTGTTCTTCTGAGTCCGTATCAAATTGCTGAGAGTCATAGTCCGCCATGATGGTGGGAATCACATCTTCAGTTGTTTCCTCCGTCTCTTTTTTCTTAGTGATGGTTGAAGTTTTGGAGTGCCCCAGCTTGGTGGGTAGAGGCTGTGAAGCATCACGGTCAGCTGCATAGTCCAAATCAATTGGTATCTCTGACTCAGTACTGCTGTCGGTCTCATTTGCGTCCTCTACCTTGTTCTCATCTTCTCTTTTTTCAGTTACATCTTCATTCTCCATTGTAGATTCTCTATGTTTCTTTCCCTCCTCCTCCACCTCCTTCATTTCTAGGTCTTTTTTTAAACTATCACCAACGTCATCTTTTTCTTCTTCATCCTCCTCCACAGGTTCATCTACCTCCTCAGGTACCTGCAGGAGCTGAGACAGTGCCTCCTCACTCAGGAGCAAAGGTGTATTCTTCTCACCTTCATCTGAACCTTCAAGCTCTTCTTCCCCTGCATGCTTCAGCTGCACACGGCTCTCATTCTCCTCACTCTTGCCCTCATCCTCTGGGTCTTGAGTGCTGGACTCAAAAGGCAGAAATGTGGGCAGAACTCCTTCATTACTGTTTTGATGCTTCACTGACTCTGGCTTAAAAAAATGAAAAAAGTAATTATAATAATTTTTTAAGATTTTTTAATTTAAAAAAAGCCTACATTTAAGCAAAATATAACAGACTGACTATTCTCAATATCTCAGAAATATTTTGATATTATTGTGGTTTTTTTTTACAAATTAGTTGTGTAAATAATTCAATGACTCTCTCATACAGAATTTGTTTCTGAATGAATTAATGAATTAAAGTTTTTCAACTATATAATAATATATTTATATTAACATGTAAAATGTACAATTGCATATAATTTATAAATATAATTAAAAAAAATAGGCAAATGGTTGCAAAAAACAAATAAATAAATAATAAATCTAGAAGTCATTTTCATAGTTTTAGTAATTACCTGCTCTTTTGGAGTTGGGTTGTGTTTGACATGCTGATTTTTTACATGAGGCTTACTTTGTACCTGAAAGAAAGAGAGAGAGAGAGAGAGAGAGAGAGAGATAGATAGATGGATGGATTAATGGATGGAAAGATAGATATAGATAAAGCTGTCAAATATCTCACCAGGACAGTATAATACCATGCTAAAGTTTCTTTATGAAAATTTTCCAGCATACACTTAGCACAGTACATGACTGCACATGATGTTCACTACTTTATTTACAGAACAAACTGTATGCACCCTGACAACAATCTTGTTTCAGCTCCACAACTCGTGCTCAAACTCATACCAACTTGAAATTACATTGCTGTTTATGTAATCCTTCAAACTCAATTGTTTGAGATTATCTATGTCTAACCGCTCTGTTGTAATTTCCTGGAGGAATGCAGATATTTTGCCAGTGAAGTATTGTCTTTCCGTTTCCTGATAAGTAACTAATGTCCAGGGTCCATTTACATTACACTCTCCAAGCTGAACTGAAAAACATGCCTCGGTCTTATGATTTAAGTGAGGCATTTTGTAATTTTAAATCTACACAATTATCCTTTCACCAGCCACGGGACTGTGGGATTGATTTACTGCCCAGCAGAACTCCATTTAAGAGTTAGTCTACTCCTATTCCAATCCCAAGAGTATGGCAAAGCAATAATATATAGCCATGTTTGTGATTAGCTGTGTCAAACGCTCTCTGTTGGCCCGGGTCATATATTATAACAGATTTCATTACAGCTTACAACATTGTCGCTGATTTATCCACACACTTGATAACATTTGACTGACTCTCTTTAAGCTCCTTGCATCAAATTCCCAGTATGCATATTTTTGTATTTTGAGAGTTGTTCTTTGAAATATGTTCTCTGAAACGTCTTTTGGGATGGTGCGCATTTCCATTTGCTTCTTTGACCTTTGAAGATTATTGTGAGATATTATAGAAATATTGCTGAATATTTAGAGATTTCACTTACATATGCAGCCAGTGCTGAGACCAAAAAGCAGAAGAGAAACAGGTCTTTCTTCATCTCTATAAAAAAACAAAACAAAAAACATAATAATTTGTGCGGATGTCAGCAGAGTCCTGTGTCCTTATCTTAAAACTTCCTGAAAAAACCTAAAGTAACATGATGTCCCCATTGTCTATTCTTTCTAAGAATTCTGCTTTTGTGCCCTCTGGGCCGTTCTCACACAGGGTTCAGAGTTCTCCATCTGTATGCTGGACGTACTCCTGCCATGACACCCCAGCATAAATCAGCCGTCTCAGTTGTCGTGGTAACAGGGCCCAGGAGATGAGCCCCGCTCAAAAGTCACATTCAAAGTCCGGAGGGGCAAAGTAAACATCAGAAGCTACTAGACTGGAAAAAGAGTCGACTAAGTACACAAGCTTTTAGCTTCCTGCACAGAGACAATGTGCCCATTATTGGCCATGTTGATGTGGACAATGACTGGGGTGCAATGGAATGAACACTGCATGCCAAAAGATGATATATAACTTTTAATTATTAAATTACATTAATACTCTTTTCTTTTTGTTTTAAAATTGCACAGTACATTTATAACGATAACTAAAATTTCACAGTGCATATTTTAATTCCTGATTATTTATCAGGTAAAACTTTGTAATTTCAGGAAACAAATGTAGAATAAACAGATTCAACTTTGGAAGTTATCTCCAGCAATTAAAAACTGAAAATATGTCAAAATATACATCGTTATTGATGACTCCAACGTGATATGCATCGTATTTATATGCATGATCTTTTATTTCTTTTTACCTTGACTATTATTCCAGAAGTGGTCGATGAATTAGTTCACTATAAATTGAAATTTGAGACTTACCTGAGCTGTGATGTTGCCGATAAAAGGGGAGGAATTTGGAGTCACAGAGAGTCACTGAGAGGCAGTCAGTCAAAGTACCTCTCACTCCCTTCTGCCTCCCCCTCAGCACTGTACATCAGATGCCCTTCATCCGCACTCGGATATTCAAAGAGACACAACTGACTGAACCCAGGTTGGGGGGTGGGAGGGAGAACAGAAAGATGGAGAGTGAATGTTTTGTGAAAGTTAATGTTTTCAGTGTATTAGCATTTTTGGATTCAAGTTATTTAACATTTTATTCGAACAAACTAATTATGCTTTCTAAAACCAATTAATATGTGGAAAACAAAGGTGCTTGGTATAGATTTTCAGATCTTGAAACTATATAAGCAGACCTGGGACAGGGCATTTTGACATTCAAAGCTAAAAGTAGATATTAAAAGCCACCTGTAGATGGCGCACAGTGTTTTTTGGCAGACCTTGAATCATTGCCAGCTGGCTGCTATCAGAGCATCATATTAACTGTGCACCTATTTTAGTTGCATTAGATCAGCTTGTTTGTGTTCATTTAAATAAATCCTCTAGATCTATCTATCAATCCATGCATCCACCTGTCTGTCTGTCTGTCTGCCTTTTTAGAAATTAGAATTTTTATTTTATATATACATATACCTTTAGAATCTGTGATAAACAAACATCTTAAAACAGTTAAAATATATAGGCAAACAAAAACAGTATCAAAATTATCTAATACTGCTACTAATATTTCTCTCTGTTTATTCTGAGTTCTTAAATATAATAATAATAATAAAAACATCCAGTACTAAAAATATTTCTCTTGTTATTTAAGATCCAGAATATTACAGGTAGAATATTAGAATATAATAAGAATAATGACTACTACTCTGTTTCTTTATTATAAGTTCTTTAATATTAGAATATAATAATACCAATAACAGCTACTACTATCACTACTACTAGTGATAAAAATATCTCTCTTGAATATTAGAATATAATAATTATTACAACTTACTACTAATAATAATATTTCTGTTTATTTAGAGTTCTTAAATATTAGAATATAATAAAATTAACAACTACTATCACTAATATTAGAATAAGAATTACTACTACTTTCCTCCCTGTTTCTTTAATTTAAGCTCTTGAGTATTTGACCTTTGCTCTCATCTTTTTCACAGCTACCCTTTCCGTATCCACCTTTTATCAGGAAATCTAATTATAACTGCAAGCAAATTCCACTCAAATTGCGAGAGCTGAAAATTCATTCGTGAACCACTGTGCATTGTTGTACGTTTCCTCTAAGCTATTATCAGTAAACATCTTGGTGTGCTGCTATGTGTGGGTTTTCGGGTACATTGCAATGATTATGAGGAATGTTTGTAAAATGGAAATATTCCACTCTTCCAACACACGCACAGACACAAAAGAAAAAAAAATCCGGCATTCCAAATATGGAGCTCCAGGAAGTGGTGAAAAAAAAAAAACTAAAAAAGAAACGTAGGTACAAATTTATATAGGAATATTTGTATAAGCAAGCTATAATAAAAGAAATAAGCCATTTGTATTTTTTTTTTTTTTTTTTTTTTTACAAATTTCTATTCTTAATAAACATAAAATTTATATATAGTACATATACATACCAATTGTCTATGGAAAAGAGGGGGAAAAAATGCTCAATGTTGGAATGCTCTCATTATGGACTTCCTGTCCCAGTGTGGGATTAGACAGTACTCTTACTCAGTATTTAGAGGCCACACACCCTATAGTTTAGCATCTTAAAATAGCCACGTACAGGAGAGGAAGTTTGGGTGAGCGCACACTGTGTGTCATTGCATTATGTAAACATTCTTACTGTGGCACTCTCATTTTCTTGCATATTCCAGCTCCAGTTAATGTGCCCCCACAGTAATCTGAGTGTTGGCGAGCAGGAAGTGATGCCGTTACCTTAATGAAGAGTCAGCCTGTTAAATACCGCTTCTTCTAGACATACCATTAAATCCAGTCTTTAGCTATAGCTATAAACACTCTCGCTGAAGTACTCTCGTTCATTTACTCCATCTCTTCTGCTTTCTTGGACTTTGCATTTGGACTAAGAGAAGAGAAAGGTAAGGTACACAATCCATTATTTTTAAACAGAAACGTTTAAAGTAAAGCATTAATATATTTGGGTCTTTATTCTTCAGATTTTATATTTCAGAATGAAACCTGTAGTATTGATTCTCTGTCTGCTGGGAGCAGCCTGCGCTAATCCAGTGAGTGCTGCGGTGAATAAACGTTCAATGTTCAAATGTCTTTCCATAAGTTTTAAAGAGTGACAATGTTTTTTTTTTTAATTATTACACAGATCTTGCATAAAGTGGCTATGGAGATGATTCAACATGCGTCCAACTCTGTAAGTGATGCTCAGTTTAATTCAAAGAAACTTTGCGGTAACTTTTTCAAAATGGTTTGGGTACTGCTGTTCTTATAATTGTTTATATTCCACAGTCGGAAAGCTCTTCAATATCCGAATCCTCCGACCAGAGCAATACCTCAGAACACTTAGATGAGGTGCGCTTTCAGTCAAATTCCACATCACACATACAAAAATAAACTTACACGTGTATCTAGAAGAGGGGACAATTTTTATGCTTTCAATGCTGAAAACAATTGTGATCAGTACTTTAACTCAACAAAATAATCTAACCAATAGAATTTGCACATTGCAAGTTGAATGTAAATTTGATAGTTAAAAATGTAAGATAACAACTAAACTTATTTTATTTATTTTTTTTTTTAAAGGTGAAATAGTAGGAAATATTTTTACAGTGAAGAGAACCTTGATTTTGTATTTACATTATGCAAATCCATGTCAAATTTCTACCAGGAAAAAAAATAAATTTTTTGTACAGTATTTAGCATTTGAATAGTCTTTAATAAAAATAATTATGTGCAAATTAAAAAATATATTTATTGATTGATTTATTTGCAGAAGTCTACGGAAACTGACGTCTCTGACAGCAGCGTAAGTGCTATTATGTCAACAATTAAAATATTCAATATTTAAATACACTTTTGGCTAACTTCACTTTCTATGTTTTCTTGACAGAGCTCAGAATCAACTGAGTCGGAATCAAATGAACCGGTATAATTAATCATTACTAGTACAGCTTTTCACAAATTTACAAACAACATGTAAATTTCACAAATCAATCCAACATGATTGCAAATGTCTGACCATGTTTTTTATATTTACATTTTGTTTAAAGATGTCTAGTGAAAGCCATTCAGTAGAAAGTCTGGTAAGTTATTTTGCCTTAACACAAGCTAAAACTCATGCTCTAAAGCATATTGATTGCAGAGAAATTGATTTCCTGTTGATACTCTCTCACGTTCTATCATCTGTGCTTATCTAGATTGGAAAAAGCGAGACTGCACTGACATCTGATAACACTCAAAGCAGTAAAGAGAATGTCCGTAGGGTAAGGAACGTCCAATTTCATCCAGCATATGACATGTGTGGTTACATAGGAATAATCACCATCATTATGCATTCACACAGGGCTGGATCTACACCCTCAAATGGGTCCATAAGGACAACAATGCCATCGTGCAAGCAACCGGCCAGCCAGGAGAGAATGACATTAAATCCACCAGTGATCTATCAAAAAAAAGTGAAAGCAGTGAATCAAGTGAAAGCCAGGAAATGGTTGCTCTGAATGAAGACGATAACGGTGCAGACACAAGTGAAAGCACTGAAAACAGTTATATTGTTGACGGTACTGAGTACAGTAGCAGCAACAGCAGCAGCAGCAGCAGTAGCAGTGAAAGCACCGAGTCCAAAAACAGCGCAGCGGACAGTGAAAGTCGCTCAACTGAGTGCCAGCCAGGGGTTGACAGCACAGAATGCGACAGCGAGGAAGACTTTCCTCAGGATATCGGTGATGATGGTGCAACCGACCCTTTCAATGGCATCCTAATGCCTGATGTCACTGAGCCCTAACAACAGTTTAAGACATAATTTTATGACTCAATGCTCTGATATCTGCAATTGGAAATCCCAGGAATATATTAAAATGGGAATGTTCTATTAAGGAAAGTATTTAAAGGAGGGTATGTAAGGAAATTTATATAATATTAATATAATGTTAATACTGTTTTTTAAGGTACCTCAGTCTGTTTTTAATTTAAAATTACCTTTATTGTAGACATAGTTTGATATTTGTGTTTTATACTTTTTTTTTTATACTTGCTTTTTATCAATGGATGTCTCTGGAGCTGAAGTTGTGCGCAGTATTTTTATATAGATTTTGTAGTCATTTATTTATACTGTTGCTATTAACCAATTTCAAATAAAGAAAATAAAGAAAAAGTCAAGCGTTGCACGACTCCTGTGAAATTCTTACTGCTAAAATGCAAGCACCGTGCATATCTTAAATGAAAGGGTTGCCCTAATGCAATCCAAGAGTAATTACCGACTTCAAACAGATTTAGCACATACCTTTGCACAAAACATGCCTAAACAATAAAAGTGTGTTTGGAGAGCTGTTGTGTAACATCAAGCTATGAAAGTGAAGGTGTGTGTACGTGTGTGTGATTGACTTTAGAAGTAATATATCATGTCTGTCAAACGAATGTCATTGCTGTTTCGATACCACAAGATGGTGGCAAACTTTAAAGAACAGTGGTGGGGTTTCCCTAGGCAGAACATCATGAACTCACACAGACATTACATGCTGAGCGGGACTTTCTGCCGTTTCATGTGTGCTGCTTTTGGCAGAGGGATAAAGATTCCTTACGCTAAGAACGGGGGTTTAGACATTGTAAGTTTGTTAATTACTGTATAATTAAAATGACTGTTTTATGGTTCAGTCTTCAGATAACAGACTAAGCACCGTTGGCTTTCATTGTCTAGACAATTGACACCGTGTGATCCAAGATAATGGCAGACATTATCCATTATGACAGAAAAGGGTAAAAACTTTAAATAATGGGTTTTTAGAGACTGTAAAATATTATTTGTAAGATTCCTCAGTTTAAAAAAAAAAAAAAAAAGTAAAATTATCAGTGCTATTCTCCAATAGCTTGAGTTTATGGTTAGCTGTTCAGCTGCTAATATATTATATAGTATAATAAAATTAAAGAATACTCATTCTGCATGTTCTCAATAAGAAAGCAACTTTTAAAAATCTGGAGTATAATCTGTTTTTGGCCAAGAAATGTTCCTGAATTGTAGGCTATAAAAGGATAGTCAACATAAAAACAAGAGATTCATCATTTACACCCATCCAAACTTGTATGAGTTTGGAATAATGGAATATGAAGATATTCTGAAGAATGTTGGTAGCATAGCTGTTTGGAAGTTTGGAAAAACATAAGAGTGTTTTTCTTTAGCCTCCTTTCATCAGATTCATGCCTTAACTTCTTAATTTATTTAAGTTTATGTCTGCCACCTGTTCCAGTGAGCTCTATACATGAGGGACTTTATGTGTTAAATTCCCATTACACTGCGTTTTTACACAGTTCGTGAACGACGCGACAAACTAGAATGTACCTTATATTATAATGAAGGAAAAAGTCTACTCTAGTTCACCGCGTCGCGTCACTGCGAAGGCTGCTTAGGTTGGGAGGTACAGGGCGCGTGCAGTGCTCATGCACACGCACCAGGCGGCGTCAAGCTTAACTGTGATGATCTTCCTAAACCTGATATCACACCGAAGAGAGCGGCAACTGTCTCTAAAACTTGTAAAATCTCAATGAAACCACTCACGACTCGACCATTAACTCTTGTGATGCCCAAATAGGGGCTGTTAACGAACTATTTTTCGACGTTTTATGTGAAGTACGAGAAAAAATATACCTAATTTGAGATGGGGAAGTCCCCGCAAGGAAATCCCCTCTTCATAAGATAATTTCGAAATTGAATGAGGCTCTCACAGGCTGAAGCTTTCTGCCTTTGGTCTACAGCAGACGCATGTAGTAAGCCTATGACACTCAAACCCGTGCAATCTATGGGAAAATCGAACTTTATGCATTGGTTTTAACGCGCGAGCGGATTGTTCAGAATGGATGAGATAAAGAGAGAGAACGACGCGCTGAGGGCGAAGTTGCGAAGCTGCTCTACACTCAATACATTTTACCACGAAACACAACAAGAAATTGCTCGTTTAAATCAGTTGGTCACCTCCAAAGACGGAATTATTGCCGATTTGAAGGCAAGACTGGGGAAGTATGAGAAAACGGTGGTCATAGAGGGAGAGGAGCCCTATATTGTAGGGCCGTCGAAGTCTCTCATCGAAAGCTTGTGTAAGGAAATTTGCAAATTAAAGCAAAAACTCAAGGAGTCAGAGGCGGACGCCGCCCAGAGATTGGAAACCAATAAAACAGTAAGTTAAAAAACATTTTTCATTTGTCTTCCTGTTTCTCCAATGCATTCATCTACAAAATGTCAAGTTAATTGTTTTTCTCTGTACATCTCACCAGCTAAAGCACTGTAGAGTAAACCTTCTTTGTAAAATAGCCTATTCAAACCTAAGACTAAATAAGAACATTTTTAAGAGCTTTATCTATCCAACAATAAATTGGTGGTCCTACAGGCTGCCAGTCTCACCATTTGAAAAGTGCCCAAAACCCTTCAAAAACAGACCAGCTTAACCAAAAAAAAGCTAATAATTTACAGCGGTTATTTCCAGTTTAAGAGTAATTTTGTTAATTTGTTCAGTTACACATGATTACTTCACAGTCTGTGCATTAGTTGTGGTTAACGTTCACCTGTCAGGAAGTGGGCATGACAAAGTCTTTTGACTGTTTGCTTGTTCAGGAGATCCAGAGGTTGCAAGAAAAGTTGAAGGAGAAGGATCAAGAGCTGGAGACCATCAGGGAAAGGCCCGACCAGGAGAAAGAAAGAGAAATCCATCGACTTCGCTCAACCTTGGCCGAAAGCGATCGGACACAGGCCACCAGGGCCGTCCTTTGCAACTCTCTCGCTGAAGAAGCTGAGCAGTTGAGGACGCAGCTGGGGGCCACCGTGCAGGTGTGCCAGGAGCTTTTGGGACGGATGGAGAAAGAGAAAAGCAAGACGGCAATGGCAGATCAGAGAAGTCAATCAAACGAGGTGTGTTGGGGAAACTATCAGCATTCTACAACATCTGGACCACCTTTAAAAAACACTTTAATTAACAACATTTGACTTTGCTTTTTGTAGATTCATCAGACAAAAGATTCCCCTGAAGTTCCCCATCTAAATGTCATCATCACCAAGTTAGAAGAGGAGAACGACCAGCTTAAAAAGAGAGTTGCATATGTAAGGCTCACATGATGGAACTGTTATTTGATCATCACCCACTGACATTTGTTTTACCTGTTTCATTTGCAGAAAATGTCACTCAGTACCTTTTATGGAGAGACACAACAATGTAAAATATTCTCGGAAAATGTCATGCCATTTTTTGTCTGTTCACATCATAAATACATGCCTTTGTTCCATCTCAGGTGGAAAGTTTAAACTCAAAGTGGCAGAAGTACGACTCCAGTAGGGAGGAGTATGTGAGGGGCTTGTGTCAGAAGTTGAAAGAGTCAAACGGTCTAGCATCCGCAGATCCGACCCTCACCCAAACTTCGGCAGCGGGCAACGTGGCTTTGTTCCAGCAGGAGATCACACGACTCAACGGCCTCCTGCAGGACAAGATGATGGAGTGCGAGAGACTCAGCAGAGAGAGGGATGGCAGTAAAAGAGACCAGGAGCGCATTCAGATGCTTGAGCAGCAGGTCTTTATCATTATTTTGAATTCTTCTTAAACAGGAAGTCATTGTATTTTTGTTACAACAAAGGTGAGAAGTAGTGCCGTTGTGCTGCCCATAAACCAAAAGCCTTCTTTGTTCTCCTGTAGGTTTTGGCCTATATTGAGGACTTCAAATCAGAGAGGGCAGACCGAGAAAGGGCTCAGGGTAAAATCCTGGACCTTAAAGAAGAAGTTGGGCGACTTCAATTGCAAATACGCACACAGGCAAGTCTTCAAAAAAGACAAAAAAGAGGGAAAGAATCTCATTTAAAGAAGAAACAATTTATATATATATATATATATATATATTTTTTTTTTTAAATAAAAGCCATGATGAAACTGAAATGGCAACAGATCTAAAAAAAAAAAAAAAAAGGATAGGGTCGGTACAGCTGTTTAATGGATTTTAAGATGTGGGCGGTGCATTTTTATTGCAACATAATGGGGTCAAAAAAAGGAAGAAAAATGCATGGCTGATTTGTGACATTAACATACTAAGTAGATTTTCATTATTTTTTTTCTTTAATCACACGGCAAGAAGTGGCAACCCCCATTGTTAAATCATTTACCATAGTTAGTACTATACTAGTAGTTTTGGTGGCATAATTAAATGTATGTAGGTAGATTGTGCAATATTAAATTAGATTTTTTAACTTGAAACCAGTGCGTTCACAATTTTTAAGTCGCCAATCTTTCAGTCCACACTTTAAAATCCAAATCCAATGCCCTTTAAATAACACGTGGTGTTTCTCTATTGCTCAGAGCGTCCAAGATGCCTCATCATCACGGCGACTTCACATGGGCCTAAAAAAAGTTCCCCACCGACAGACGGACACCGCCGAACCACGAAGAAACAGTCCCCCAGAAACAAGCTCAAAAAGGACTATCAGTAACACGGCACCGCAGGGAGCCGCTGAACTGCAGTGCCCTCGCTGTCTCACCACGTATGACGACGAGCACACGACCGAATACCTAAACCACTGGGACGAGTGTGCCAAGCTGTGAGTCTCTCACCTCACTGACTTTTCACAGGGCACAGAAAGCACTGAGGACAGAATCACTACAGGCTTGCAGACTATGGGATGTTTGACAGGGTGTTGATGAAGGCAGGGGCACGTTTAAACAGGATGGATTCGAAGGAAGAGCTTTTCTCGGGGTTTTTTTAGGCTTGGCTTCGACTTTGGGTTTGGTTGATGTTTAGAAAGACGCTTGTGGCATAGGATTCAAGACATGACTTAGGGATGGTCATTTCCAGTTCAAACGCAGATGGTTTGGTTACGAGCATTTGTGGTTTATAAATCACTGAGTTTTGTCACTTGTTTGGTTTTATGGTTTTCAGCATGGTACATTTTGTCCAAGCGTTTTAATCAAATTTTGCTTAATACTGTATTGCAGATCTGTGTATAGTTCAGATGGATGGTAAAATTGGTATCATATACCTCACCAATATGTATTCTCTTTATCAGCTGGTTTGCACTTTTTGCCATTTTAATTATTGCCAAATACAGATGATAAAAGTACATAACCCTTTCTATTTAATACATAAGCTTTTTTATTATTAGACTGTTAATTATAATTCATACCGTCTTTGTTATGGTGCTATTTGTAAAGATTTTTGTTATATTTTTATATTTCATTTGCGTCTTTTTGTAACTATATTAATATTTGCCTACATTTTAAATCTGAAATTTTAATTTGTACCAGAATATACAGAGCAGCACAGTGCACATTATTAATGCTCTTTTGATTATCAACTTTCTGATTAATATATATTTATGAATATATATGAAAACTTTAGTTTCCGATTAAAAGGCTCTGTGATGTATTACGTCATTGCATACAGTTTAAGGCACCTTTTGACTGTGAGGTACTTGCCATTCTATCCCCCTCTGCAGTTGAAAACATTCTAGTTTTAAGTAAGAGAGGAAGTTCCCTACATCCTGGTAAATTAAGACGTGAAATTTTCACATCTTAAATGCTGCCTATGACAAGATGGCCTCCTATTGCTGCACATATGAACACTTGAATGGGGTTTTAAGGCACTAACAGCAAAACTATGAATTAAACAATCAAAAACTAAGCCAAACTAAGACATGAGAAATGTGGTAACTATAGGAGGATTTATTTTTATAATAAAAAATATTTGCTTAAGGACCTAGCTGTGTAATCTTGTTTGTGTCTGTGAGTGTTCGTACAGTCAAAGGTAATTTTAGTAAGATATGGGAAACCAGACACTGAAAGAGTTGCGATAATACTGGTAAGATCATGAGGCATAGTGTGTCATAAAGCATTAAACTCAAGTCCCATGGGATTTGAATGCGCGTGTGTGTGTGTGCACACACAAGTGGTGGAAAGCCCCTTCCCAAGCACAACTGAATGGATAGGCTATAACTGCAGCAAATTCTCAGCTGTCCCAAAGCCTGGAAGTGAATAAAAGAAGAGAAGCAGGCGACTGTCGGGTAGAGAGATATAGCAGGACTGGCTATTTAAAGGGGGAGGCTATGGGACCAAACAAGGCTAGTTAGTGTCTGTAACTGAAACTAGATGCATTGTGTTTCTGTGTTGTACAAACAATAATATCACAGAATCGAAATTCCTAATTTTATATACACATTTTGCACCAAGATAACTGCTGCTATAGTTTTTAGAGGCAGTAACACATTATCCAAGCCATTATAAAAATGTGTGACAATTGAAAATAGTCTGGAAAAACCTTATGTGCATTCATTTGTGGTTTCGTTAGATATAAGGTCATGGATTTAGGTAATTTCATGGATGTATTTTTGTACATTTTCAGCATTTTAGCACCACCGTTGCTACTATTCTGAGGTTAATGCTTGAAATAAGGTGTGTGGTTAACACAAGCATAACTTTTTTGATGACCTAAGATAACAGCAATTTTTTTTTACTTCTGTTGAACAAGGCGGTTGCTAACAAGTGTCTAAATAGGACTGTGGAGGTTGCTGGGGCTTGATAAACAGTTAAAACAACGCTTATGAGAACTCTCATAAAATGATAAAAAACCTGACTCTAATATAATTATAAATTAAAAGAGTAGTAGCGCAGTTCTATTATGGCCTACATTAAGCATTAAAAATACATAAAAGTTGTGCTAATTTGTGAATGATAAACAAAAAAAAAAGTAAGAATCCTAGATGTTTGTCGATCACAGAGCATACTTTCCACTATAATCCAATGGAAAATCTATTGGGTTTTTGTTGAGTGAACCAGAGTGTCCGCAAACTTTCAGGTTGGCCTACAAAAAAACGTTTATCACCGCAGGACTGGATCACAAACAATTGACTTTTAGTCCTGAAGTATACATTTTTTTATGAGCACACGGAGATATGCAACCAGTGCTCGTGAAGCCAAATTTTGCACAAAACTGCAGAGCAAACTGAAATCCCTGAATAGTGAACAATGACTCCTAAGACCAAAATCAGTGATAATAAATCATTAGGCCTACTAAGTTTCAACAAACTGCAAATCATAATAAAAAGTATGGTATTCTAAAAAAATTAAATAAAAATACAATGGTTCTTTGTTAAATTCCTCAGCATAATCAGGCTGAATGGAAACTAATTGGTAGCAAAACAGGTTTTCAAAACTCAACGCTTCATACCTTTTTTCAAACAGGCAAAATTATTCATATTCTTCATAACAAAGAATAACTAAAGTGGTTTCTGAAGAGTGATTCTTTGAACTGAATTGTCGACTCAAAGCATAATCTGGCTCCTTTTTAAATTTTTATATTTAAATCATCACCTTTGTGTTATATTTGGGAAACTGGTCATAAGTACAGGCGCATATTCAGATCACGTCAGACATCTAAAAGAGCATCACAGTCCCCTGAGTCAATAAAACCTTGATGAGCTCAGACGCACGACCCCATCTAGCTGCCACGGGGGTAGGAGGGAAAACTCCAGCAGGAGTTTCATGCTCTCTACTTCAGTCAAGTCACCACTCTCGAAATGACGTCGCTCAAGCACACACTTCGGTGGACGGCCTTAGCTTGTCATTTTTCTACCTGCAGGAGTCATTTGTTGTAAAGTCATAGAGAAGATCGTGTTGCCGTGAAGAACGTAACAGGAGAAGTGATGGATGTGTGGGCCCTGCTGTAGTTTTGTTCTTTTTTACGAAAACTTTTCCTTGGAGAAGTGAAAGGTAGGCTTGAAGGGATTCCCCACATACACACCTACAATAATGTGAGACCCACACATATCTAGAGCAGAAAAGCAAACACACACACACCACAATCCACCTTCAGAAAGTGGAATTAATTAGGTCACATGACTTTTACAGTAAAAACTATTCAGAGAAAGACCAAATGTCACTAGCACAATTAACTCCACTACTGATATTTAAAAATTCTACACCAGCACAAGAAAAGAAATCCCAAGTAGCCTATCATGGTGGCGCTTGTTTACCCATTATCCTTAACTTTACCCACCGTGTTGCTCGGAGAGGGAAAACTTTATAAAACACCATGCCAAAACGGATAAATATGGCCTTTAATCTTTTAACGCAGGGAATTCCCGAGCATTGGCTAACATCAATGTTTATTTTGAAGAGCAGCAGCTTATTTAACATAGATTGCTGTTGTTACTGACTGTTCGAATTATCGCAGCCTGTTGTATTTTTTTTTTTTTTTGATAAGAGCGATCAGCGCTTAGACAGAACACTATTGTCAATTCCAGTATGTGGAACGATGGGGGTTTTCCCTCTTGAGCTGTCTGTTTCTCCCCAGCTCTGGGCCATCCTCAATGAAAAGATCTTCACCAGTGATTACAAACTACACTATCTCATCTCCTATCTTTGATTTCTCTCTAATAAGCCCAGCTCTTACTTTCTTTGACTCTGTTATTGTCCAAGTCCTTGCTTTGGAAGACTGACTGTAGAGGACTAGGCTCCACACGTATTCCACAGTTGAATGTGTATGCCAGGCCAATTTATCTTGCACTCTACTTATAATATCCAAATGTTATATGGAAGACTTTTTTGTTGTTTTCAGTATGGGAGACCAGATTTATTTATCTTGTGTAGTTGCACTTCATATTCATTTAAACCAACTTTTAAAATTCATGTTGAAAGTACAAAGTGAATCTGGTCTCAACCAGAAATGTCTTACTAAAAAGATTGTACATAAATGAGGTAACTCCAGCATTGCATCATGGGTGACTAAAACTGGGCAGACTTACAAAAGCAATACCAGGAGATTCATTCTCCGATTTTCCAGGCGAACATGTGGTCAGTTTTAAAGTTAATGTAAATACATGTATATTTAATAAATTAGTGATTTTTTTATTTTGTTTATTAAAATTACTACACTAAAACAGTTTATCTTACTCTACTGTTTTAAATGTTTTAAAGAAAATTTTCATTTATTTGATCACAATAATATTTAATTATTATTTGATAATAAAAACAGCAATACTGTAAAATAATACAGTTTCAAACAACCATTTTCTATATGAATATATTTTAAAAAAATCTTCTATGAAAGCAAAACTGATTTTCTAGCATGGTTAGTGTCACATGATGCTTCAGAAATCATTCTAATATAATGATTTGCTGCTCAAGAAATATGTTTAATAAGACACATGTAAGCTTGATATTTTTCTGGAAACTGTGATAGTTATGCTTGCCATTTAGAATCAAAATATGCTGTGTTCTATCAATTATTGAAATGAGACCATCTCTTCTGGAACAAGACAAGCAACGTTTCAACTAACCTGCTATAGCTGTTTCTTTGTTACGTTCTAAAAAGAAGGTAGGCGTTCCACCACAGCGAAGGTTTTTTTTTTGGCAGGAAGTGAAGAGAAAAAAAAAGCCCTACATAAAACAAGTTTGATGATGACGGATAGTGACAAAAGTTCCCTTTCTGTGGGAGTCATAAGTTTAGAAATAGTCTGTCAAGTGGTTTCAAAGATTAAAAATATGC
The DNA here is from genome assembly GCA_032361145.1 of Enteromius fasciolatus. Classification (NCBI taxonomy): domain Eukaryota; kingdom Metazoa; phylum Chordata; class Actinopteri; order Cypriniformes; family Cyprinidae; genus Enteromius; species Enteromius fasciolatus. The sequence continues at coordinate 6,838,996 of JAUMHR010000042.1, read as the reverse complement.
CCTCCCTCCTATTTTAAAACAGGATTCCAACAAATTTTTTGAAGAATGAGGTAATCTCACTTTTTGTTGCAATTTGAAAGTGAAAAAGCCTAAATCACATACATACCTCAAAATTCAGTCACCTTATGGACCATCTCTATAATGGCAAAAAGTACATATCGTTTTTATTATTTTATTTCAATGACTGATACAAAACTTTTTTACATTTCTCAATATCATTATAAAATTAGGGTTAAATTAAACATATTGGGCCTCATTTACTAAACGAACATATGACAGATGTTTGGGGCATACTGTCATTTCTACGCAAAAAATCTCACATCTGGTCTCAGATCGGTACACAAGTTTTGCGTTATCTAAACTTGCCTGCAGCATATAAATCTGGTGAATTGTAGAACAACAGGTTAACCAGTAGCATTATAGGGCCGGTTTCCCGGATAGGAATTTTCCAGGACTAAACCTTTGCTAATTTAGGACATTTAAGAATTTGTAGAACGTGTCTTACAAAAATGCATTATCTGTGAGCATTTTAAGACTAAACAATGGCAATGATGTATTTTAAGATATATCAGTGCAAGCCTTTTCCAGTTTAGACAGCTCTTAACATTTACTTTAATCTAGGACTAGTCTTAAACCCTGTTCGGGAAACTGCCCCGTAGTGTTTTTTTTTTTTATTCAGGACTTTAACTTTATACGTGCGAATAACAGCACAACAGACCATGAGGATTGATCATCTATAAAAGGAATAAAATAAATAAGACAACACAAAATATATAAAATACAGTTACAAAAGACAAAAACTGTGGAACAAGTATAGGCTACACTAATTTGTGACACTCTTAGTACATTTTAATTCTTTTATTTCATTTAATCTACCTGATCGCACAGGTGCCTCACGTGCAGTTAGTGCTGCCTGACATTTCAGCTGTTCTTCATTTTATTTTAATGTGAAGTATTCTTTTTTTTACACGGATATTAGAACAAGTGTGTAATATAAAGCCTTGCTGTTTATAATAAATTCCAACAGCCTAATTTGTGTTTTATTTTATTATTTTTCAGTCTTTTTCTGTTCTAAATACAGTTAAATTTAAAATGTTTGTTGTAGAGTAAGAAAGAGAGGCTATAGTGTTTACATTTACTAAGATTTTAATATACACATGAATGACAAATTAATGTAGCCTAATTGTTTGCAATTACAAGGTGTTTTTGGAGCAAGATCAATTTCACTTTCATGAGTTTACTTCCTCTTTTTGGCCGGGTTTCATTTCTCCTCGTTGTAAACTCTAGGGGTTAGGCTTCAAAACCAGGGTGTTTTTCAGGGACGGGAAATTCAAAGAACGATGTTTTCTGCTGCCACATTTATCAATGAGTGATAATTTGTATGAAGAGATTGATTTTCATGAATCACGCGATTTGTGAGCATCAATCTACTTTGATTTCTACACTAGATTGATAAATGAGGCCCCACTGTGCCCCTAAAAAAATGTCCAAAATAAGAAGAATAGTCGGACAGTGTGAGCAGACTTTAAAATTATTGAGAGAAAAAAAAACACTGGAGGGCAGCCTTTCTGAAAAAAAAAAAAAAGTTTTCCTGAAAAAGTTGCTTTTGCCTGTTTTTTCTTATCAACTTGACAAGCTGAAATTAATTTTAAAAATATAATCCTAAATATCACCTTTATCTCATTATGCATTCAGTAGGGAACGCTTGAAAATAGGCAGCGTTAAATGATAAAATCTGAAACACTTATTTTAAGTTTTCTACTTTTAACATGCACTTACCTCACAGCAGCAACAATAATACTGCATAACCTGCTTCCAATGATGCTCACTGTTTGGATTGGAAAGAATGGTTTCACTGACTTGTACTTGCCACACCCTGGTAATATAGTCACAGAAGAGAAAACCACGCAAAATAAAGCTAACTTCACCTCAGTTTGACCAATTTTTAGAGAATGTTTATCACTGTTATGATTGCTGTAGTAATCAGATGCAGTCAGTGTAAAACTGTAAACACTTAGTGAAAAAGGCTGTAGTGTTTCACATGCATCCGTTCTTACCAGAACGATGGGGACGGACCCGTTGCAAGGTGCCAAGTCATGCAAATTAGGGGTGCTGAGCTGCTCCTTTTATGTTGATCTGCAGTCAGTGTTGTATTTCCCCTCGATTGGATAAGGTTAGGAATTTTATAAGGTGTTATGAATTGGAGCCAAATGGAAAAAACAACTGACACAGAAATGTCCTGCCACTCTACTGTATTCCATCTTTCAAAAAGAAAGACAAGATTTTAATATTACTTAACAATATGTTAAAAAGTAGCCAGTCCGGCTTCAGTGTTAATACAATATACACTCTATAACAGATTGATAGTGTGAGTATTGTTCTTTTCGATTCAATTCTGAAAGTATTCTGATACAAGCTTGGTACAAGTTGGAAAAAGAGAAAGGAAAAAAAAACAAAAAAACAAAAATAAAATGGTAACGTGAACACAGTTGTTACACTGAACATTTTTAAATGAAAAAACGACGTGAACATTGTCAAGTATTAGCCGTTCTCCCAATAAAGGGAGAGATTTGGGGCAATGACGTGAAGCTGACCAGACCGTTTCTCTTGACGAGTTGTGAGGAAGTGCAGTGATAGGTGCAAAGGTGAGCAAAGCCACAGCTGATCTGAATTAACTGATCTTTTTTTCATATTCATCTTTTTTTCTTGAAGCATGTCTTTTGCGGTGCCTTCGTCCTAATATACAGAGAAAATCCAGAACATGGCACAGATCTAAGTGAAACGGCCCACTCACTGCCAAAAAGCACACACGCTTTTTAAAAGAAGAAAGGGAAACCAAAATAATAGGGATAAACTTATAGAGTAGCATTTTGTGGTTGTTGGGTTTTTTTGACTTTGCTTTTTTTTTTTCTCTCCAGAAGTACTGCAGGAATACAAGCCCATTTTGGGTTCTTTGAGGAACCCACAGCAACAAGGACAAGGCAAGGCGGCATGGATAATGTAGACCGGAGGAGCAGTTGAAGCATAGCAGCACTGGGGTCAGCAGTCAGTCTGTAGAAACATGGGAGAGAGAGAGAGAGAGAGAGAGAGAGAGAGAGAGAGAGAAGAAACCGGAGCAACGCTTATCGATTCCAGCCATTGTCTTTTGAAAGGAGGACCCATTAGTGGGCAGCAAATGTGGCCTTCTTCAAACTAAAATTGGACCAGTTGATGGACAACCTCTGCCTTGTCTGTCGTGCCGAGTCCAAGCAGAACCTGCAAAAAGGGTGATAAATGAATTTGTTGGCAAACAAAAGGTCATGGATGGCAGAGAAAAGCATTACCAATTCCAAACTATACCTTTTGAAATATTCCACCTCGCGTTCAGTCTCGTCCATGTCTACGCTGTCCAAATCAATGTCTTTGGGCAGAAATACATCATCTGTTGGGCAACAAGAGAGTTCTGCCTTGATTTTCAATTCAAAAGTGGCTAAAACTTTGTGTCCTCTTTATCTACAGACATACTTGGCAATTCACAACACTCACCTATTGAGTTATTCATCTTGTCCGATTTCTTCTTCTTATTCTTCTTGGCTTTGCTTTTGGGCTGAGGGGACTCGTTGTTTGGGGCTTTGCCGTTCTGCTGAGGGTCTAAAGCTGAAGATTCAATAACAGGAGAGTTCCTCTCATCTTTCCCTCCATTCTGTGGCTTTTTCCCATTAGTCCTCTCGTCCCTCTTGATCTCGGTCACTGACTCGTCTGAAGCTTTTGGTTTGGCTTTGGCGTCAGTTTGAGGGCTGGCTGCATTCCCGGCTTTGGGAGGCTCTGGAGCTTTGGAGGTCTCAGCTGGCCTCTTTGTTGCCTCACCATTGGGTTTGGAGCCAATTGCTTGCTGTTTGGGTTTGACCTTGGTATGGGAGGACTCTGGGTGGGAGGAGGTGCCATTGTGGAGGGCAGGAGACTCTGAAGGTCTCTCTTTGCAAGTCTTTGGGCTTGGATGTTGGAATGGGCTGTTCTTCCCACCGGCGGGGCATTCAGGTTCTAGACGAGGTTCCTTAGGACTGAGACGGATGAGATTGTGTAGAAGCTGTGTTTTGCCATTCTGCATGTTCTTTTCTAAAACGTTCTGTGCCGTCTGCTGAAGAGGCTGAGGGTTGTTGGTTGTTGGAACAAGACAAGGATGTTCAGACTTTGTTATCTCCTTGATTTTATTGTCTTTCTTTTTCTTCTTAGATGCCCGCAACTGCTGCATTTCCTGCAGGCGGAGCAGCTCCTGCTTCAGTGCCGCCTCCTCCTCCTGCTGCCTCTGTTCCTTCAGAAGTTGCTGTTGTTCTTCCAGTTCCCGAGCCTCCGCCTCTAGACGGGCTTTCTCCTCCATCTGCACAAACAAAACCCGACAGAGTCAATACCAGGACACCGTAAATCAGGGGTTTTTACATATGTTTATTATTTTTACTTCACAGTTATTTTAATCCCCAAACTGTTTTAGATAGTTATGTTATGCTTCTTTTGCTTTGCTAAAAAAATTTAATGAAAAAACCCCTGCCCTAAGTAACAGTTTGATTCCATAACTAGATTTTTTTTATTACAAATATCATGCATTATTCATAAATATCATTAAGCTTTTTGGATCAGGATGACATTTTAAAAAACTGAACTAATCTTGCTTGGTCATATAAAGGTCAAATTATTTGACCTATTATTTGACATTTCATGTTTCCAAAGTTTTTCCATATGTTAATAAGTTCCGTTGAAGTTTTATACACACGCACACACACATATTAGTGGTGACATAAAAAATGTGTTTATATAATGTGTGTGTACGGTGTATATTATACATGTTCATATATTTTTGTACGATATAATTTGTATAAATATAGATATATACACACACACACATGTAAATATATACACACACACACACACGTACATTATATATATAATATTACTTTTTTTAAGAAATAAAAATAAAAGGTTACACAAAACTACTTAAGATTTCCTTTTCTCAGTATATTATAATAAAATAAAGACAGTTGTATAGCATTTTAATATAGTTTATGATGATTAAATGAGTTTACCTTCTTCTGTTTGTGACGGGCACGTTTGGCTGCTTTGGAGCTACTGGTTGGTTTGTTGTCTGCGCTGTTGATGAACTGTAACAGGTCCTCTACCTTACGATGGTCCTCCACCCCATCCCGTTCCAGCAGCAAATCATCTTTTTTAGGCTGTTCCTCCTTCCGCTTGGTCAGCCTGAGTCGCAACTTCTCCCGCATCTCTGCATAGTTCCTACTGGTGGGTGCGGCAGGGGGCTTCGCAGCACAAATAACATAAACCTGATTAGCTTGTTTATTCATGACACCTTCAACAATAAATGGTTAACATGCACTGCTTCCACAAATATTCCTTTAATGGTTTGATTTACATAAGCAGCAGAGCATGCAAAACTGATATGGTGCAGGAAATAAGCACATGCACTGATCCATCAATGACACTGTGGGAACAGGACACACTGATTCCAGGCTTTGATAACACAAAGTGCCTGATTATAATTGAAAGTGAGGGAAGAAAAGTGTCAGCTTGTAGAGATTTTACTATACTGATAGATGTAAATTTACATGGATTACATTTGTGTGCAAGACTGCTTTGCGTTAAAGATAAAGTGGCAGTAAAAAGTATTTTACATCACTTACAATTCTCACAAATACCAACTAGCCTGTCAATAATGTTATGGACGATGACCAATAAAATTGCAAGTCAATATTCTTTACCATTTCCTCTAAATAAATTCTAGTAAACACAAACTAAAATATGTATAGTTTTAAGTTTAAACAAATGATATTTGAATTACAAAAGTGAAAACCATTTTGTTTTGTATCTTTTGTGTTGCATTCCTTTAATATGAGTCATATTGTTATATTTATTAATTCATACGGTGATGTAAAACTCTGGTCACACTTGTCTGATCCAAACAAAAAGACATTTAAGCAGTTATGTGAAAGTCAAGTGATGGTGTTTACGTACCCCTCCGTGACCGAAGAATTCACAGTAGCAGCAGTCACAGTACTTTCCTTCTTTCTGATTGGTGGAGGTGGAAGTGGAGGAGCTGTGTTCCGAGCTGCTGTCCTCATCTTGGCTCTCCTCTCCTTCATATGGCTGGTGCTCGTAGCCTCCGTTCCCTTCACAGCGATGACCCTCACAGTCTGGATCACTGACAAAAACATCCCGACTTTGAGTATATGGACATATTCTGGTCATTAAATTACAAACTTTAAGCTTGCTTGACTTATTGAATAGAGCAGCTTGTCTACTTGTTTTAGATGCTGGCACAGCAGGATATGACACAGGAAATGACTGACCTGCACACGCTATTTGGACCACTGACTAAGCCAACACCCTGGGTGGCTTGCTGCTCACCAGATGACAAGCACAGACCCTGATGGACATCCGTGTAGTCTGGAGAGTGCGTTACAGTCTTTGGGAAGGGCTGAGTGCCTATACTAGGTAGGTGTGTGTTGGGGGAAGAAGGATGTGAGGTTCCGTTGAGAGAGGGGAGAGAAGTGAGACTAGTGGGACTATTCCTAGGAGCAACAGGAGTGGGATGTCTATGGTCCTCTTTACCTAAATTATGGAAAACTTCATCTAAAAAAAAGGACAAGGAGAAAAAAATAAGCACAGGAAAGCGAAAATTTGATCTAAACACATTAAAAAAAATGGGTAATTGATTAATTAACGTGGAATTGATTATTACTTGACTGGACAGTGGTGGCGGTACTGGAGACAGAGGAGGTGGCAGAGGAAGTGGCCATCACCGCTTCACTCGCCTCCATGAAGGCATCTTGGTAGTTGAAGAGACACTTTTTCTTGGCGCCATTCTTCCTCTCTTTGCCATCCAAGGCAGGGTGGGGATTGACATTGGGTTCCAAACTGGAGGAGAGAAGGGGCACTTCGGGAAGGGGAGGGCCCAGCATGTCACCTTTAATAAGGAGAAGAGTTTCAGAGTCAGAGAGCTACTGAAAACAATAAAAGCCACAGGACACATTCTTTTGGTTCTTTAGTGACCATTTAAAAGTGTATAAATTACCAATGTTTGTATAGAGACGAACTAACCAAGTAATTGTTTCTGCAGTGACGTCACCCACTTTTGGACAGAGACGTCTCGCCTGAGGTGTGGTGCTAGAAAATTGCGTTTGACTCATTCACAAATTTTGATCTATTTCCAACGGTTTTTCACTACCAGCCCTGCGGTCTCGGGGAAACCCATCAATTATAGTCCAAAGAGAGCACGAGCAACAGCTTAATGAGAATAAACATAACACGCCTCTTCTGTGGATGGCATTTTGCTAATGATGGCAGGTGACTAAACGTCTGGTTGTTAATATTACTTTGGTCAAAAAACAACTCATCCAAACAGCTAAATTGCCTGTAGTTTCTAGTTTATGGCCTCAATAAGTCAAACTTTAACTACGGTTATCACTATGGCAATTCTTGTGAGTGAATCCTGTATGCCATATATTTAAGGTATATGGCATAAAATATTTTCAGAGACTCTAGCATTTTAGCAGTTGTGGCTCCCCAAACTTCAGCATGTTTTAAGTGTATTTCTCTTCTAGTCAAGTATCTAAAAACAAATACTGACCCTGTATGCACACTGTGCTTTTCAAAATTATTTGATCTGACACTTAAATTTTCTTTAAAGCCACATGTAACTGGCCAGGTCTGGAGCCCTTATTTTAGCGCACCGTATGACTGACAGATGAGTAGTTCTTTGTGGTTGTCTGGGACACACTAGTGCTTGAACTACAAATGTATAATGTCAAATGCTGTTTTCTAAAACACTAGTAAAAATAAATGTTCCAAACAGTGAATTGCTGCAAAAATAGCAGAAATAACCTTTTTTTTGCTTCCCCAAAGAACCTTTTAATTAATAGCTCTTAAAAGATCTATTTTTCCTTAATGCAAAGAACATCCCTTTTTTTTCCATTTTAAATACGCTTTGTGCAGTGGAAGAAGAAAATTCACTATGGATTGGTATTAAACTCAATTCCTGGAGGGCCAAAGCTCTGCAGAGTTTAGCTCCAACCAACTCTAAATCACACCTGCTTAGAGGTTTCTAGTGATCCTAAAGACCTTGATTATCTGGATCCAGTGTATTTGATTAGAGTTGGAGCTAAACTGTGCAGAGCTGTGGCCCTTAAGGAATTGAGTTTGAGACCCACGCTCTTTTGTGACATGCATTCAAATGACATAGCCTCCGGAATTAGAGAGAGAAAAAAAACACCCAAAAAAAACAACTGTAGGATGAGACATGGTTTTGCCCTTCAGAAATGGATTATATTGTTGTTGTTTGCTAATTGCTGTGATCTCATGTGAGTGACATGTGAAGGGAGGGAAGGATTATTGGCAACTCATTAAAGAAGAGATGTTGTTGGAGGTTGATGGGAAATTAATGACTTTGATTAAGGATTAAAAAGGCAATTAAAAAAAAACAC
>JAUMHR010000042.1:6813265-6828578 GCA_032361145.1 Enteromius fasciolatus | reverse complement strand
GAAAGACATTGATGATTTCAACATGCTTTTCATTTATTTGGCAAAAAAAGGAGAACGTGTATTGCCATCTACATGAACGTCACATACGGGGCACGAGGCTACATTGCGCATGTCATGAACCGTTGAACCGTGCGACGCATGCATGCACCGAACCGAGACAAGCAGACTGAACGGTTTGTTTTTTTCATGAACCGTGCCATCCCTAATATATATATAATATGTATGTGTATGTGTGTGTCTGTGTGTAAGGTCCAGTAACATCTTTTTTTCAGTTTTACCTGTGTATGGGGGTATGACGGGGGCGGACAGTCATTTTTCCCTCCAGAGAGTGACTCTATCTGGCCTGGAGGCTCCCCACCACTCTCCCTCTCCTCCTCCTCACCTTCAGAGGAACTGCTGCTGCTGCTGCTCCCCCGTGAAGACTGGGAGAATGAGAGAAAAGAACTTGCATATAACTTTTTCCAGAATTTTTTTCAGCTGACATATTTATTGTATACGTAGGCAGCAACAACACTGTTAAATGATCAGCTGTCACCTACTTTATCTTTAAGCGTCAAGCTCTCTTCTCCTCCACTGAGCTGACTGTGAATGCCATTAATGCTGGCCACCATCGCGGGGTCTTCATACCCACTCAGAGGGTAGATAGCCGACAATGGAGGCACTTCATCATCACTGGGGCAGAGAAAGTAAAAGAAACCTAATGACTCAGCCGTTGGAGTTGTGATGTAATAAAAACTGATGACACTGAATTATTGAAAAACAGAAACTGAGAGAGCTCAGCAGGAAAGTACATTATGAAGTCATGAATACAGTAATGACTATAATAATTGGAACTTGCCTGATCTGACCCTTATCTGATTTTACAATACAGTCTACAGGAGACCTATTACCAGTACCACACATTTCAAAAAAAAAATTCCAAACCTACATTTCAGCATTATCCACGTAAAAACCCTTGACAGCTCATAAAAAGATTATAAAATGCAGACATAAAGCAAGCAGACAGGGAACAACAAACTCTTTTTGGCTATAATTGACTATTTTTTTGTATTTATATAAACTATGGTTCAAACGTTTAGGGTTGGTAACATTTTTAATATATATCAAAATTAACATTAATTAAAACTTCATCATTTCATCATTTATTAGGCTATAATTAATGACTTCCTTAAAACTTTGAGGGTGTGTGCGTACTTTTGTCAATATAAAACCTTTTTTCTTTGAATGCGGTGAAAACAAATAATATTTCAATCACAGAACTGATCACAAAAACAAACAAGGTGTGACCAATGTAGCCTGACTCCCAGAAAGTGACTCTCATCAGCTGGTTCCTTTAATGAATCATTCAAAAAAAAAAAAAAAATCAGTTCAAATCAAGAGTTACCATTTTAATTTTGTCTTTCACTGAATGAGCTCATCAAATCTGTCAAAGGAGTTGGCATTACTGTCAGTGACATGTACTTAAGGATAATGAAGATCTGATTATTACTGATTTTTAATATGGTTATGTGTAGATAAAGATACGGAGCAACTTAAAGCAGTAATACACTTGTTTTTTTTAATTAAACCCTTTTTGTTTTGACCCATAATCTTGAAGCATCATTTATGTAATAAACATTATTTAAAAAAATGTTTATGGGACCTTCACTGAAAATTTGATTTCATTTTTAAAGAGAAAGCACAAAACTGTTTTAACTCACAATGTGTTGGTGCTATCCTGTAGCTGGATGAGGCGCGGGTGCTGCTGGATGGTGATGGGGGAGCCTGGGGCCGAGCCGGACCCTGAGCTGTCTGATGACATGCTGGGGTGATGGACCTCTGAAAGGTAGTCCCGGGGAGGCTCTGCATGTAGGGGCAGCTTCAGATGCAGATCCTCTGCCATAGGAACATCCATGATGCCACAGGTCAGGATATGAGAGAGGCTGCAGTCGTCACAGGTGCATCTGGAGGTAAATGCAAGAATTCAATAAGTGTGCAGGCTGCAAATATGCAACGGGGTAGGGATCCTCAAATAGTTATTTTTCCACTTGAATTTTCCAAAAGTAGCCCCCAAAACGTATTGCTTTAATGGACGCCCTGCCAATCAAACCTATTACATATCCACAAATTATTACTGAATGAAACTGTTAAGCACCTCCGTCTGTAGTTGCAGTTGGGACAGTCGGGGATACTCAGTCTGGATGAAAGCATCTGTTTCACTGTGTCTGTGAACTTACTGTCACCACCCAGAGACTTTTTACTGTTCGGCAGGAACTGCAATCACAACATTAAAACAATAATTGTGGTTTGTAAACACAGCTGCTTTTAAGAAAAAAAAATTTAGACACACACATAATAACACAAATACACACTTTCTCACATTAACCAGGAATAGAGTAAATGTCATATTTAATTTGATATTTATTCCATTAGTTGTCAATAAAGCACTGTACATACAGGCTTTAATATGTGTACACTTGCATAAATGTTTTTTTAATCTTTAAGGAAAATATTACCTGCTCTTCAAAAAACCTTTTCTGTTTGAATATCTCTGCATCTTCTTTGAGCATCCGCTGCTTGGTTCTTAAAGACATCTTAAAAAATAAATAAATAAATAAAAAGTAGAAAGCCATTTGGCTGCACTCAAAATGCTTTGTAAAGGGCAAAATCATGTATGAAGATTAATAATGAATAGTGAATGACTTGTGATGCAACTTACATTTCTATTAATTAAAGACTTGTGTGGTTCTGTCCTTTGATTAGTCAGATTCTGACCTTCAACCTTGAAAAGCAACTAGAAAAGGGCAAAAATGGTGTCAAATAAAAGAGCAATGGTTTAGTAAGGCTTTATTCACTTCATGGGCCAACAAAATATACCTGCTCATCAACATAGTCATCAATCCTCTTCTCACACTCCAGCCATTCGAGAGCCACCGCACTCATCTCCTGATCCAAATGGTGGTACCTCTCCAGCAGTGTACGGTACATATCCTCACTGTATGAATCATGGGATGTTGTGCCCTGCCTGTTTATAACAAAACAAAACGAAGGCATTTATACATGCAAAAGAGTGCTATAAGAAGTTTTAAACGATTCAACAAAGACCATACCTGAGCTGGGCCACTAAGGCAGGTAGACTGTTGTGCAGGATGGGTTCAGAGAACACCAAGTTCTCAAAAAGGTGCTTATTGTGAAGCTCCCATGTCACTTGAAACTTCTGCAAATGTTCATTCTCCTGAATAGAAATAGCATGGCTGTGCTTAAACACATTTTTTTATTAATTTCATTATTAATATTCATGCATGAAAGTGTTTGAAAGCAGGACCAAGTGCTCTGTATCAACAGTACTGCAGAAAGACTGGTATTGTCTGGAATTTTTTTAATTATGTACCGAAATACTTTCAACAACACTAGTATGTATGTAATATGGTTGGGTTGCAGAAACACACCAGGGTGAGCAGGAAGCTGCTGATGGTGCGGGCTGCCTGGCAGAGCGCATTGTACTCCTCTAGCAGCAGTGAGATGAACTGGTGGGCCTGTGGAGGCCCCTGAGACACTGCACCGGGTGCCTTTGAGCCTGTGGACAGGTGCTTGAGTAACCGCACTTTCATCTCCAAGACGTACTCCCTTGCCTGCTGTTCCAGACGCTGGTACAACTGGTAGGGGTCTTTCTCACAAAGCCTGAATAGAAAGAACATGAGGTGAGCCACTGTGGAGCCACTGTGCAATGGATTATTAATGTGATTTATTACATTAGCAGATCCACAAGAACACAGTCATTTTTGTCATTTTCAATAAGAGCCTGCAATACAGCACTTAAAAAAAACTCTGGAAAATATACAACCTAGTCATCAAAGTGCAAACCTCATTATTCTTATAATATTTGTTATAAATCACTTCAATTCCAATTAAAAAGTTTGGAGTTTTTTTTAATTATTCTAGAAACAAGTCTCACCAAGGCTGCCTTTATTTGTTCAAACATACAGTAAAAACTAATATTGTTTATTACAAAAAAAATTATATATATTCCTGTAAAGGCAAAGCTGGATTTACAGCAGTCAATTCTCAAATCTTCAGGGTCACGTGATCCTCTAATTTAATAAACATGTTGCCGTTATTAGCGTTGAAAAAATTGTTGTATTTATTATTATTAATAAATACTAATATTATGCCACCTTTTATCTATTTTCTGTTTTAAATAAAGTTTTTTTTTTGCTAGTGAGTGGAAGAATGTTTTAATTGAATGAAGATAAATCAAATGTAGTCAGAGTCAATCGGCACCTGTCAACGAGTTCCTTCATGCTCTCTTTGTCCCTGTCAAGAGGTTGATCCTGATCATCAGCCAGTGGAGTCCCAGTCTGCCGGTAAATGCACCGAACCAGGTATCTGACCTCAGACCAGTGATTCTGCAGTTGTTGTGACTCCCGCTCTGACTCAGCCGTGATCTCCCTAACCAAAGACACCACAATCAAAGCATTGTAGATAAAGAAATAAACATTTAAGTCCAACATCAGACATGATTATAAGATCCATGCAAGCTGATCCCACAACATCTATTAAAGGGGTCATATAACACCATTTTTCCACAAGCCGATATGATTCTTTAGGGTCTAAATAAAAAGTCTGTAAAATAGTTTGTTTAAAATTTCATAGTGGTAGTGTAAAAAATCCCTGTCAAAAACAGCTCTTTCCAAAACGCTCTGTTCCATGTACTTCCCCTTTAAATCTTCACAAGCTCTGCAGACCCCGCCCCTATTTTCAGAAGCATTTTCACAGGATGTATATTTAGCCGTATTCATAGTGCTTGACGTCACATTTAAAGTGAAACTCACTGATTAGCACATCAATGAATCTTTGTACATTGCCTTATATGTCCTAATAAAGACATTTTACGGACTGCATCTGTAGGTGAGGCTGGATCATGAATGATTTGCGCGAAAAAATGCATTTAGGTAGATCAAGGACGCATTCCCTTCAGAACCAAACGTAATATTAATCCTCTGCGTCTTCAGTCGCTCAGACGTCGGGGGTAAATGACTACTGCTACGTTCATTAATACATTCAACAACAAAACACCTCAATCTCTTAGGAGTCATGCTTGTATCTGCATCTCGGTCTGATGACGGCTCACTCAGGGCAGATCTGAGGTAAGACACCAGTTCAGTCTGTGTGACACACTGCTGTCAATCAACAATCAAGGGAGGGGCCTCCGACCATGTGACATTACAAACAAAAACACTGGGTGGATTTTTATCATTGTAGGGTGGTTGTGTACACAAACTGCCAACACATTCATTTCAAACAACTTATAAAAGTGCATCTGGCATTATATGACCCCTTAAAAAAGAAAAAAAGGGTATTGAGACTGAGGCAGGACACACCTCCGTTCATAACAGGCCTCACAGCTACACACGGTGTCTGCAGTGAGCGGAGCACCCAGATCTGGAGCAGGCAGCGTAGGAGCACCAACTGTCAGTCTCCCTCCGGCCCCCAAATGCTCCTGGGACAAACCGCCATTACCCACAGGCATGTGCAATAAGAAGTCCTGATTCTGATGAAGAACAAGAAAAAAAATTATGTACCACCAATTCTGTTTCCAGGCTATTCCCAAAGACTGACTTACAGCTGATACTTATTCTACACTTTAAATCTGGGTTGTATATGATTGACGTGGCAAAAAGATTTTGGAAGCAAGAAACATTTTTAAATGATAAAACCAGTTTAAATTACTTGTTAACCACATAGGACAACTTCTACTTTAACTTATCAGAGAGAAGCACAAATATGAGACCCACACAGAGAATCACTCAAATATTGTGTAAAAATGTCTTGATTCTAGCAAATCAATCAATTTAAATAAATAAATAAATCCAATATTTGAAATTGTCCACATATCTTTTTGAAGCTCAATTTATTTATTCATTACATTCATGTTTGGATTAGGAACAGAACTGTAGTTCAAAAAGTCAAAACAAGTCATATGAAGCAAGGCAAGCATCAGCCAGCACATAGGCCTACTCTAAAAGCAAAACTTTCCAAACTGTAGGCTGCAGTCCCCGGTGGACTACAGAGGTATTGCAGGGGTGCCATAACCAAAACTAAAATCAAACAAAATATATAAAATGCATTTTCACATAGTATCATTATGGGACATACAATTAGCTACTTTAAGGATAAACATATTTAAGGGAAAAATAGTGAGAGCGCCAACAATTCCTTTAAACATTCAACAGTCCTCTGACTCAGCTGAAAATGAACATGTTAATTACAGGAATCCAGACTCATTATTTGTCCAATTATGTTTTTAAGACTAGAGGCATAGGAAAAACATGCAAGTGTTGAAGGAAAACAAAACATACCAACAGAGACTGGTCGAGAGGGGGCTGACGATCATCCTTCTCCACGGTGCGTTTGCAGTCGGAGCAGACGTACAGTGGCAACTGAAGGGGGCTGGAAGATTTGGGCGACTGGGCTGCGCCATTCTGACTGGATCGCCCCATGTCCTGGGAGAAGCTGTCCTTGCGCTCACTGCGACACAGCAGGCAACGGTCACCTGTGGTGTAGGGGGCCCTCTGGTTCACCCCAAATGTGAACGGCGTCTGAGTAAAAGACAGTGATACAGATAAACTGTGAGAAAGCAGCTTTCGCTTCAGCTTAAAACGTAAAATGCCCACACGGAATATTCTCAAATTGCACTAATGGGCATCCGCTACAGGAGATCAATGGATCAACACTCTAGAAGACACATAGTGCTTGAATACGCTTCAAAATCGTAACCTTAAACTTAAGGTGGAGCCGGCTTTCAGGAAATCACAGCTGTGCTACTGCACAGAGGAAATGCAAATATGGCAGAGCACTGTAGAAGTGTTGCAAAGTGAGAGATTTGCCTGTTACCTGAAGGACGCCCGAGAAGTCAGCGTTTACTGGCCCTTCTGAAAACTGTGGAGCGCCATTGACTGGGACCTTAAAAGAAAGACGACCGTAAACCACCTCTTCAAAGTCTCAAGGTTATAAACTCATTACAATAATGTAATTGCATACATGCTATTGTTTAAGACTTTAGCTCAAAACTAAAAGAACACCATCTGAATGCACTACTCGCAAAGAAAGAATCTTTTGCAAAACCATGCAGCAGAGTTAAATCAGTTTGCAGGATAAAAGCTGACCCTGAATGAACTCCTGACGGTAGTAGAACACCTATTTTTATATAAAAATTCTGTGAAGACGACATATGAAGAAAGTATGCCTTCCAAATGTACTTTAATGTTTCAGTGTCCTGTTTTCAACTGAACAAAACGGGCATCTAATGATGCTCTCTTTATCTTTTGCTGCTGCTGATGACACATTAGGCAATGTGTCAAACGTTACTTTATTTTGGCACAAATTACTCCACTTGTTAGACAAATTATGCAGGCGCCAACATAGACAGGTGGCAACCAAAAATACACACCAAAATTGGTTTAGCGTTGTGAATTACTGTCAAAACAAGATAAACCAATAATACACATCTAAGACAAAAAAAAGCTTGATTTAAAGAAGGAATAACAAGGTATTCTTTATTTACAGTGTTGAGTTGCTAAAAAATCTGTGTCCTGAAGAAAAAACTAGGAAAACCACAGTGCATTTCCTTTCCTGTTTTCCAGCCACAATTAATATTAATATAATCTTCTGTAATTTAGCAAGACAGAGAAATATTTAAGATAATCCTAAATTTGCTAATAAATATTTAAAAAAAAGGAGTAAAATAATTTGCAGAAGCTTAAAAAGTGACAGCTGTTATATGTGACTGAACTACAAATTAATTCAGATTTTTTCTTCAGACGGAGTGAAAATTATCAGGTTATAGTCAGCATGTAATCAGCAATTTTTAAACTAATGCTTATGCGAGTAAAGACAGTTATGGTTACATTATTAAAACGTCAAATGGCTTTATAGCTAATGTTTGAATTTTTTACATGTTACAATACTTCCCTTTATCTAAGCTTAATATACAGCATAATTTAAGCAAATGGTAGATTATTTAAACACTGCTAGGTTGTCTTGACAGATACATTGATGTAACCAAACAATTGCAGAGGTAAGAAGCAGCTTTAATCAAAAAAAAGACAGTCTTATCAAGACAAGGTCAATGTGATATCTTCAGGACCTGCTCAGTTAAACACAAAAGTATCACAATTCCAAGTTCTATATGTTAGATTACACACATCTTCTACTAAGTTCGATTTGGCTGTCAGTTCATAACTACCTTGCATCAATATTTGCTTCTTAATATTGCTATACATAATACATATTAGAGTCATGAACATACACATGTCTGTGTGATTTCTGACTAATACCACCTACACAACATTTTGCCCTCAGGTCTTTAAAAATGGCATTAAACAAAACCCATGCAAGCAAGAGAGGCGTAACTCAGTCCAATGATGAAATGCTCTTTCGCTTGCTTATGTCAACACAGACTGATACTCTTGTTAAGCTACAGATGTGGTTTCCTTGGAAACAGAAGCGTACAACCAGAAAGAATAAGTCTCTGACAAAGCCCAGAATACTGGACCCTGTGCTGTGAGTGGCCTATTCATTCCCTGACATTTCTTACAGCTGGACACCATGAATACACAACTGGAACGAGAGGAAAGCAGCTGATAAACTGAGGTAAGAATGCATGTCTACTAATGAAAAAATAAAGAAAGAAATAAAACAATTCCCAGGCTAAATTACATTACACATACTACATTGATGTCCAAAATACAAACTTTGCACAAGACTCAATTTAAAACCACTGACAGGCTTGTTGACATTCAACGTTGAATATTTGCAAGCACTTCCGGTATGTTCCTACTTGACACTGGAGTTCAAAAGGGTAATTACTACGTCAATTTCATTGAATAATAAAATAAATAAACTTTCAAATATTAATGAGCCGGACATTTATAGAAATATATACACAGAAAATAAGAAATATGTAAAGTGAATGATTTAAACACACTGTCGTGTCGGCTTTAAAATTAGCTCTATCTACGTGAAAACATCACGGTTCACGGTTGAAAAAAACAGCCATTTTCAGCCTAAAACATAATTTATTCCTCTTTTTATGTTGAAAGGTCAACAAAATAAATTATATATTGAAATACCCATGTAAACACATCAGCTAACACTAAACAGCGCTTGACAAGTTAGCTTCACGTCACTCCAACCAACACAAATCGCTCAAACTTTCATATCTACCACATAAAACCGCTTTAAATACGCTTTACACGCGTCTTTACTCTTTTCCTGCCATGTTTCTGTGATCAGACCTGGAACTGTTTAAGATTAAAGCTCTAGATCAGTGAAGCTCAGCCCAGGCATTTGTAAACGTGAGATCAGCTACAGGAGCTCTCCTAGGCCTGCAATATCATGGAATCTGAACTAAACTACACCGCATTCAAGCTCAGATTCCCCATCAACCGCCTCGCATGCCCCAGGGGCCGCTCACCTCTCCGTTGAGGTTAGGGATGGTGCTCGGGTCTCCGTGTGCGCTGCTGCTGGAGGGTGTTGGCGGAGCTCCGGCCTTCCCTGCGCCGCCGCCCCGCTTATTCTTCCTGCGCTTCGCTCCGCGTTTAGCGTCTGTAGGACTCATTTCTACCCCACGAAATACACAGACAGCGCTCCGTCTACAAACAGCGGGGCCTCGGGTGCAATGCCAGGCTCTGGCGCTGCGAATACGGGTAAAATTGAACTGTATTTGAGAGATATAATCTAAGAGCCTGCCGACTTGCTCACAGTAGAGCAGACTTCAAATTCCAATATGGCCGACTCAACAGGAATTGGCCAATGGCGTTTACGCCATGACGCAATAGCGTATGATGCACTTGGGGCTTATGGGAAATTGAGTTTTACATGGGCTCAACCATATTATTTCTTCTTGGTTATAAGTTAAGTGATCGTTAAAATCAATTCAGTTCTGATTCTTTGCCAGCATAAATGGATACTAAAGCTCTCTGTTGTTTTTATGTTTTTCTATTTATGATAGAATAACAGAAAACATTTCGCTGCTTTTATTACAGCCAATCGCAATAATAATTTTAATAATTAGATGGCGATGATTAGATATTCTAACTTGGAGTAAAACAGCAGGTGAAATATCCAGTTTAGAGATCATTATTGAAGCCTATAAATATTTTGACAGCTCTTTCTAATTAGAATCTCGTATTCCACATAGACTTATGGTAGGATATTCCATATTAAATGTTTTAATCACACAATTAACACAGTGTCTGCTGTTAACACGATTAATAATATATATATCTATTTATACTAGCATGTATATATAATGAATAAGTAAATAACAAATACATAATAAAATAAAATTCAATTCAATAAAAAGAAGGGCCCCTCAAACTAAACAAGATTATAACTAGTGAAGACCGCACATGAAAAAAAAAAATCGATAATTCGATGTTGTGTCGCCCTTCAGCCCGCAGATGGCGGTGTTGCAGCTGTTTTGTCGCTAGAAATCAAAATTTAACTTTGATTGGTTCCCTAGACCTGCATCTCAATGTCCATATCCATCCTAAATTCTAATTTGTAGCAGTAATTTTCAATACTAATTAGGTCAGATAAAGTGAATAGTATGCACATTTGGACGCAGGGTTGGTTTTCGGTGATCATAAGCCCATAGCCTACCATAATAAAGACAAGACAAGGATAAACAACAGCAAGAGAATTTTATTGCATTACTTTGATTATGTAATGATAAAGAACACTAATAGAAAATGACATCTATTAAACATGAAATCTAGCCTTCCAGAAATGAAACAGAATATTGCCATATTTCTCCAATTCAAGTCAAAAACAGCAGTGCATCATGTCATTTTCCCTTAATTAACAAGCTCCATCACCCCCTGCAGGCTGACAGTTTCAGGAAATCAATGCCACGGTGAGCAAAGAGATAACAAGTACAGAAGTAGTACATGAAACAAATAGATGACAAATCCAAGACTTGAGATTGTAATCTAATACTATTGCAACAGAGAAATCAAAATACCGTGCACTTAATGACTCTGGATTGAAAATGTCAAACTATTCTAAAATACAATTTCACATTTTGTCTAATCTGTACAAATAAATTAGCAAAAGAAAAAAACTATTAACAATCCCTACAGATTCCTCGCTGCTGGCTCAAATGAAGGCAACTCTAAACTACTGCAAAATGACCCCAGAACACAGTAGTGCTAGTCACACCCTCTTAAGAAAACACACACACACACACACAAATGAGAATTGCTTTCTTGTGTTTCTTCAGCAAAGTCAAAAAGTCAAGCAGTCTATTTTCAAACATACACTCCAGGAACGTACTTTCAAGTTTCAGCAGGACAAGTTTCTTGCCAGTTTCAAAGTCTTTTTCCAGTAGCACGTTTAGATCCACCCTAAAAAGTGTTTTGCTATTCATAACCAAGACGTGAGCTGTCCATCTCATTAAATACAAAAACAGAGCGACCTTTCATATCTAAAGCACTTATATACAATCAATCACACATTAAGTTTTCAAACCCACCCTGGGTGCTGGAATCGAAAGCTAAACTGGAAGAAGAAGAAAGCAGGGAGACAAAGCAGATGACCACTATACAGACAGAACGCATGTTAAAGGCTGGAATACACTAAACGGAACATTAGGTTTCGTTAACTTGCTGACTTTGTAAATAGTTACAGAGAAAAACCAGACAGCACATAATAAAAGACTGAGGATCACGTAGGGTTGCCAAGTCCACCGTGTTCCAGTAGAATTGATGTTTCTTTGGGAATAATGAAAATCAATTTGCAGCAAAACATGTAAGCTCCTTCTTCTGCTGAAAGAAATTTTGAATAATGTGGCTAACAAAATTCTATATTCTATGTATTCAGTGGGGACCATAAACTCTCTGGATACCCACATTCTTCAAAATATTAACCTTTGTGGGAATAACTTGAGGGTGAGCAAATGATGACATCATTTTCATTCTATGGTGAACTATACATTTAAAGGTTTAAAGGTTTGATATATATATATATATTATATACATGAACTGAAGTACTCATATTGAAATATTTTATAATCTAATTCTAAAGAAGGGGGAACTATTGGGGAACCGTAGTGTTTTATTATGAAAACAGACCTTTTGTGACTTTTATGTTGAAATTATGTATTACAGTGAATGTAAAATATGCATTTTATGGATATTTTTTGATATTTGGGATAGGGCTATTGGGTTAGCTTTGGGGCATTTTTGATCAATCACTGGTTTAGTTCTGTTTTGCAGACTAGGCAACCCTGTTTTCTGAACACAACAAAATCCCCAAAACCACATCTCATTACAAAGAGACACATTTAAACAATATGTGCTCTAAATATAAATGTCTGTTATTCTCTTAACTAGTAGAATCAGAATCTGCCAAGAAAGAAACAGTCAGTGCTAATCACACACAAGTTTCTGTGAAATTTGCAGAGGGCTCTTGTTTTGGACAGTGTACTTGTCCAGACTGTACAAATCAGGGCAAAAGTAGTATAGTGTATTCCAGCTTTTTAACTAGCATGTTCCAAAGAGTCGCAGAGTTGCTATATATGCATTTATGCACTTAAAAATTATCTCCAGTATTATTCTTCTTTCGGCAGACCCCTGCTGGCCTCAGCACTGCATTCTGGGAAGTGGGGAGGTGGGGCAGAGTGAGGGGAGAGCAGGGGTGCTGATGGTGCATTGGGGGTTGTTGAGGCTAAAGACTCAACAGGACCAGCACTCCTAGAGCCCTCTGATTGGACAGATGAGCGTCCCTTATGGGAGCGTCGTCTCTCTGGGTGGGTGGAGGAAGGGCTCTTTCCTGGAGGAGGGGGGTTGCAGTCATGACGCCGGCGAGAAAGCTGGATGGTTTCCTTATCTAGAGCTGTGTTCTGCAGGAAAGACACAATATGTTAATGTTCACATGAGGTGCACCCACCCCAAAATGGAAAGGAAACTGAAAACAATTTAGTAGGAAAAGAGTAAGTGAGATGAAGTTATGATCTGGGAGGTCAAAAGAGAGAGCACTTTAATCTTAAAGGGACAGTGCACAAAAAAAAAAAAGATGATTCGGTTGTCATGTACTCATGCCCGTGTTGTTCCAAATTTATTTTATTTTATTTCAGTGGAACACAGAACTATAAATTGTGAAAGGTGTCCACAGCACAACTTTCACTGTATAGACAAAATGGGCAGTTGCATTTACGATTCATTTGTGCAGCAGACAGGAAACGCTAGTTAATGCAAATTTCTCTGCTGTCTAAAGTTCAGGTTTAGTAAACTCTGCCATGCATGCAAATTCAACCAACAGAAGACTAATACATCACGGCGTGACCTCTTAGCTGGAAAAGAAACTTTAAATCCGCAGCAGGATTGCAGAGAAGTGGATTAGCTGGCATATTTGTACATTTAGATTAAATGTACAGTATTTTATGTTGAATCACGTTTTTCAAAAGAGAGTATAATGTCTTATTACTATTGCAACTATTGCAGTGTCCATAGAAATTTTACATGTGACCGATGACTTTAAAGGGTCACTTTATTTTGCATTGGCAAATGGTGGCCCTCTACTTTACAACAGTTAAAAATTTTGCATATTTGAAAACAATCTTTTTAAGTTAAAAGTTTTTTTTTTTTGTCTGGCATATATTTGGCAATATATATATATATATATATATATATATATTCATTTGAGCTTTTAATGAAATTGCAAGCATTTAAAAAAAAAAAATTTTCTTTTTTTAAAATGAAATTTGCTAAATATATGACAATTTTACACGCTTATAACACCCCCAGATTATGGCATTTTAATCTAAAATAGTATGTGTATTTAATCTAAAGTCTCATAAATAATCTTGATCTTAATCTTGATCTAGTCTAGAAATGTCCCACAATCTTGATGATGGCAGCCTCATAGAGAATTCTGGATTTGTGTGAATTTAAAAATTTAAATGTCCTCAATCTTTTGAATTTACTGAATAAAACACACACAAAAAACACAAATCAATTTCATCTTTTGTGTTCTTCAAAAAAGAGGCAAGCACATGAACAACACGAGAGTGAGTAAATGTAGTATACGTATTTTTACAAGTACAAAGTACATTTTGTGTATCCCTTTAAGCAATAAAGCAAGTTGTTCTGTGTTTTCCTCATAGCTGTAAGAAGAAGCATGTTCAAACTAAGATATTAAAAAGACAGTGTGGATGACCAGGTTTCACTGAAAAGTCAATACTATTGATCACGTCACATGTGTGAAAAGACCACCACAGTAAAAAGAATGGCAGAGAGTGAAAAACACCACTGAAGTTCATAACAGAATTAAAGCGAGTCAGGAATTCTCTAAGCTAACAACGTTCCGTGTCTCAAAGGGGAAAATGATTATCTTCAGTGATGTTACTGTCACTTTCTCCCAGTATAAGAGTGTATGTGTGAGGAGACAGTGGCGGGGAGGGAGGAGCATAGCAGTTAGTGTTAGTACATACCATTGCCTTGGAGCTAGTCAAAGGATAGCAATGCCATGGGGAGAGCAGAAGCAGAGGACAGAGACTAGTCTTACTCACAGAGCACATACAGCACAAATTCATACACAACACTAGCATAACCTCTAACACTTCAGCTGAGGGACATCTCACATGCATTACTTCAGAAACGTTCAGTTTGCCTGATTAAAGCAAAATATAGCCACTTAAAGGGGCGGTTCGCTCAGAAATGACCATTCGGACATTCACCCTCGTATACTTACAAACACACTTGATGCTATTTTTCTTATTCTTACAAGGTGTCAAGTTCCAAAAACTGCAATAAGCGCTATAAAAGCTTGTCAATTTAGTTCACACGACTTTACTGAAGGCATATGACTTCTTGTATCTATGTTACAAGTTTGATGTAATGACGTGTTGTTACAAGAAATTAGGTCTAATGTAATTTGCTAGATGTTGAACACGTGCCACAGGCACTATATTTAAACTCAAAGCTGATTATCAGTGCATAATAACTTAAAGTTTAGTCTTTACAAAGCTATAATTTCAAAACACTATATTATAGTGCACTTCAATGCAATTTTAAGTATCTGTAATTTTTACTGGAGTATTTTAAACGTGGTAAACATTTACTTTTACTTCACTACATTCCAAATCATAAAAATGTACTTTTTATTTGACTATACATTACACAAAAATGACATTTCTCGTTCCATTTTGAATTGCATACCAGGCGTAGCAGTGTTTAATAAATAACATCAGAGATAAGTAAAAATTCAGCAATTAAATAAGAATAAGAAATTAATAAAACTCACGGTTGACCAAATAAATAAGAAATGCTAC
>JAUMHR010000042.1:6737028-6747095 GCA_032361145.1 Enteromius fasciolatus | reverse complement strand
GCTACTAGAATACTTTTTTGCACAAATAAAACAAAACTAACATAATTTACTTTTCTCTATTAAATTTATCTATTTAAACTACATCCCTACATTCACAATCACAGTTTTACTTTGTTCACGGTCAGTCACAAATAACCAAAAAAAAAAGACTTTTCAGTCACTCACAAAGTAATTCTGTCATAATTTACACACCGTCATGTCATTCCAAACCTGTATAACTTACTTATTTTTGTAAGTTTTCAAATGTATTATAAAAAAAAAGAAGTCCGGAATGCACTTTTATACACAAGAATGAATAATCGAATGAATTAATGAATCATTCAGTCAATAATAAATTGGTATAATTGGTGTAGGGTTTCTTAAAAAAAAAAAATACTAATAAAAAGTTAATAGTAAGTTTTACAAGTAATTACAATGAAATAGCAGGTAACACAATAAATGAAAAGTGAAAATTGGAAGTAGAAACTGGAAAGACTAAAATACTAGTTTCTTGTTAAACATGCTTCAATAATCTTTACTTCAATTCCAACTTTCTGTAGTGATCCGTGATGGTTGTATCCCTTGAGTACATAATAGGAAACATACATGGTCTGATTTCTTTGGTCCACTTGCAGTCACTTACATGCCTTGAGAGAAATGCACAACATTCTCAATAAAAATGCTACCAGGCTCCAGATGTGCTAAACCCACACAAATAGCTGCTCAAATCTCCAGTGGGGCCAATTGTTATTTAATGTATGAAAATACAAATCTCAAATATCTTGAGACTTCATTCATTGCACTTAATTGGATTGAGTGAGGCCCACTCGTTGGCCTACATACGTATTGTATTGTGCTTAGAACGCTTAATGCGAATGACACTGATCTGTTGATTGACATTTAAGCTCTCAAATCCATTGGGCCTTTGTGAAGAGCTTCGGGAGAAGATGGGGGGTGGGCTAAATAACCACACAAAGATGCTGCTGTACTTTGTCAGAGCGCTTGTTGATGTGTCAATTGTGTTGTTTATCATCTCTATCTGTTAAGCGCCTCAACTTTTTCCTTCCTCGTCTGCGCTGAGATCACTTTTTTGAAACCGTTTCCTCAACAACTTTTGGAAAGAAACTTTCTCGAGCCTCACACTTTCTTTCCTCAGAAGGTATGCTAGGCAGAGGCAATATTTATTCACTTGACCTAAAAAGAAATCCACCTCGCTGGAGTTTTGAAAGAAGCTGCACTTGGCCTTCAATAAGTCATATTTAATTTTCTTTGACTCTAAGCACGAATCTCAGTAAAATGGGCAGTATGAAGACTGGCTTCTGAGAGTGTTGGATTACTATCACATGAAAGGGCTTGCCGTGTTTGTCTAGATTACCGTGTTTGAGGAGATTAGGAATAGATTAGGTGCAGCACTGAAATGACTATGAAATGAGATTATAATCTGTTATCAAGGGTATGAGCAAACTAATTAGCCAGCAAGGAGGAACGCAACAGAGTGGAATTAATCGTACAGCCTGGAAGCCTTTTACACACACACACTTTTTCTTTCCGAACAAGGTTCTGGCATGATAACTCACTTCTTCCATTCTCTTTGCCATGTCTGGTCTCATTAAAAATCATTGTAGGATGTACAACTACACCACACACCAGCATTAGTGATGCAAGACAAAGTGAGCCTAAGATTCAACATGTGCTGTTGCTGAAAGCCACAAAAATTTTATTTATATAGAAGACCTGGCACGCATATTGTCTGTTCAGTTTTGGTTTGGTTTTGTTTTGTTTGGTTTCTTACTTAGTTTGAAATTTAGTTAAGACCAATATTGCTTTTATAAAACAGTTCCATAAAACCTATTTTGCTCTGTAATATATGTCTCAACTATCCCCAGAATGTGTCTGTAAAGTTTCAGCTCAAAATACCCCAAAGATCATTTATTATTTTATATTAGGCTGTTTTTGTGCATGTTTCTTGATATGCAAATGAGCTGTTGATCCCCGTCCCCTTTTTTTAGAATAGGATTTTGCCTTTCTAATTTGTGCCTTTGATGTGCCAAAACTAAACAATCAGTCTATTGTGTATGGCTCACTCAGGACGTGGTCTCTACTAATACAGCAGTGCCCGTCAACAGTCATGGGTGGGCCTGTAAAACGTGACATCACATTTTATGGATTCTACAAACAGCTTATTCTAAGACACTGCTCATGATTTATGGGGATTTAAAAAAGGATTGGGGGTTGTGTGCACAATGCCAACACTCATTTATGTTCAAATGACATGTAAAATTTGATTTTGCATTATACCTGCCCTTTGATATAACTTACATTTAAGACACAATATTGGCAGTTCATTTGTCTGGGTTTGCTCCAAACAAACATTTGCAAGCAGAATAGTATATTTAGATATATTTAGAACAGTACATTTATATTTCAGTTTAGTTGCTGGGTGAATCAGTGTTTTTGAACTGGTTAAGTGAATGACTTAGTTTGGTCACTTGTTTGTTTTCTGAATGAATCAGCATGTTTGAATAAGTCTGTTGACTGAATGGTTCAGTGACTTACTCATATATAACATGCTGTGAGAGTGTTAAATAATATTAAAGCTTAATTGTATTATTTCTGCATTGCTAATGTTACTAAATGTAATCGTAAAACTAATGATTGTTGCAAATAGGTTTCTCAAACATTGTTGTTGGACAAACAGAAAAAGCTCACATCATTGGTTGAGCTTTGTGCAAGAAAGAATCTGTAGCATTTGTAACTTGAGGTTACTCCGGTTAAATACGCAAGCATTGTACACTGATCTTATGTCTTCCATTTTACTCTGTTTGTTTGCAGATTACCATGTAAACCAATCACAGAGTTGATACCTTTATTAATCGGATCTTTTGTGCTGTGAGGTCCTTTAGCGTGTAAAGAGAAAGTAGATGGAAGGGAAGGACAGAGAAGGAGAGAGAGAGAAAAACTAAAACATGGAAACAGAGTTTGTTTGGTTAGTTTCTCAAGTTTGGGCCAGATGGTAAATGTCCTAAGTACACCATCATACTGTACTTCCTGCTACTCTAGTTACAGCCAATCTTCTGTAGCTGTGTATTTTAACAAATTATATTCATTTTGTTCTGTTCTGCTTTGATATGACTCATCAGGCTTAATGTTGTAGTACAATATACTGTATATGATAATGCTATAAAATTATTGCGATATACTTAACATTTTGTAAAGCTTTAGTCAATCACAATTGGCTACAGCATGAAATCCAGATCATGTAAAATCAGATTTTGTTTTCATAAAGCCAAATTATGTTGAGGGTGAGCAGTTTGGATTGTTGAATAAATAATGAATGTATTCAGAGCACTTCTATTCGAATGCAGAATTGAAAACCGGTCTGATCATGCAACTTTAAGAAGACTTGTTTACTAGCCGTACTGTATCCACTGAATTTATATACCTGTATAAAAGGTATGGCAGCAGAGGTCACAAATCAGACACAAAGCAATAAGACTGGAGAGAGTATAAAGTAGAGCGAATAAGTAGAAGACATTTCGGAAGAAGCACTATAGTTGTTCAACAAAATGTTTATTGGCACTTTAATGGAAATGGAAAAAATCAATACAATGCAGGTTTTAAAATAGTCCAACCATACCGATTTAGAATTTATATTCAGCAGACCTCCATTTAGATTAAATAAAATGAATCCGATTGAGAGGTGTTTGTGTGTGTGTATACTGAAATTATCAGGTTTTCTTATTTTAGTCATAATTGTTAAAATGCCGTTTTAAAGCCATTTTACTGCTGCATTTTAAGTAGTAGCTCTTATATCATTTCGAGGCTAAAGTTAGCAGGGTGCCATTTCTATACAGAAGTCAAGACTTAGTTTTTTTCTCCTTTTCTTATATGGCCAGTTGGTTATTTATTTACAACAATAGGTACTGCAGTGGAACCTGTAGGCTGGCTTTAAGGCTGCCAGTGCACAGTCTAGTTTTAGAGAGTAACCACAGATCAAATACCAGGTCCGCTCTCTTTGAATGACATATGACGTATGTCACATATGCTACTGACATATCCCTCGAGACTCTTGTAGTTAGATCTTGCGACCATTTCCGTAAGCACGAGACAGACTTGGGTTTGAACACAAAAGCATGTCTGGAGGTGCTAAATGGAAAGTATTCCAATCAGATCCCTGGAGACTGGCAACGGGAGATGTGCTCCAAGGGGCAGCCTCACCTCCTTGGGGCTGGTCATTACCAGTATGTGCTTTGGCAGGGAAGCTCAGAGAAAAATTGGCAGTTTTTCCTCAAGAAATATGTTATTATAGGTTTTCCTATGAATGTCTGTAGGCGAGGGCATCTCCCATGAGGCTAAATACACTAAAGAAGAGTCCACAGACCGATGCAGTCACATTAACATTGAGAAATTGATGATAATACGATGAAGAAAGATAAGTGTCTCATGTTCCCGTTTCTTAATGTTTACAGCATTGTTATAAAAGTGGTTATTCACACCTCATTGTACAACTACTAATTAAACCGGGGATTTCACAGTATACAAGAAGCAACATGCAAGGAGGTAACAAGAAATGTGTGGTGTTTTTGTTTTCAAACCTCATTTAGCGTTGGGAATTTTCACTCAAGGGAAAATCTATAGAACTGTTGGATAAAGAAAGCCTTTATTGTTGTTGATGTTAGCACTTTGACTAGCTCCAAACCCTCAAAGAGTAATTACAAAGGCAATGAGAGAAATGTAAGAGCTACACAACAAGATTGAATCGTTTTTAGGGAAGCTTGGTAAACTGTCCATTTTATGTCTTTCTTCCTGCTATTTTTCTTCTTCCTTTTCCACAAGGCTGGAATTTAAAAACCTGGTGCCGAGTGTCCACAGCAAAGCCTATGCAGGCTTTATTTTGCTCCACTCTGTTAAAACAAAGCGAGACGTACCAAAGGCATGTCCCGGTGCCTAAATATTTATGAGAGGAACGGATGATGCTGTGTATTTACCTTCATTGGCAGTCTTGCTTGAGGATACCTCAAACAAGGAGGCACGGTGTTAGCGCAGGACAGTAAAACTGGGTTGGAGTTCATCCCGAACTCCTCCAGGATGGAAAATGTGGGGAAATATTTCAAAGCCTGGAGCGTATTTGGTTGGGCTCTGCTTTGTTTGAGCTGCACGTTCCCATGTTAGAATTCATTAAAAGTGCAGCGTGATTCAGAATGAATATGTGGCGGTGGAATCATCCTTGAAGACGGAGGGGTAGAGAGGCAATCTGCAGCTATCCCATCTCTCCATTCTCTGTTATGTAACCGGCCCTCCTGTGGTCTCTCTGACTCAGTCTATTTGTAGTGTCTAGAGTCAGATAAGAGTGCTATTGCAACCAGAGCTTCTCCACCTATCTATCCTTCCCTTTCCTATCATGTTGGCATATGGCACCTGTGAGTTTTGCTCAACATCATAAGGTACAGGTACTGAGAGACTATTAGCCTGTGTTAAAAATGATAGAGCCTTGTAAACCAACCAATCTGAGTATATTTAGCTTATCATTTACCTGTCCTATCTGATGTAGAGCAAAGGACAGTAAGATTACGTAACACTGCATTAACTTATCACAGTCCACAATATATATGAGTTAACTGCCTCGCTATTGTACAGGGGTCACCAAGTTCGGTCCTGAAGGGCCGGTGTCCTGCAGAGTTTAGCTCCAACTTGCCTTAACGCAGCTGCCTGGAAGCTTCAAGTATACCTAGTAAGAGCTTGATTAGCTGCTTCAGGTGTGTTTGATTAGGGTTAGAGCTAAACTCTGCAGGACACCGGCCCTCCAGGACCAAACTTAGTGACCCCTGCTATAGTATGAACACGGGCTTCATGAAGAGTTCATCGCCATTTAATTTCAGCCATTACATAGTTCTGTGTGTCCTGAGTAATTATTAGGGCTGTCACAATTACCAGCATATCTGCTGAGAAAGTTTGATCATTGTATAAAATTAATGAAAAATATTATTAAAAGTATATTGTTTTATTTCTAAAACTGAACGTAAGACAACTAATACTGGTCTATAGTGTAAAACAATTCATTTTGTTTGTTCAGTTTGGAATTGCCAGTCTTTCTCAGATGTCAACATAATTTGAGTTTGCGTTCAATCTGTGTAAAGTTGCTTTCATATAATGTTTACAGAGCCCTGCATATGACATGCTAAAAAGATATTAAGATATCGTCTGCTAAAATATTTAAAATGGACTTCCAAGACACAAAATTATGGCTGTATTGTTCTAATTCGTTCTTTAGTTTTATTTTAGTAAAATTGTGGCCGTGATATCTTTTTCTTTTTTCTTCACATCATATATGCAGTGCTCCGAACAATTTAATTACATACAGTATTACTTGTGAAAGAAAAAAAAACAAAAAAAAAACAAACAAAAAAAAAACATATATATATATATATATACACACACACACGCATGTATGCGCACAGGATATATTACAAAACCATATAAATCTATATATATATATATATACTTATATAAAACACATTGATATATCAATATTGATCAAATGTATACTGTTGACATAAATGGTTGCTACATATAATACCATATAAAACCCATCATAAAGATATATAGATATTATTAATGTTTGTACATATAAAAACAAATTACTATGGGGATTTTAGTATAAACTTTAATTTTCATCTTCCCAGAGTATGTACTGTATGTGAAAATTATAAATTTCATTGTCAATATCATAAACGGGACATAAATACATTTATGTAGGTGGAGTGTTTTCATGTTGGCGTGTCAGGTTCCAATATAACCTCATGGTTAACCTCATGGCTGTTATATTTTGTTTTGTTTTATGATTTATTTTATTTTCAGGAATGGATCCAGTGTGACGCATCTTATACTCTTATACACGTGTTTTGATGACACACGTTGTATGTAGTAGCTGGTCGGTTATGGTGGCTGTAGACTCATGGGGCAAATGATTTTCAATTTATGGCATAGATAACTGTTCATTTTAGATAACTAGCATATGCTGATGTCTGTAATAAGCAATTTGCAACCTCTTATTACAGCCCATATTTACTGCTGCCTATATTGGTGCATATACAGTATATACCTTATGATTTATGAAACTGCACAGGAAAGTTTTTTAGACTAACCGTGAACCCACAGCAAAATTATTGTGAACATGTCCATGTAGGTTTTGTTGCAATCTGACCTACAGAGGCATTATATGGAGTGTGGCTCAGCGAGCATGCTCAGATTTAGAGTGGCGCTCTGGTGCTGACATCACCCAGAAATTGCTTATCCAAGGTGACATGTCTACCCAGCAAAGGGCAGATAGTGCATCGCCGCAAATATTTCACCTTATTAAATATACATCGATAGGCTCGAGTTTTTAAGGTGGTTCACCCGAGTCAAGGTTATGCTGGCGGATTTTTATTTCTAACATTTCTAGAGTGAATGAGAGTTGAGATGCTTCTAACACAGAGAGCAAAAAGGGATAGACACTGAGAGAGAAAAGATACACAGAAAAAGAAAACAAAGACATAAATCACAGTGGAAGAGAGTGAGAACAACAAATATGTTCCTAGAAAGCATCCCGAATTTGTCTTAGGCACATGGCTTACACATGTGTCCTAGTGTGTGACGCAGAGTGTGACACATCAGGTGGAGTCGGCTTGCTGTGGGCATCGGATGTGGCTTTGACCCTAGTGCCTGTCAGACTGGGTGGCACTGCTGCAAGACCATGCATCTCCCTCTGTGATAGGGTTTTTTCTGTGACATTTAAACGCTACAAATATGTTTTTGTCATCGTGTTGTGCTAACATTTAACTTGCCACAATAATGTCTGTTATGTAGTCTTACAATGAACATTTTTTACCTTAATATGCTTTATGTGGTAATATCTAAACCTGGGTCTTGTTAAAAAAAAAAGAGGTTTAAATAATGTGTAATAAACTTACCACAGTCGATGATGGAACCACTTTTATGTAAATAAAAAATTTAAGGCAGCAAGTAGACTTATATTTTTAATTTTGTGTATTGTAATGCACAAAAAAAATTTAATTAAAAAAAAAAAAAATAAAAATAAAAAATTCTATATATATATAGGGACCTCTAAGCAAAATACTGTACCAAGGCAGCTAGCCATAAAACCCATTTAGACTACTAAAATAAATTTTTAAAACCTGGAAAAAAAAATTTGTTTATTGAGCTGACCAAATTCCTATTTTATGTTTCATTATTTATGTATTCTATTCTATTATTTATTTATTAAAACTGATCAAAAGAATAAAATGATTAAAATAATAATTTCTTGTAAACATGATTAAATAAAATAATTATTACTAATTTTATTATTTTAAATTATAATTATGCTAAACATATTTAGTTAATATTTTAATGCATACTTTAATGCATACGGGAGCCCTAAAACATTTTTTTATTCAAAATATTTCACCAACCCCAGACCCAAGATTGACAAATCAGTCTTCCTCTTTTGAATACAGTGAGACTTGATGGCTTTCAAATGATGTTTCTGTCAAAATAATGATTAGGTGATTAACAGTGAATAATGATTCATTAAATGAAGAAGGATTTATTGTTATTATTAAGCAGCGAGTGCTATTTTGAGCTTTACTAGTGATCTGTACGTACATGCTTCGTGACACATCTTGGACAGGTGTAGCATTGTACTTTAAACTGCCATATGGTGCAGTAATCCTCCATCATGCACATACTACATCTGAAAAAGGTCATGAAAAAAAGGACACTGGCGGTCCAAAGCAACATGTGTGTGTGATGTTCTGATAATGTTCTTTTACGGTTTGTACCGTAATCGCCGAACTCTTCGTGCTACAACTCAAACAATACCCCATTAGGATTTATGCATATTTCTACAGGCTAAAATTGTGTTAAATGTAGACACAATGAGAAAAAACATAACTCATGGAACTAATATACAAGTGGGAAAATATAGTTTCACATCAGTAGAGCTGATATTCATCTCTGTGAGACTGATATCCACTTATGCCTTTATTAAGGTGTTAGGCCAAATCCTATTTCCAATTTTAATAATAAACCTGGTTATCAGGTACATTTGTATTTCTGGTCGTGAAACCCAGTGGCTTCATTCCTAAGTCAAGTACAGTTGAACTTGAGAGTGTACACAGGCCGCTGGCTGACATGCTGTGAATTAGATGGCTTAGGTCCAGTGGTGCTCCTTCTTATGGCTATGTTTGTTTGTGTGGGGGGAGGGGGAGGTTTCTTATGGTCATGGTTCCATATGCAGTCTTCACGAGCCTTGCGTGCCTTAAACACAGGTGACAGAAGGACAAGATATAGAACTATAACACAAGCTTAAAGGGATAGTTGATTGTGAAAGATTGTGTGCGCGTTTACTTGCATTATATGACTGACAGACTGCAACAGTTTGAGTTAAAAATCTTAATTTGTGTTCTACTGAAGAAACAAAGTCACCTACATCTTGAATGCACTGGGGGTAAGCAGATAAACATCACATTTCTGGTTGAACTATCGCTTAAATTGACAACATTTGGTCTGGCCTAAGTGGATTGAAAAATGCATTTTTGCATTTTTGTAATCTCCTTAGATCTTCTCCCCTTTCTCAAATCGAGCTGTCTGACCATGTGACATCATACGGTCAGAGGCCCCTCCCACAATTGCTGATTGACAGTAGCGTTTAACACAGACTGATAACTTTAACTCCGAGATCCAGAGACAAGCATGACTTCTAAGTGATTAAGGTGTTTTGTTGTTGGGTGTAATAATGAACGTAGCAGTTCTTAAGGGAATGAACCCTTGATCAACCGAAATGCGTTTATGTTCGCGCGAATCATTCATAATCCAGCCTCACCTACAGAAGCAGTGAGTATAATGTCTTTTAATGAATCTTTGCAAATTGCCTTTCACAATAATGTGCTAATTAGCAAGTTTCACTATGAATGTAATGTCTAGGACTATAAATACGGCTAAATATACATTAGGTGTGTTCGACTTCATGCGGCGCCGCAAGAAATCGGCTGCCGCCTTACAAAACAATGCATTCTGGTAAGATTATTTGTCCGACTTTGATCGGC
>JAUMHR010000042.1:6685637-6704373 GCA_032361145.1 Enteromius fasciolatus | reverse complement strand
ATTTAAAATAATAGATTAAGGGTATAATAAATTACATATTTCTAAAATATATATGTATGTGTGTAATGTATACATATTAAAACAGTACACACACATACATATATATATACACTGGATGCAATTGATTGATTTGACAGCCCTAAATATAACACTATATTAATTTCTATATGCTAGATCAATTGATGTCGCATATACTGTACAAGAGCAGTATGTATACTCCGTACAGGCAGACAGGCACAGCCGACGCAGCCCTAGACTTACAGCATATGAGACTGAAGTTTGAGTTTTGAATTCTCATACAGGATGGCTTTTGGGATCCACAACCACTTGCTGATCCTCTGGAGCCTTTCCAGAGAGCCCTGCTGTACTTAATAAAATCCAGTCAGGAGATGGGCACGGCTCCAAGAGCTGGTGTTTTTCTCTCCAAAAAGAGAGCTTCATGCAAGGAGAAAGAACCGGGGAAGTGTGGGCCGAGTAGTCTGGGATGGTACATTTTTAAAGAGTGGAAGGTTTTGATGGAGCGAAAAAAGGTTTCCTGATACAAAATCAACATATAAATAAAAAAAAATTGATGTCTTTTGCTGACTACATCTGTGATGTGGGTTTATGTGTGTCATTGCTGATATGAGATACGCTGGGAAGAGCTGTTTTGCTATATGAATAAACCGGTTTCTGTTTTTCACGGGTAAACCAACCCATTACACAGATAATAGTGGACTACAGCGCTTGTGATCTACTTTTTATGCAAATGTTGTGTTTCTATGTACTAATGCTGTTGTGTTGGCATGTTATCTTATGGTACAGTTACTGCTTGATGTTTTTATAATGCAGCTTGTTCAGAATGCTTTTTTGATTCGTTTTGATGTATTATCAGCCTTTTGTGTCATGCCCTCTACTGTGGGCTCTAGGGCCACTGTAGTGTTAGCATGAAGAGAGAGAGAGAGGCTGTTATTCCTTTTTGACCTTGGCTAAGGTTTCAGAAGCCCTGCAGGCTCTCACATGACCTTATTTGCGATGGTAGTGTTGACCTGCTAAAGTGTGAGTCACTAAACCAAATCCCGTCTCATTTTTTGCTTGTGGTAGACTCAGACATTAGGAAAGGAATATTCCCACAGACACTGCTATGGTGCAAAAATTATATTTGTACAATTCATATTTTGTTGAGTAAGTCTTTCATCTACTTTCGTGAAAGTATTTGGACACCCACTGTTCTGTTATGTAATGTCTTTGCATTATATAACAAAATATCAAATTAAGTGGCATTAATTTTAAAGCGATAGGAGTGGCAAATGTTTAAGCTTTTAAATGACAAAATCGCCATTTTATGTAGGCTTAAATGAATATTCCAGGTTCAGTAGAAGTTAAACTCAGTCAGCAGCACTTGTGACATCTAAATGCTAATTGCAACAATAATAATAATTAAAAAAAAAAACTTTTCACAAACCATAAACATTAAGGGCCAGTTTCCCGGTTAGGAATTAGGTTAAGCCAGGACTAGATCTTTGCTAATTTAGGACATTTAAAAATTTTAGGAAACATGTCTTACAAAAATGCATTATCTGTGAGCATTTTAAGACTAAACAATGGCAATGATGTATTTTAAGATATATCAGTGCAAGCCTTTTCCAGTTTAGACAGCTCTTAACATTTATTTTAGGACTAGTCTTAAACCCTGTTTAGGAAACGGCCCCTAAAGCACTCAATAGTAGTGGTTTCTATAGCATTATGACCTAATTTAAATGCAAGTTAACCATTTAAGCATGGAAAAAAATTCTAATCTTTTTATGTAAAGATCTATAAAATTGTACAACTGTGTTATCATGACAGTGTAAGTCCTAAAAATGACACGTTTATCAGCTATAATGTGCAGGTTTTAACAGGGGTTTTAATATGAGTGCTTTATTATACAGTATGTTTCACAGTTGTGCTTATACTGTAAAATATCCAAAAAATTGCTACATTTAATTCCATTTTAACTATGTATATAATGATGACCGATTTTTGCTCTGAGGGAAAATTTTAAGAACAACTTAAGAACTCAAATAATACAAAATAATAAACAATTATATATATATATATAAAAAAAAAACTTTAACAAGCCAAATTATACAAGAACTTTTATAAAATTACAGACTTCACATTTCTACTTTTAAATCCTCCGAAATAGCCCTATTTATTTACATTGTCATTACCTCAGCATAACCATTTCTTTCTTTCGAATATGAGGTATGAGTCAAAATAATTTTTTTAATCAACTGTAATTGCTGTAGATGGAGCTTAATTTTACAAAATAGCTCTTCAACTGATTCTTCCTGTCAGATATGTTAACAAAATGACAGATTCTACAGGCAAAAGATCTATTTCTAATGACAAGACACGGTTAGCGTGGCATAATCGCCCCACTTTTCATTCACTGGGGCTCTAAATGACAGCCCGTGGCTAACGAGGCTGGATGTGGGTCAGTGGGAGAGAAGAAAACAGGGGGAAGTGACCTTGGGTTTAACACACACCTGCCAACAAACAGAGGTGAAGAACTGCTTTTCATTCAGCGCACAGAGTAGAGAGCCTTAAACAACCTGAAGGACATGTAGTTGTAATTTGCTTTGTTTCAAAAATTAACATCAAAGTCATATTGAGACAAAATGAAATGAAAATAATTCAATTAGCCAGTCAGTGGGATGCAACAAAATGACTAATTTCTTCAGAATAGATGTTATTTGTATGTTGTCGAGCAATGGACAGCGCAAGCGTGAGAATGAGCTGTTTGTTATTCAGCTGTCCAGAAGCCGAGTGTCATTTCACAAGGTTGGCTGTAGGCCATGAGTGGACTTGTTCTACAGGATAGGAGAAAATTACTCCCTTCAACCTGAATGAGCTTTTATCTCCCATCTGCCAAAAGTAAAAGTAGTTTTCGGTACTTTGATTGAGTTAATCCTGAATAACTTCACACAAAAGAACATTAATCACCTGAGAAGGTAGAACTCCTAACCCTAGATAGATAGATAGCTAGATAGACAGAAAGAAAGAAAGAAAGAAAAAGTGTTGTTTTTTTCACTTTAGAGCGAATAGCTACTGTAACAAAGTGATTTTTTTTTTTTGACAGTGCCCAAAGATGGTCTGAAGAATCAAGGGGCATTTGAGGAAATGCGGGTGAATTACATCAAGGAGCTTCGCCGCTCAGTTGGGAAAGCCACTAACAATTCCGGCCAGACATGGCAGCGCTTTTTCCAGCTCACCAAGCTTTTGGACGCAATGCATGAAGTAAGTCGAAACATTCTCCTGTTATTGACTTCACTTGAAAGATCAAAGACAGATACAGTTCTGCTCTAATTATCCAGAGCGATCTCATTCAGTTCATGGGTCTCCTGGGTCACACTTTATTTTAAGGTCCAGTTCCCACTATTTACAAAACATTAATTGTGGCTTTTGCCTTAATAAACTCAAAATTTGCTGTTCCTAAAACAAAGTCGGAAAATATCACATTTTCATAATATCTGTCAATTATGGTAAGCTTAATTAAAAAGCAAACCAGTTTTAAGCTTTAAGTTTTAAAGCAGTGGTTTTCCCATTTTGTAAAGGTGGCTATATTTTATAAAGATGTTTATACAGTTTGTGAAATATATTAATAAAAAAAGGCAAAATAGTGGTCCCTGGATGTGTGCTTAATAAATATAACAAGTATAGTTTCATATAGTAGAAATCCTCTGCTTTATTTCTATAATATCTGTAATAAGTGCAAGCACTTTCCTGACTAAAACATGAACACTTACACACGTTAATGTATTCTAGTTTAGCGCAAGTAGCTCAAATATTTGTCTAGAAACAAATTAGAATTAGCTGATATTTATTTAATACATATTTAATATTCATTCATTAAAAGTAGCACACGATTTCTCATGTGGTTAGAGACTGAAAACCATTAATATTTTAAATCAGTGGATGTTAAAATAATTACAGCTGTAGATTATTAAAGAGTTATAATATCAAGTGTGCATTCAAATGAAAAACTGCCATCCTTCATGTTGCAACTGAGAGATTAGAGCCTCGCTTCGTTTCACTTCATTGAGAGCTGTTCATTGCTAATCACTTTTTGCATTGCTGCCAGCTCAACGTTTTGTAATAGCACACAAAAGTACTGGAAAAGACATTTTTGGAATTGGACTTGGGGGGTGAAGAACACTTGACAGCAGTGTTGATTTATTAATTTGTAAGATGAAGAGAAACAAGTTCCGCCTAAAAGCTTTCCAGC
Organism: Enteromius fasciolatus; assembly: GCA_032361145.1. NCBI lineage: Eukaryota > Metazoa > Chordata > Actinopteri > Cypriniformes > Cyprinidae > Enteromius > Enteromius fasciolatus. The sequence goes on along the minus strand of JAUMHR010000042.1, from coordinate 6,700,124 downwards.
TTTGGTCAGTGAGACGGAGCGTCCACAAAGGAGCTCGGCAGCTCTGCAGTCTTTTCTTTGCTAATTCATCAATACATGTTTACCCAGACTCATGTTTCACAAGAGCGTCTTCTTTAATGATAAGCACTGTCAGTTTGAATTAAATCTGACATTTCCTTTGACAGAAGTCTATCTCTCTTTACAGCTCGTCGGCAGCCTGTTGGATTTTTGTTTCTACACTTTCCGAGAATCCCAGGCTCTGAAGGTCGAGTTCCCTGAGATGCTGGTGGAAATTATCAGCGACCAAATACCAAAGGTGGAGTCGGGCCTAACACACACCCTCTACTTTCACAAGAAATGACTGAAAGCTCGCAAAAGGAGGGGAAAATGAAGGATCACACGAGAGGAAAAGCAGAGGACACTCAGCCCTCAGAGAGCGAACAAGAGCAAGCCCGCTATGCACAAAGCAAGGCGTAACGAGAGGCTTGGTTTAAAGCCATATAAGGCTTGTGTAGTGAGGGAAGGCAAAGAGCGATCTCTGTACCCGGCCAACAGAGAAGAACTCATATTTCATGTGACAGTGCGTTCCTTACTCCCCAAAAGACAATGCTGACAGTGTTCTATATGGATACGAAGCCATATTCTTTGGTAAAGCTATAGTGCACAGTCACATGTGAATACGTCACACACAGAAATATGGGCCCACATTCTAGACATATCCTTGACTCCCAGATCTGTCAATCTGCCAGTAAATACCATTGCGTTTGTATGTAACTCTCCTACAATCTGCCCCTCAGATGAAAAAAAAAATACAGGTAATTTTCAGTAATAAAACAGGTTTTTTTGCCGGTTAAGATGGAAATGTTGATTAAATTGCAAAGAGGAAATAAGACTCAAAGGGCTACAAATATAGCTGAATTATTGGTGCGTGAAGTAATCGTTGAAATAGTCAAATCTAAATCCATCTGCAAAAATAACATACATGTGTATTTTGATGACTTGAAGCATTTACATAGGCCCCGCTGATCTAGCGCTGCGGTGGCCTAATGATTGATAAGCTGAGAAATGGCAGCTCCGGAAAAATGCTATCGGATTGGGCAGAGGAGAAAGAACGGGAAAAAAAAGTGCAACTTTGCAATACAGCAAATATTATGACTCGTCTTGTAAAAAATTGAGCTCACGCAAACACTCACGCCACATTTTGTGCGCGCGCTTGGACTGTAGCAAATTTAGTAAATCATACCTACTGTAAGCTGTTACTAAACCAGCTCCCTTTTGATGTTAAGGAAAACGCAGTGCTAATTTACAGTTGCATACAAGAAAAGCATTTTATATGATTGCAAAGTTTTTGCGTTTCCAAGAAACAATCCAGCTAGAAGCCATTTTCTAACAAGGTGCTTCTGTTTTCTTAACGTGAATAGTAGACGATTTTCAGTAGCAGCACATGTACAGTTAGATACCGTATGGGGAAAATCAGCTTTTCTGAAGCATACAGCTTTCATATTAGTACACAACAATAACAGCCGTAGTCCACGTAGTCGTCCATCGTAAGAAACGGACAGTGTTACGCGGACTAATAACTACAGTAACCTGCTCATAAACACACAATATATGTATCGTATGATTATAATTGTTGCTTGTAGGAATATTTTTCAAACGTTGTACATAGGAAGTTTTTGATTTCAACCACCTTGCAATTTAAACTTGGCTATTTGGGGAAATACCAGTCGACTTGAGAGTACTTGAGTGAATTGTAACTTAAAAAAGGAATCTGGACCACCGTTTGGCGTTTCGTAACCCCACTGTGCTACTGATGGAATCAAAAGAGGTACCCGCTAGTTCTCAAATGCTGTGAGTCTGAGGACAATGAAGGTTTGTGTGTGTTTGTGTGTGTGTATTTGCTTTCTGTTTTCTCTCAAGTTTCTTAAAGGCACAGGATAGCGGACTTATTTTTGAGAGGGCATTGTTGGGTTTTCTCTGATGGGATTAGAATGATCCTAGTGGCTGATTTTGATTTGCACAGACCATAATGTGATAATTAGATGTTCTGCTATTGTGTTGGTTATGTAATGTGCTTTGGGGGGTGGGGTGGGGGTCAGGTTGGGACGTTTGTGAACTGGAAAGGTCCAGGAACTTTTGATGTTTGCCTTTTTTGATGTAGCTGGTTGGTGGTAAAAGACTGTCACGGGACAATAAATCCTAATTGGAATAAAACAATTAAATCAATCTGTGGTACCCAGGGAAAACCCATTTCACCGACCTGTCAATAACACTGTACGTCGAAAGTTTTTGATGGACCTAAAACTAGGTATTTGCAGTAGTCTCTTTTTTCCGACCTTTCCCTTTTTTAAATACACAGATCTATAAACGAGAATAAATCTTGAAAGGTTCATAGGATGTATGTGAAGTATTTTTGAGAGATTCTATTTTGCTGGACACAATATATTAGTAATTTGTCTAAAAAGAGTATATGAGATCTTTTGTAAAGTCAAATGTTTATGCATGCTTTTTGAAAAGATGTTTACAGTGTATTTAAGAAGGGAAACTTGTGCCTTTTTTCTCACAAAAGTTACCATTTTACAGTATCTATTGTAAATAAATCAGTGAATTATTTTGTTGCGTTGTATGGAACATTTCTATATTAAATATTTGTCAGATGTTGGGATGAAGTTCACACATTTCCCTCTTAAGAGTTACTGACTGCCCATCAATCAGAATCCAGAGCTAGAGCCAGAGAGCATGATGGATATACATTTAATTTATATTTCCTTTTCACAGCAAGAGAGACTTGTTTACTCCCTGAATGTCACTAACTTAAAACTTGTCATTTTGCTCTGTAGTAATGTGAACTAATTGTATGTTGTTGTTTTTTTGTTGTTGTTGTTGTTGTGTTTTCCTCTTTGCTTCGCCTACAGATCTAATAAAAACACAACGCAGTGCTCACATCAGAGGTTAGCTATATTAAGCTGAAAGGAAAAAGTACTTGTGGTTGCCAAATATTTTTTTCCCGTTTTTTTTGTATAATAAATCAAACCAAGCAAAAACACAGATTTTTTTTTCTTCAGTGCTTGACAAGTTTTTGTCTTGTGAACCAACAATGATCTTAATTATTATTTATACAATAAATATGTAGATTTTCTTTTTAGTATAATAGTATAAAACAAGTGCAAACTTTAAGACAAAACTAGGACAGGGAGCAAAACTGAAACGGTCTGATATAAATTGAGATATCCATCAGCAACAAAGAGAATATTGATTGCCATGCTTGTTGCAACATGTTTGCAATTTGCGTTTCTTCATCACCATATGATAAAGTTCGAAACACTGAAAGATGGTGTGAATCCACACTTTTGAGTTGCTTGCTACTTCGGCTTTGACAGTCTGCATATGACTTTTTAGATGTGTTTTGGAGAGTCTAATGACATGGAAAACTATGCATTTGTACAAATCACATTACCACGAAGCAGCACCTTTGTGCAAAATAAGGGCAAAGCATGGTCAAGGTAACCAGTATGTTGAATCTTACTAGTACTAGAACTTACTAGTAAAAGCCCACAGTCCACATGTTGTGTTTGCACATTAACACCCTTGTGTTAATGGATACTGATTTTTCTTTATGGGCGGGATAAATCTGAATCTGTGTGCTATACATTGTTTAAAGTGACAAAGCCATATCTCTTTTGTGACAAAAGAGCATTTCCTGTTCATATTTGGATTTTTTTTTTTTTCATAAAAAAATAATAATAAATAAATAAAATCAGTGCTTTGTACAATACATGTTAGCAAACCTCCTAAGTGCAGAAATATTCGACATGAGCAAAAGACAAATGCAAATAGTTCCTCTTAACTGTATATCTTGATGCAGATCTTGCCATAACCGTGTTTGCAGAAACATCAAGGGATGCCAATAAACCTGTTAACAATTAATAGCTGTGCACTCTTTCTTTTGCTCATTATTTATGAAATTCAGAAATGGGTGTTACTGTACATCTGCTGTAAATCACAATTTACTGTATTTAACAGACATTTATTTTTTTTGGCTGGAGAACATCTACTAATTATTTCACTAAAATGACTAGTATTTTAAATACATAAGCGAGTGTATTTGAATGTAGTGATGAAAAGAGTTTGGTGATTTGTTCAGGGTTAACTTAAAGTTTAGCAGCACGTCAGGTTAGGGACAAGTTTGGTGGTATGGGTGGGTTTAAGGGTGGGTTAAGGTGTAAGGAATGGGTCAACAGTTTTATTGTAATGTAATTACAGATGTAATTACATATACAGTAGGTAAAAACATACGCATACACAATAAGCGTATTATACAAACTATTTATTTTAAATGTCAGTACCTGGTATTCAAGGCCACCATAATGTGGGACCTTTCAATTTGTCAGCATGGACTAAGAATAAACTTTTACGGCAATTATTAATGTACAGTAGGATCATTTTAACTTCTATACTGATAGATTTTTAGTTGCTGTATAAATTAAAGGGTTAGCTCACCCAAACATTCTGTCATTAATTAGTCACCCTCATGTCGTTCCAAACCCGTGAGATCTTCGTTCGTTGGCAGAACACAAATTAAGACATTTTTGATGAAATCTGAGAGATTTCTGATCTGAAGATGAATGACATGAGGGTGAGCAATTAATGACAAAATGTTCACTTTTGGTCAAATATCCCTTTAACATTGTTTTATTTTAAATGAATATGAATTAACAATGAACGAAAGCATATTTATTAACATAACAGTTGAATTAAAACCGAAAAAGCAACAGATCTTTTTATATTGTTTCTATTTCCCAATCACTGACAGAGGGAGGGCAAGTTCGGAAGTCCAGTCTGTGTCACCAGGTATAAGTAATTAATTATTAAGTTGGCATTCTGATTAATAATTATAAGATGAATGGAAAAGGAAATGGAAAAAAAACAACAACATACTCACTGATTTTTTAAGTGTTTAGAAGCAAGATCATGTGATTTTTTTCATGTTGTCTTTACTCAAGGTGATAAATGACTAAGTATTGTCCATTGTTAGCTTAAGACTATATCTAACATATACCTGTTAAACTGAACCTTATTTTAAAGTATTATTGCTCTTACTGTAGATGTTTTAAAGATTGAGGGGTCAGCTGTAGTGGATAACAGTAGGAAGAGAGTGAATTGGATCATAGGATGCTGCAGACATCTGAGTGGGCGCTGAGTGAGTGGAAAGAAACAGCAGCAGAAGGGGAAAAAAATGGATGAGAAAAAAAATACCTGGATATAGTATGTGGCAAAGCCCAATGGAAAAAAGAAAGAGAGAGAGAGAGAGAGAGTAGAATGCACACTATAAGAAAAGTGAAGGTTTGAGTGACAAAGTCATACTTCAAACCTCTGGCAGATTTTAGTTTTAACAAATGATATTTCTCTAGGGGAAATGAGCATGAATAAGGAAGTCAGTGATTATGGTAATATGTGAAGAAAACAGCAAGTCTCGTCTGCATTTACTGGTTTAGCTGTGACGGAAAAATCCTCGGAAAACAGCACCAGAGAGCGAGATCTTCTGACAAAGAACATAAGCATTAACAATGTAACACCTCCACGTCCCCAGAGAGAAAATTCGCCATTAACCTCGTTAGAAGCCCGATCTAAAAAATGTGCTCGTTTGCCAGACTGTGAGAGTAGACAGTATTACTTTTGCTCTTTTGCGCAAATCCGCAGCCCACTCCAAATCTCTCCCAGATTGCCAATAGCGCAAGCTGTGTAGTTCTGCCAGATAAACAGAATCTATTGGATCAGGCAGATTTCAGGGCTGTGGCTTCACACATGGCGGCTTCTGTGCCCCAGATTCTCTGCTCGCAGACACTCAATCCTTTTCTGTTTTTCACTGTCCCACCTTCTCTGTCTCATTCATCCGAGATACATGACAGTTGGTTTTTATTTCATACAGTACGTATAATTGGCATGAAGTAAGTATTCTTGCTGCAAGTATATATATATATATAAAAAAAAAAAAATGTAAAGTAGATGTCAGGCTATCTTACTTTCCCAGGTGATTGAATACATTTACAAATACAATATTATATATTTATTATACCTGCACATTTTTTCAAATGTTTGTTAAATGTGTAAATGGGGGATTATGTAATTATTTCTGTATTCCAGAACAGAAATTTGAACACTGGATATTTTATTTTATTTATTAAGGTTTTTGCAGAGGAAATTTTGGATGTCTGTGTGTGTGTGTATATATATATATATATATATATATATATATATATATATAAATAAATAATATAATAAATAAAATAAAAATAAATTTTAAAATAAATAAATAAAATCATGATAAATACTAAATATTAAAATAAATAAATAAAATCCTAAAAAATAATGTGTAATTATTAAATGTAAAATGTAGTGTAATTTTTCTTTTACTTTTATGTTTAATGTACATACAGTAAATATACACACATAAAGCATAAAATGTATTTATTTACATGCATATATTTATATAATTGATATTATATAAAAAAATATAATTTATAAACATGTATTTTTTCCTTAAATATATGTGTAAATATATATTTTTAGGTATTGATATATACATAATAAATATACACAGTACATACACATAGATTATGTAAAGAAAAACGTTTATTTGGATTCCATTAATTATGAATAATCATTTTAACAGCGCTAAATTATATATTTATATATATATGCCTGACACAACCCCTTGAAATGTTTTTGCCTGTGGTGTCTTGCCTTAGATCATATCTTCACTGTACTGTACAAAACAAGGAGGACAGATACGCTGACTGCAAAATGAGTGCACCGAAGGAAACGAAATGAAAACTTTCAGAGTGTGGTGGATAAAACCAAAGTACACAGTAGCATCTTTATCTAAGATCAGATGCAGTGCTGCACTGCACCGTCTCACTCTTTCAGGCTGTGATACACAGGAAGAAGCGAAACAATGCAAATAGCGATTTGGTCTTAACTCATAACCATGCAAAAAAAAAAAAAGAAAAGGAAAAAAAAAAAAGGGACAGATGGGAACTTTTGTGGTTAAACTGCATCCAAGGAAACCAAAGTGAAAAAGCGACACAGAGGGAGAGAAAAAGAAAGCCAGAGGGTGAGAAAGTGAGATGAAGCGGACAGGGATGGCGGGAGGGTGAGTTTGCCCATCTCATTAGCTCGGGCTCATTTGATTATGTAAGCACCCGGCTCTTCGACACGTTGCCTATTTTTAGCCCTCTCCCATGTCTCGTCCTATCATCTGCTCTATTAGTTATTGGATGTCTGTGACTCCGCCATGTCATGATAATTATGTAATACGTGGCACTCAAACACACGCATTCAGGGACACACATCTCACAGCAGTCTGGAAGACATTTGCACGGTAATGATGTGTACAGTTCACTGAAGTGTGATAACACACACACACACACACACACGCATGCTGCACAGTCCGGAGGTGCTTTGTAAGCTAATTAGACAGAGGCTGTGATTTACTTCAGTTGTCCAGAATTCAAAATTCAAGAAATGACCCTGTTATTGCATATGCATTCCTGGTCTTAGTGATTCGGTGCACAGTATGTTGAAGAACCGGCAATCTTTTAGGCTATAAAAAAATAACATACTCCACCTGTGCACAATAACTTGCTTTTTTGGGTGATGCAAACAGAAACTATTTTTCAAACCTCTGTCATAAAGAATTCAATCAGCTCCTAAAGTTATTTTAAAAAAGTGAAATGCTTGCAACTCAAAACGACTGTACTTTTTATGCCATGTATTTCTCAATAGCTACATTTACATGCACCTAAAAAGCAGTTTACAATCAATTCAAACTGATGGCTCAATCAGACTGAAAAAGCTTCATGTAAACATCTTAATCTATCCAAATCTGAGCTCAGTTTGAATGGAATTTGTTAAAGCTTATTCTATTTCCATAATCTTATTCAAAAATGATTTGCGCACATGCACAATGCTGTGCTGCTATACGTTTACACATGCATACTAATCAAAATTAGGTTTATACAAAACAGGATTCTTCCCATCTGAAATCAGAAGGTTCATTTAAATTGGTAAAAATTACTGCATGTACACAAAAACAAACAAACAAAAAAAACAACAACTAAGAAATAAAATCAAAATAACATAACGTACAGTAAATTAAAATAAAAGAAGAGAAGTCTTAAGCTATGATTAAAGGCCCGTTCACACCAAGCATGATAACGATACAGTTCTAAAAATCTTTCCTAATGTTAATGAATAGCAGCATCCACAGCATAACTGTAACGATAAAGAACAGAGAAACAATATCGTTGGAAATCATTTTCAGATAGTTTTTTTTTCAGCCGATGAAGGATAGAAACATTGACAACCAATCAGAATCAATCCTTCTATCACACGCTTGAGAATTTAAAGTGGCAGATACGCTTAAGCTTATAATAAACAGACGGTATCGTTGGTGTCGACACAAATACAGTTCTCTTTATAATTATCGTGCTTGGTGTGAACGGGCCTTAAGGGTAGGGTTGATCTCATTGTTATGGATGATGTCGGCATGCTTACTAACTATGCACACCGTGATTGGCTGATAGGAGTGGGGAGAGAGTGCAATGTTATGTTGTCATATTCAGATAAATGTTAAAATGTTAATTGCTACATTTATTTTAAAATCCAGTGTCACGAATTTAACAATGTGATATATCCTGTATATACAGTATCTGTGTGTTCAGGTCCTGTTGTCTTAAAGTTTTCTTATCCTGTTAAAAAAAAAAAAAAAAAGTGAACATGCATATAAAAAGCCTTTTAACAGAGTAGAATGGCTGATAGTAAGACAAGACATAAAAGAAAAGCAAACTGGACACGAAAACCATTACTTCTTGCCCAACTGGTTAATGAAAATTATAGGCGCCTATATTCAAAGGAAAATTTGAAGTTGGGATACCTCCAAATCCTAAAAATGATACATTTTTAAAATCTCATTATCTTCAATTTTTTCTAAAAGGTTTATATTTTGAGGCAGATTTCCGCCAATGGCCATTTTACGATAGTTGTCAGTTGGTCATGACTCCTCTAATGTTTCACAGATTTAGGAGTTCGTTTTAGCACTAAAACGCTTTGTGAAATACTACTGGTGCAAACATTTTGAAGTCCTAAATTTAACACTGGCACACCCACTATTTTTAAGATTTTCACCATCGGCAAGTTAGCAGCTACTGTACTTTTACTGTAGCCTTAAGATCTTTTGTAGATACAGGCCCAAGGCTCGTATTCATCTTAACATCTGAAACTAGCTCCTAACTTGTAGATTAAGGAGTGCTTTTAAGAGATCTGGTCTATTATAAACCTTCGATTTGAAATTACAGGTGTAATTTTTCCTGTTTTACCATTCTCTCTCTCTCTTTCACACACACTTTATTTATTTACCATGTTGTTATAGGAAATGAACAGCGACACAATAAGGTTTTATAAATGAAGTAATTGTGTGATCATTTGTAGAAGAATGTGACAGACTCAAGTCATCACTGCTGCATAGCTGCATTTCTCCAGTTGCCAAATATGTTAATGTAGTGATTTACTTTCATTTCTGGTGCTATGCGTTACAGTGTCAGAGATGTTGGACCTCGGCACTAGATTATAATAGATTATTAGCTCACTGTGATGTATATTGTGTGCAACACTTTTCTTCTCCATGTTTCGTCCACTTTCTCCACTGCTAATGAAACTCTTAAGCCTCTTAAGTCATCTTTTGTACTCTTAACAATTTTGGAACTTAAGACCTAATAAAGAAAAAAGTTATTCACAACCCTTCTGAATAACTTTTTTCTTTATTAGTATATTTTCTTTAGTTTTAAGACTTACTGCAAGAAACAGTATTTATTGGACAGTTCATGACAATTTTTTTATTGATTTGAAATGTTATTTAAATGTTAGTACAATCAGGCAAACAGACTATATTTGCCCATTCAAATAGACAGGAGTTGGTGCTGCAATGCCGAAATAGTGTTCATAGTTTTTGTAACTGTGGCCACCAAGTCAACTGACTTTACTCTTAAAAGTGACTTTGTAGTTTACCCCAAAGTTGTTTTGGACCCCACTGAGTTTCCCTGCATGGGTAAAACATTCTTTACAATATCTTCTGTGCTCTGCAGAAGAACGAGAGTCACACCGACTTGGAACAATATCAGGATGAGTAAACGATGAGAGTTTTTATTTTAAAATATCCTATTTTACTGAAGTAAAATGGCTTGTGAATAACATTTTATGCTGACAGGGTCATGAACCACGAAAATCCCTTTAACCGCAGTCAAACAAACTGCATGCTGCAAGAAATGCGCACTTATCTGTGTATGATGAGCTCATGAAAGGAAATGAGAACAGAAAACAGGAAATAACCTAAACGTGACCCGGTTGACTCCAAACAGTGTGCGCGTGCGAACCGCTGCGCTGTGGCTCCAACAAAAGTCTATTTTGATGCAAATGGTTTGTTTTCAAGCACTCCATCCAGTGTACGACACTGCCGTGTGCTCCAGTTCAAGCCCAGTATATGAGGAGCCAGTCCAAATCTGCTAGGAAATGAGGATTTAATCCACTTAAAGGGGGATAGGTTCAAAGTAAAATCTGCAGAGCAGCTCCAGGGCTGTAGTGTGTAGGAGAGAATAAGCCACTATGCTCTAAATGCAAAGTATGCAATAGACAACAGTTCATTTACATAAAACAGAAATCCTGTGACAGGTACCAATAACAATATGCTGCTTTTATTAGGATAATAAAATTAAACCATCAAAATGCTTACTAAGAGTTTGAGCCAATTGGGACAAAAAATTAATGTGATACAGGATACAGTGGTAACGAAACAAAACAAGCCTTAACTGGAGAAAAAAAAAGAAAAGGGATTTCTAGAAAATTACATCAGTGTGTTTACAGTATAATGGTATTTTGGTACAGATGTGCGAATGGCAGCAATACGGTTAAATAATGAAAAGCCACTGCATGTGTGAACAACAGATGTGGGACATTTACCAAAAGAGATAGCCAGCAATTTACTGTAATTTAACGGGTTTCATGTGTGAAAGTGGCTATTGTTTATCATTCATACACTAAGATCAAGATTGCTATTAAACAAATGCATACATTTATGAGTTATACTAATCAGGTAATTAAGTTTTGAATTATTAAACAAGCTGAAGTTCTTCAGCAGAAGCCGTAGTGTCTTTTTGACCTTAAAGACATTTTTGATTATTAAGAAAATTACACAAAACCATATTACAGATGTTTTAGTTTAATTCCCAGTAAACGCATCACGGGTCCACAGCGCCCTGCTGCACATGGCTTCCATTATTTATAGACACTTTGGCATATAAATAAAAAAGCAGGATATAAGAATAAAACACTTTATTTATTTAACATTGATCAACATCAACAAAATTAAACCAGGACCTTTGCAGAGGTCATAAATCACTGTCTGAAATCACCGCAGATATGCTCAATCACAAACATCAACCCGTGGAACAAGGGCTCTTAGAAAAATGAAAAAAGTTCTCATTAAACATCAGCGAAGTTCTGCCATTTTTAAGGTTTCTGCAATGTGTTAAACTTTAGAACTTTAAAGAGGGAAAGCGCTTGGCTTTTAAGTTCGCTTGCACTGAAAATTATTCTGCGTGTACAACACGGATGTAAGACTTGGCAATATGTAATTTGACATTATTGTATGGTTTGCTTTTTTCATTTATCGGTCTCTGTTTTTCGAAATAACGTTAAAACCTATATACAGTATAGCTCTGTTCGAGTTACTGAACAGCGTCCCACATGCTATGCGCAATTAATTTAAGGCACAGCATCAGTTTTAATCAATGCGTATTATTTAATAATCGAATACCAATTTCAATATCTATAACTGTCAAGCACTAAATTTCTATCTAAAAAGCGCTCTAGTGTTCCAAAGAACATTGACAATGCTCACTGCACTTACACATTTTACTATACATCATCACATGCTCAATTAAATGCAACTTGATAATATTAAATACAAAGATACTCAAGGTATCTTTGAGTATTGAGTATACGAATACTAAACAACCCAAACTACTTGGCTAAAATTATGAGTCATGCAATTAAACAACAACAACAAAAAAAAAAAAATCACAGTCACAAAGACGGATGCATATTTTCCCACTTAAATTGATATTTACATTTCTAAAAGTGCAGACCCTTTGTCTGTATACAGCACATTTTAGCTTATACTTGAACTTAACTCCTGTGCTTGCAGCATCTGTGTTTTTGGATACAGTATATATATATATATATTCTCTCTCTCAATGTCTTTAGTGTGGAGAAGGATGGAGGAACGACAAGCAGTGCCACTGTGAAAGAGCCGCCGAGACCATGGATACCATGTATATAAAGAGAAGTGTGAGGATAGTTACAGTATCTCCACATAGTTTTCAGGGATGAGTCCTCGCTTTCCCTCCAGCACACCCTCCAGCCATCCGGGCTCCCTAGAGAGTGTCACTGCAGAGCAAACCACGGACACACAGGTAAAAGTCTTACTGCAGCTCTTCTGTCACATAAGCAAAAAGTCCTTATTGGATGGAAAACTTTTTTTTTTTATGTGGATAGTTAGCATGGATGATGAATGTAAATTACATGGACATGAGGTAAGAAAGATTAAAGAACAGGAGCCTATCTTATCTGCATTTTGGGAGAAAAAAAGCAGAATGGGTTCAAAGTGTGTTAAATAGAACTGAAAGAATTATTAAATTAGACGGAGTGTTTAATAAACAAACAATAGAGGTGGGAGATTTGTGAATAATGAGTGGAAAAGCATTTATTTTTTTTGATGAGACCAGCAATGATTTAATGCAAGAGCAGCACTGAGGAACTATGTTAGGGTTTATGTCTGTGCTGAAACTGTGAATGTTAATTAGCACTGCATGCTGAGGATGCTGAACATTGTCTTAAGGCAGAGCATTCTGAACCTTTAATCTGTAACATGTGCAGGCCTGTATGAGCAAACAGCAGGGATGCCTGTACAGATGATTTGCTATGATTGTGTGGGATATAAGAGGACCACCTGTCATTAGGACACCCTGATGAATGATGAGCGGTGACGTACAGGCGAAAGACAGAAAAGTGGTGGAAAACATGAAAATGATGAACAAAGAAACAAGCAGAGGGGGGGAAAAAATTCTATATAAAACACAATTACAAAAATTATGCAAACTGACTAGAGGCAGAAAAATGTACAGAATCTAAAATTTCTTCTAGTTTTTTTATTCTCATATAGTAGCAAATATGCATATAAATGCACAGCAATATTTTTCATCCCAAAACCTATTAAAATGTGTTATTTTGGCTTTCCAGGATTTAAACTGATTTATTTTATTGAGGACTGCAGATATTATTTAAATTTTTTCCCAAGCATGTTTTCCATACACAAAGAATTTTAAAATTAGCTTAAATTTTACGTTGGCTCAAAATCATTAATGCAAGTCCAATTCAGCAAGAATCTGAAATATTTTCTGAGATAACTTCTTGAGAAAACAAGAGCCGTGAGTTGTTACGGCCCTCATTTCCTTCCTTTCGTTCTTTGTGAATTGATTTTAGGGGATGTTACACCCCACTTCCCTCCCTCCACCTATGCTGATATAAGATCAGATTTTTTTTTTGTGTGTGTGCTTGTAAGACCCGCCAAATCCAATATGTCTGTGGATTCGGGTGAGTGCCTGTGGCAGTGATAACGTTAACACTTACCGTCATGGAAGATTGCGCCAACCTGGAAAGAGAGTTCGGAATCGTGTTCAGCCTCACAGGGGTACACAGCCTTTGCTTTCATGAGGGTGACACTGAAAAATGGAGGCAATCAGTTAGTGGGCCTCTCCCTATTCGGAAGGGTGGGGATTAGGACACGACTTTCCATCTAGCTGTAAAGTGGACTCAGCCGAAGTTATCAATGAAAACAGTCTGCGTGATTAACGTCTGTCCTTAAAAATCCTACAGCGGAGTGTTGAAGTAGAAGAGAAAAGATAGCAGCCATCAAAAGAGTAAATTTTACTCAAAAAAAGAGAGATTTTCAAGAACGCTTTGGCAGCATTCAGGCATATCCTGCCATTTATTACTCAAAGTTCCTCTGGAGGGGATTTGGACTACGTTTACAAAGCATAGAAACATTTCCACACCTTTTGATTTATGAATTTCTATAGCTTTTTCCATGACATACCCAAACATCCATACTCACTGCATACTGTACTATACTACCAAAGCACGGTTTCTAATCATAATTTCAGATGACTTCAAGATTTTATACAGTTTCATGATTTTGAAGAAGTTTTTTGAATTGAATTTAAATTTTAAATTGATGCACAGAATGTTCAGTAACCCAATTATTGGAAAATACCAAACAATCTCTAGTCTGTGTTCAGCCCACAAAAGGCAGAATATAAATCGTACCGAACAATTACGTGACGTGGTCATATAGAGGCATGCACTAATGCAGAAAATGTGTTGACAGTGTGGAAG
>JAUMHR010000042.1:6577344-6597757 GCA_032361145.1 Enteromius fasciolatus | reverse complement strand
AAAGTTGCTTAAATATCTTAATTAAACGAATGCCTAGTCCTGGCTTAAGCTAAGCCCCGTTTGTGAAACCGGGCCTAAAAGTCCTACTGGCTGCAAACTTTTAAACAGTAGTCCAAATTTACAAAATCCTAAAATATTCCAAGATTAATCTGCATAAATCTTAACATCTGCAAGATGCCCTTACTTATACGGAAGAAATAAAAGGGTGAGATTAAAGGGGCAATTTAATAATAAAACCATTATTGCTATCTGATTTGACTGTGAGAAACAAACCACTCAAAACGTCTTCAGTGCGCTACAACAGCAAGTCATTATTTTCATGCAGCTCTCATTGCTTTCCTCTTTTGCTGAACACTGTGGCAGGTCGTCTGGGATACAGACATGAGTAACGGGTGCCGTTACGCTATCAGACCTCTATCATTGACCTCTGGATGGCCTTAACTGTTGGCCGCTGCTCCGTCTCTCGCGGCCATTCCGATACGCCGATACAGACTTCACACTCCCTTAACGCGTAGATCCAAATCAGTCTACATGCCTCTCTGCTGCAATATAGCGTTCAATGTTTATTTTGGCCCTCGTCCAACAGCCAGTTCAGTGAGGACTGGACAGAGTCAGGCTAAAGGATCACAAATAGCAGTAATTCACTATCCGTAGCAAATATCCCTTTTTCTAAAAGCTGTGGCGATAAGTGACCATATACAAGACACGCTGGACTGACCGGAATCTGTTTGTAAAATAAATAAAGATCGACGTCAGAGCTGTTGAAATGCAGTTGCTTTTGCTGATAAGTTAGTGTATAGACGCTGGGTGTGTGTCAGTGGTTGGTTTATAATAAGCAGAAAGGGAAATTGGATAGAGAGTGTGTGTGTCTGCCCGTCCGGAGTTGCTCGTCTGTACTAGATTTATGTTAAATTGAAACAATAAGTCTCTCTCTTCATTTTTGTCTGTGTGACGAAAGAGCAAAGCTTCTCTTCCTGTGTGTATTGTTCAATGAGGCACCGTCATCATCTCTCGCTAAGCAGGGCTCGACTGAGCATGGGAACCTGTCACATAAAATGAGCTCTGGGATTTCTTCACAGTGGGGTGGAGATCTGAACAAGCTTTTTTTTTCTTCCTACATGACCCTAAATACTGACTGGAACTTACTGACTTAAAAATGCTTTTTAATAAAACCAACTCATGCTTGCTTCATAAACGTTCCTGTGGTGACATGATACCATTAATGATACTACTATGATACTACAATTATTAGCAAATATTAAAATATTTTAGTGTACAAATGAAGTGTTTTGATACCCACAGCTGCTGTAGTAACTGATTACATTTAATCTGGATTACTTAATCAGATTAAAAAAAAATATTATTTGTAATTAGATTAAATTACATTTCAGAATATTCATAATCAGACTTCAGTTACTTTTTTATCGATTACATGTTATTAATACAATAGAAATAAATTATTAGTGATTAGTGACTGCAATTTGTACTTAATCTACCCAGCTCTGGTCATACCATAGTATTTTGCTGTAAAAATAAGACTTTATTAATTGAGAGTATGCCTGTTTAACCATAATATTAATAAAAGTTGCTGATGCATTACATCCACTAGTGTTCATTTCAAAATGAAATAGCAGAGAATAGTTTTTGTCCCCTATAATGTAGGTTCCAGTAAGCCTATGATGCGTGAAACCTTTTACATTTAACATTTTTATCCTTTTTGTCCTTAATTTCTCAATCCTTTCTGTCCAGTCGAACAACCAGTACCATGTCCTCCCTTAGAGAGCACTGGTCAAAGAAACAAAGAAAGCATCAAAAAGTCCTTCATCAGAAGACCGGGTTCTTGCAGAAGCTAAAGCACTTGGGAGCAGCCGGTGCAAGTCCTTTAATAATAAACACAAGCTGAGAGTCCTTTCTGTTCTAGTTAGATGTTCCCTCCATGGTGGCCTAAAGGTTCTTGATGTAAAAATGGCCATCTACTCTTAGCCGCTCATGCATATATATATGTGTGTGTGTATGGGATGACTTTGGGCAAATTGAGTCAGTAATTGGAGACATACAGAATCTATATGAACTATATGTTGTTTTCCATGAGCCTCCCAGTGTGGATGCAGAATCCCACAAAAGACTTCCAAGGAAAACAGTGGCCCCACTGACCCGAGCGAAGCCAAGGGGCAATGCTCTGGAGCCGAGCGCGGGTCCCGGGAGAGCTCCACCGGGTGACTGAGTTACAAAAGAAAACAGTCAAACGGAGCGAGGCAGAACCCATCGCTTCTGTCTGTGACTTCTGAGAAGGGGATGATGAAAAGCCACATGTGTGTTTTTTATTAACCTGAGGAGGTCTTTTGTGATTCTTACCAAAATATAGACATCACAGAGAAACAGGATAGTTGTTTTTTTTAATGCGCACTACTATTTACCATGTTGGGGTCAGATTTATTATAAAATTTCTTTTTAAAGAAATTTATATTTTTTGACACAGAAGACGGCGTAATGATGCCGAAAATTCAGCTTTACTTTTACAGAATTCCATTTTTAAAATATACAGAAATAGTAAAAATGCCTTTTTAAATCATAATAATATTTCATAATAGCAAGCATTAGAGAATAAAGGCACATAAGATGTTAGTGTATTCTTTCAAACACAAATTACATATGAAACATTGTTGCATTAGATTAAAGTCGACATGTTTTTTTATTTTTCTAATTTGTGATCACTTACCAGTCTAATAAAATGTGTCAGAATTATTTACAATGGCTCTGAGAGTTTTAAAGGCATTGAAATAATAATAATAACAGTGTTTATACGAGACAAAAACGAATTGCTAACATGTCTGTAATTGCTCCTTAATTTACAGTCCTTTTGATAAAACATTCACACGACCCGTTTGTGTGGCAGACTTATTACAGTAATCAATTTTGGATGATGTGTAAATACTGCCAATGTTTAGATTTTTCAAGTACAGTCTGTCATAACAAATGCAGTCTCATAGGGCTAGTCGGACCCAAAGCGTTCATGTATGTGTTAATATGCCACAAAATCACTACTAACATTACCATAAATGTCCAACAAGCCTTGTTTACAAATCCGAGTGTCCGAGACGGAGCCTCACCTGAATACCAATTTACTCAAATAGACAAACAGTGTTAAATCACCTACAGTACAGTGAACCATTTCAAATGGCTCATATTGTCTGTTTCAACGGACGAGAAAAGTTTTATTACACCAACAATTTTTTCCTTTCTAAACAACCCAACATACTGTATTCAAATTGAGCTTATGGAGAAGGTGTTTCATATTATCTGCCTGCTATCTATTATTAACGACTGTTCAAACTTGCATTTGTACCATGTGATCTCTTTAAATGGTGGACTGGAGAAGGTTCTTAACAATTGACATTAAGTGGAGAGATCTGTTTGATGGCTCTAACGTAAAAGATACGTGCAAAACCTGCAGAAATTAAGCTTGGGAGAGCTTGAGAACTAGCTGGCACTGATGCACTTTCAATAAATTATGCAAATTTCTTTTGTTTTAGGTATTAGAAGTTAGTAAAACATTTTAAATCTACGGTTAATAGTAAACGTACTGTAGGGATAATTGTTAAAATACAGTTTCCATAGACCAAGTAGATGGCACTTTCAGACACTGCTATTTAAATCGTTTTCTGTGTATTAAATGAGATGATTTCAAGAATATGCTGATCAATTATTTAAAATGATAGACCATTTAAAAAAGCATTAGCTTTAAAACCGCATTCTCGGACCGCAGTTCATACAGGAAATACCGGTGTAAAATTGTACTGAAATATGTTTTTCAATACTTCACTCTGCATATTTTGAAAAAGTAATAATAATAAATAAATAAATAAATGGGATGATATTATTATAATCTTATATAAAAAGAATATTGAAAATGTTTGTAATTAAATAATTTATGTGTATAATCTAAAAAAATCTAAAACAAGATAATTGTTTAGGATAGTAAATCTAAGTTTTTTTTTAACAATTAGGATCACTTATATAAAACCTGTTGGTGGCAGTTTATGTATATTAATATATTAAACATAAATAACCGAGAATAAAAAAATCTAGAATATTTTGTAAAGACTGGAGAGGTTTTGGAAAAGAGAGGATGAAAACCTTCTACATTTCCATTTTCCTGAAATCCAACTAAACTATAAAAGAGAGAAGCATGTGAACATCTTAACCTTTATTGAAGGGTTCAAGTCTGTCTTTGCATTTGGCGATTTGCCTGGATGTTTCAAGCCCTGCATACTTTCATCTGAGTAGTTAAAAAAAAAAAAGCTTTCCACAAGTCTCTAATATCTAATTTCTGATATATAATATCTTATTATATTGCTTGGTATAATAATATATATTTTTTACATTTTAATTAGTTGTTTGAAAGTTTTGTGTATCCCAAAACATGAGGAAATGCCGTTTTTCAAAAGTGTAGTTTGGCATCTTTACCACTTGGTGTCAGAGTTGCCTCCTTTAAAGGTTTTTCTAAAAAATCCTAACTGAATAAATACATATAATTAGAATTTTAGCTGTTTGCAAGAGATATGTTTGCTATAAATGCCTCAATCATTATTATTTTGTACTTTTTTAATGTAATTAATTACGATTCTTGTCAAAATAGCAAACAGATATAATATTGGTTATATAATAATACACACGAGATCATTTTGAAGGTAATAAAATATTATGACTGTCATGCATACATACATGCACACACAAATATATGATGTATGATAATGAATTATAGTATTTTTCAGGTAAGTTAAAGGTTTTAATTAAAGCTACATATTTATTTATTTTTTTGTAACAACGATAAAATCGTTTTTCTGTATTGGAAAATATTCTGTCTGGTCAATAAACATCTTCCTCTATTTTTCTAATAATAATTTATATGATTGTGGTACTGTAAAAAAATGACTAAAAAGCATTTATCCATTTTTATGTGTAAAAATAATCCTTATATAAAATATATAATTATAATCCTGACTATATATGTAATATTTTTCTTTTTAGTTTAGTAAAGGTTTTATATATACACTGTACATGTACATATACATTTATGTACAGTACTAGAGAAATATATATTTTAAAAAATTAAGCATGTCTTCTAATTGTAATTAAAACTATATATATATATTTATAAAAGTATTTTTTATTTATTTTTTTCATAACAACAATGATAAAATAGTTCCTTTACTGGAAAACAGTCTGTATGGTCAATAATATCTTCTCCTTTTTTTTTCTAATAATAATGTATGTGATTGTGATACTGTAGAAAACCTCTCTGTTTCTTTCTCTCCTACATCATCGATAGAACTATGAGTAGACATGATGAAAGTCACTCATGGGGTCCCAGAGCAAGACCCTTGATTTGCTGCAGAGGTTCGGAGCACGCACACACGCGCACACTCACGCTGCCACACACTTTAATTAAAGCCTTTGAGAATTGCGCATTTTCAGAAGAGAGAAACATGCAAACTTTCCACCACTTGACAGGTATGTTCAAGTTCTGCAAGTCTGACCAGATGGGGCATCCATTTTCTATAACAATCTAAATATGAAGGCTGGAAAAGAGGATGAAACACAGTACAAATCACAGAAGACAAGTCCAGATTTTGATTATGTTAGTGTGTTTGAAGTTTAGGCCAATCTGCGACATATCAGATATGAGTTAAGATCAGCTGGCAGGACATTAGAAAGAAGTGCCGATCTTGTCTGCTCGTCTAATTGTGCTGGAGAAGCAATCATGAGGATACTTCTATAAAATGGTTATGATTCATTTATGCATTTTTTAACTCCTTTGCACATCTGCACGACTAGGGACAAACAAATCGGAAAGTCAGTGTCAATCAAAAAGCAGCACGGCCCTTGCAGTGTATTGAATTATCCCCGTCCGGATATTTTGCTGCAAGTGTCTCTAGGAGCCAATGCTCAATTTGAAATGTTCTGTGTTACCCTCTGCTTTTTTGACAGCTTTCTCAATCCAAGTGATATGCTTTTTTCAACATCAAAAATTGACTTCAAAATAGGTCTATTGAGCATTTGAGGACATGTGTATTTCAACCGCCGTGTGTCTTTGAAGTTTTACAAGATACAGAAGACAACACGCTGAAGAATCAACATTTCAAAATCACAGCACACTGAAAGATACCTTGAAAGCAAACGCTTCGCTGTTGTGCTAATCCACCGAAAGAGGGGACTGCGCTTTTAAAGAGGTGTCTTTGCTCCATCTAGTGAAGCTTTCTGGTAGGGTGTAAAGGAATAAAATCTGGACTATGAGCTCTTATAACTGCGATCATGCGCGTATTAAAATTCAAAGCAGTGCTTCATTTCAGACTCCTGTCCGTCCTCTTGCACTTTCATTTCATCATATCGGTGGATTAAGGTAATCTTTGCTTCCTGATCAACTAGTGTGCAAATTATGAGTTCAATTGGTGATATCCCTGTCTGCCTCCTATCATTTTTAATTAGCTTCATCGAGGAAAGAATGGTCAATGTTGAAAGTCTAACTTCATATAAAAGCATTTAATTTTGCTGAGGTTTTGTTAGACAATGCAAGCATATAAACAAAATACACTGAAGATACTATAAATGAAGTAGTTTTAAGAAAAAAAAACTATTGAATATTGTTGAATTCAACTAAATGCGTGTATTTATACAACCAAAATTGCTTTGTATAGGTTAAATCATGTAGAAATATATATTTTAAGTAACAATTATTAGTTATTGAATTATTCAGAGTACAGTTTTGATGGCAGAACTCTAGTACTATTTATTTTATTACTTTGTTTTACTTTAAAATGTTTGTTATTAGGAGAGCCAGACCAGACAGTGTGATTTTATATCAATGTCTGAAAGTTTTTTTTATTTTATTTTATTATTCCGACTTCAAATTGCAGTCTTTTAGAAATCCAGTACACTAATTTAGAGATAACACCAATACTTTATAGTTGTGCATATATTAGTTCACCATAATGAAAGTGATGTGCCTTTTTAACATCAAAAATCCCCTTCAAAATAGGTCTAAATGCACTAATTTAGAGAGAGCACCAATAGTTTATAATAGTGGATATGAGTACAAAAAATGCTTTATATTTTTACACGGCGACACCTAACTTTTTTAATCATCTCAGGAGGGGGGTGGCCATGTGATTTCAACTTTGTTACTCTTTTCTAATTTTTAATCTGATGATGTTACAACTCACCCATGTTACAGCACTCTCCAGTCTCTCTTATGTACCATGCATTTGTTATGCTATGAATGGATTCTTTGGCAATAGAATTTAGTCCAATAAAACATACATTCATTAAGCTCTGAGTTTGAAGTAGTTAGTGTCAGCATTGTCAGTATTGAGAAACTCTAATGCTTGTGGTTTTGTGTTGTGGCAACAGAAAAATGGACATTTAGGTAAAAGGAAAAAAAGGTTACATTGTACAACACACACACACACACACACACAAAATGAATTATACATCCTCAGTTCTTCTAGACAATCCTCTCATAATGTTTAATTGAAGCTCAATAACACAGACTGCCAATTAAAGACTATGCAGACAGCAGTCCTGTGAATGGTTAAGTGCTTTGGGATTTGGCTACATGGCCTTTTACATTTTCCATGCCTGTTATTTTTCAATTAATGTGAAAGAGGCTTGTGCAACAACTTGTAATAAGCATAAAATGGATGTAAAATTTATCTTAGATAGCCCAAGCAAAGGCATAATGGCAGCTTCCACTCTACTTAGATAGGTGTTTTAATGATGTAAGATACAGGTTAGGTCTTCTGAAGACCTGAAAATGCAGATGATTCGAAGCAAGACGTCTTGCATCTGATCGAAAGAACTTTTCTAAAGACATGGTTTTCTCTCTTTTTTTGTATTATTAATTCAGCATGAATATTCACAACATTTTTTTCTTTTGCAGACATTTTAATATTTTTTTGTATGATATAGTAACGCTAATTAGCATTAAACTGCATTGCTGCAACATTCTCCTAAAACAGTTGAGTACAATATCTGCTTTTCTTACTTCAAATAAATACTGTAAGAGTTTTCAGTGAAGTTAAGAGAAGCCGAACTTCAGCTCCACTACAGAAGCTGTTATTTTTTCAAGTGTGATGTATTGAAATCAGCATCATGTATTTCTAATCCCTGCCTCTGCAGCATTAGTAAGGAAAGGCCATATCCCTTTTCCCTGTAGTGATAATTACCCACATCTCTATTGATCCACCTATTGATGCATTGCTAATTGTTTGCAGCGCTTTTTATTTATTTAATTCATTTCTGTACTAATGCGTATGTGTTAACCTTGAGTCGAGGACTTCGGCAGAGTTTGGGATGCAGATGTGGGGATGTCGGCGTTTGGATTCTGCTTTAAAACGGCAGAGATTTTGTGGCGTCCGCACTTTGAGGCTCCGCTCCTTAAACAGAATGTCAATCGGAGCCAAATTTGAGTTGCCGTAACGATTCTTTCTCAACGTTGTTGAGATATTGAATTTCGTCCCAGCCTTGAATGCTTCCAAGTTTTCTGAGTGGTCTCACAGGTGCTCGTTGAAGATGGCACAAGATGCAATTATATCGACAAAACTCGAAACCACATTAAAGGCGAAGATAGAATAATAATGAAGATTTGATGTATCGTTAAAAACAACAAGTGCGTTGAAGTCGACTTTAATTAGTTGTATTGATTCCTATACCTATTCAGAAACCCAAGGTTACCGTTGCGCAAGCGAATATGCATTTGCTCGCTTTTTGCCCTCTTTCAAGCGCATTTTCCAAGAGAACATCTTTGCATTTTTATTTTCAAGTTGAGTAAATATCGACAGAACAAGCTTGGTTGGCGCTAAAATCTGCTTTGATATAAAACTTGATATGCCCACGACAAGTGTTTTATCAACCGTGAACACATAAAGCGTCCACAAGTGGTCCACAGAGTGATGGTGAGAGTGTTCGAAAAACACCTGGAAGAATTTAACGTGAATATGAAACTATGTGTCAACCCTAAACACTGCTGTTTGTGGCATGCCCTGGGTCTGCAGTTGTGAATATGCAGAGTCAGGCACATCCAGAGCTACCGTGAGCGAGCGATACCGAGAGGTAATGCGTTTGTGTGTATGTATGCGGGTTCGCAGAGCTGAAGGTGTTTGTGCTGTTATGCCCTCTGGCTTGGCTGCCAGCTTCTTTCCCCCACTTCAGAGCCAGGAGGCAGACTGCCGAGGAATACCGATCACCTTGGCCAGAGATGCTCCTTTGAGCCTTTCTCTGGCATCTTTTCCCCTTCTGCCAGCTTCCTCCTCTGCTCCTCTCTTCCCTTCTGAAGTTGACAACAAAGACATCCTCGGGGTCCTCCTTGATGTAAGACCCGCTCTTGATCTTTTTTCCCTATGTTTTTTGTACCTTAGTGTTGCGCTACTTTCATATTCCGCTAGCACAATATTTACACTCCAGAAGACAAAGCCGGGGTGAATCTTTCATGCTGGCCAGAGCCCTTCAGAAAGAACCAATCATCCGGCCACGCTTCAGCTTCCTTACTTGGCCAGGCTTATTAGATATCAGGGACAGGTAACCTCCGGCCGCGCCAAACAGTCACGCTTCATTCCAATCCCGAGCCGCCTGGTGCGTCGGAAGACTTTGTTCCCGTCTTGATTTGCCTAAACCTATCCGTTTATAATTGAACCTCTCTACGCGAGCGCTCGGGCCGAGTTACATCTAAAAGTTTTTCATCTCTTCCCTTCTTCTCTGACATGGAGTACCTCCATCACGGCTGCCACAGTTCCCTCTTTCCCCCCTGCCCTCCCTCGCTCTTTCGCTCTCTCTTTCCTTCCCCGCTTCCACGAGGAGAACTCTCCAAAGAGCTAATTAGTGGAGCGAGCGAGTCCAGAAAGTCATGGTGGAGCTGAAGGAAGAGACGAGTGCCTCGCTCGCCCACACGCTTGCATGCTAACGGTCAGGGTCCTGCAAAGGGGTCACCAGAGTAACTGGCAGTAACGAGTGGCAGGGAGACCGACACAGACAATTGAGGGAGCTTCTGAGAGTGATAAGCCACTGACAGGAGAGTCCAAATAGCTTAGAGAGGGACAGACTCAAGAGTACCTGAGAGTACAGACGCGCCAATGCTAACGACATGCTAACACAGGCTGCTCTGTATCACTCACGCTTGACAGGGAGAGAGAGCCTCGCTGACATACTTAGAGGAAGCCAGGGGCATAAGAAATATAAATAAAACGCTATCCAAAACATTCACTTGGTGACCAAAGGCAGTGCTCGGTTACATCCAATATACTCAGCATGAAATAAATAAATATCTGACGGACTGTAACTACTCTAATTGTGAAAATTAAATCCAGTAGTATGAAAATATAATATTAATTCATGTAATATTTTCAGAAAATAATGAAAATCTGTGTTATTTTCTGTGATTCCATTTTTCACCGAAGAAAAAGTGTTTGTTTATTTATTTATTTTTTTTTGGAATGTTGGTAACCAAACCATTCTAAGCGTTCTAGTTATAATTGGCTGTCTTTGTATGGCAAAAATAAAATTTCTCAAAATATTATATTGTATTCTGCACAAGAAATTAAAAGTTATTAAGGTTTGGAATGAACATGAGAGTGAGTAATTAATTTTGAAATTTTCTTTTTTCTTCTCTGTACATGTACGTTATTGATTACCAAGTGGGTAATTAAAAACAATTAGACAATTTCCACAGTCTTTACCAAGAGTTAAACAAAATGCTTGCAATACAACTTTTAAGTAAATGAACACAGACTAATCAGATGGACAGCAAATGAAATTAGGAAAGTTTGTAAAACACGGATCTAATGTTCAAGAAGTAGATATGGAAGATATGGAAAGGCAGGGAGTTGGTGAGAGAGCATAGGTGATGTCACGATGGGATATGGGGTGAGAGCCAAGCCAGGTTAAACGCAAAAGGAAGAACAAAAGGATTCTGCGAATGTCCGTTGGGTCCTCCATTGCTTTCAGACCAAACTTCAGGAAAAGGTTATGGGGTGGCCATTATATTTTCATGATGATCATTTATTTATTTGTCAAGCAAATCCAATCAGAATAGCAGCCGGGCTTTGCACAAAGCAGACTGTGGTAATTAGCAACAGTGGGAGTGGTGGCAACAACTCAGACTCCATCCACTCACTTTTATATGTGTGTGCAGAGAGGTGTGGGCCTAAATATTGATGGAGTTGCCAAAGCAAGTGGTGAAAACTACAAACAGGGTTTGTACTGGACTGGCAGAGCACGGGGGTTATTGTAACGATGGCATGCCAACTAACTTGTACAAATCTAAGCTGCTGAAACTCAAATTTAGGTTCAAGCATGAGTGAAGAACTCTTTACTTTTTGTTCCACTCTAGCTCTAGCCCATGTTGATGAACGTATATTACTGTACATCATAAAACCTATTTAAAACATGTTTGAAGGGAAAAACACATACCATATACATCTAGCCAAGATATAATATAATATATATAAATATATATATATATATATAATTGTAATAATTATTTTAACTTTTTTGCTTTTAATTTGTTTTTGTTTTTCTCAGCCAAAAATAAATATTATGCATTTTTCCTATATTCACTAAATTTACCCACTAAAATGTAATCCAGTGCAACAATCTTGCATATTTGAAACAAAAAACAATTTATGACACATTAAAAGATGATTTACCTTAAAGTACTAATGAGTTGCAGATTTATTTACAGATTTTCTTTGTGTTATGAACTTATATCTGCCCTCAGAAGATATAGGCCTATACTTACTTATATAGCAACATCATCAATATATACTGAATATACAGTACATTGTATTTTTCTTGGTGTGAAACAATAGTGTTTCCTACAGTAGTTGAAGTTGGAAAAAGAGTTTGCACTTCTTCGATAACTTCTTGTGGAGATTTAATTGAAAATTAACTGCATAACAGTATTTTTTTAAGGTGTCAAATAAATTCAAATGGAGAAAAAAAAAAAAAGTTGAATTACATCATAAAATCCATATAAAATTATGAGCAGAATTTGCAATAAGGTGAAACCAAGTAGCAGTCCATTAAAGAAACATTAGTCATATTTTCTCATGTACTATTCTTCACTACTTTCTTTACTTTTGACTCTTAAATCTTACAAAAACTGATGAAAGCAAGGGAAGTAAAAGCGAAAGCACAAATGTCCATTTTTCAACCCAAAAACGTGCATTAATGCAACGCACGCTTACAGTAGCAACACACTGCGGAACATGACAAAGCTTCCTGTTCAGAGCGGTGTGTTTGTCTTCATATAAAATGTAACCTCCTGCCATCGCCTCGTGTGCCACGTGGGACCTCACTTTGCAGGTCTCTGGTGTAATCCCATGATTCCTTTAGCTCCAGCCTCGTTCCTCAAAAGAGCGTTAATTACGAAAAACCTTCATTTCTTTTAATATGGTTCAGGCCAATTAAACAGCACATTATTCACGCAAATATTTTATTTGAAATGACGTTTTTTTTAATGAGGCTTCTGCCTTGGTTGTTAATCGCCGTGAACGTATTAAAAGAAAGGGAGTGCGACACAGAAAAGCGCTTTGTACATCTGCTTTACAATGAATTTTTAACACATACTCCAGATTTTGACCATGTGCCATCCCGGTTCCTTAAACTGCGCTGTCCTTTCTTGCTCCAACCGTTTACGATCGAATGTGCCGTAGTGAGAATTCCTTGTAAATCAAACACAGAAATCATTCGTATGAACAAGTCAAAAATTTGCTTTATACAAAATACATCCACAGCTCTTATTGAGGTAGATTCAACATTGGTGAGTGTATAAAAATTATATCATATATAATGAGACACACTCTGTAATTCAAATGATAACTATTTGTATATCCAAAGCCTTATATGCAAGGACTTGGCATGCAGCGCCTGTAATTACAATGAATGGAAACATGAGGCTTGTATCCAGTTCCTACTTGTCCCCATTTTCAGAGCACTTGTCACATCTCCCGTCTTTAATAAATTCTTGCTCTATTAAATAATTCAGCCTTTTATCAATAAAGCTCAATGTTACTCTATCTCTTAGTCTTCACGTTCAATTGTAAGACTATTTCTTTATTCATTATCTGTGTCATTTTGTCACTTTCTAATGTGCAGCTTTCTGAAACGGCAATCTGTATTTTTCCTAGTTCTCCGTCTCTTCATCTCTCACATCCATTTTTATTTTCACTCCCTCCCTGTGCTCATGGAATTGAGTATTATCAACATTCCTGACATGTCCCCTGTTGTCCATCTTACTCCCTGCCACCGAAATACTAAGTAATACTAAACTTTCTGGTCTGAATTTGTATTGATTTTGTGGATTAACTCAACTAATTAGATACTTACGGAGGTCAATATGTTTTCTAATGAAGTGCAGAGAGCCCATCCACATTTAATCCTCTGCAATCACAATAATCTCTCTTTAGGCAAGAGGGCTGGTGGGTTTTTTTACTTTTGTTTGGGTCACAACCTCTCAGAATACTTCACAATAACAGAGCGCCTTTAAAATGAGAAGTGTAGATGGTGATGAACACTGCTGATATTGATTAACATCAAGTCAACATGACAAACAGATTTGTCCCGCAGTGGCAGTATTTCAGGGATTAACATTGTCCTGGTTTGGTGAATCTTCATTTGTTTTCTCTTTTCAGTACCTCTGGGCAGCATAAATTATTAAAATGCCTCTAATGACATGAGTAGCGCCAGATAAAACCATGACCTTGTAAGCATTGATCTCCTGAGAAACACCAATAAGCTTTAATTTGGACGCTCTTGATATGGCAAAATCTAGATTTATATTCAAAAACGCCATCGATTGTCAGTCAATTATTCTGCGCCTTTTCATTCCGCTCGGCCTCATTGATTTCATTCTGTTGTTTGAGTTGCAGAATTACTGCTGACAACATACAGCATAATCTTGCACAAGTATCATTATGATTCAATAATGTATATTTTTCCTTAAGGTTTTTTTTTCTTCTTCTAGTAAAATGCATGTTGTATGTACATAATGTTCATGTAACGATTTGGGCTAACTCCTTTAAACCATCCGACTTTTGCGAGACTATATTTAGAAACAATGAATTGAAATAAGTGGCATCTTTCGCTCTATATAATGATGAATGATTCTTAATAGAGAAGAAAAGGGATTGAATTTATGAATTTGTTCATCTATTTCAGTACGACTTTTGAAAATTGTCTCATGTTCAGACCATTAAAGTAAATTGATTGATTGCTCATCAATGGATGCTCTGCAGTGAATAGGTGCCGTCAGAATGAGAGTACAAACAGCTGATAAAAATGCCAAACCACAAACATTTGGTTAACATCTTATGAAATGAAAAACCCATCAGTAAGATGTATTTCAGCTATCACTTCTGGCCAAAATGATTCCATAATAACACCTAAAAAGTCAATCCCATGTTGTTCTCTCACATCAAAATACACAGATGTCTTCGTTTAGAGCAGTTTTAGATTGTTTTCACTCGTAGACATATATATGTTTCTTTCCCAATTTAGATGAAACAACTTTTTCACTCACAAAAGCAATATCATGCGTATGAGTACTCATCTTTTAGCTGGAAGAAATGGCATCTTGATGGATTTGTTTATTACAAATGCAGATTTTGTCTTCATGAGATATTAACTGATGGATTGGAGCGATGTGAATTAGTTAAAATGTGTTAAAATGTGTAAAATCTTAAACTCAGTATGAACCCATAAGAAGACTTTCTATTCTTAAAATGTATTAAATTGTATGTCTTTTGCCACTGTGCTGCTATATATATATGTATATATACATAACAAATTTGTAATGCTTAGTAAACTTTAGTAAAGCCCACTTTTCACAACCTAATCAGTCTATGATTCATAAAATCCCCACTTTTTCCCTCTCTTTTAATATCCGTAGTTTTACACATCACATTTGTTGTAAAAATGCTCCAAACGGCAGTTGGAATTGACTTTAATTGTGCTGTCTCACTCTAACTGTGCTGTGTATATATTTAATCTCCAGTAAATTATCTTGATTTAACGACAATTGCTTTTGCACAAAAGAATCTCCTAACAGTGTGTGTGTTTGTGTATGTGTGTCAGGTTATTTCATTATATCCTACTACTGCCGTTCCAGTGAAAAGACAGTTGTGTGACAGAGTGTGTGTATGTGTGATTATGTGTGTTTGTGTCTGCTGTCTGAGAATCTACAAGCAGAGACCGCAGTGGGACTTGTCTGTGCGTAGGGCTAAGTGAAGGTGACAGTGTTTCTGAGCAGCTTCCTCCCGCACAGGAGAGTGATGAGACTCCCTGTGATTGAAGGAACATTCCTGCAGGCATCCTGCAAGGCTTGTAGGATTCAGAGCACCATCACCAGGGGAACAGCAGCCGCGGAGACCCCCGGCTTTAAGGTGTTAGCCTATTGCGAACAGCCACTGGCACGCTGGAAGTGACCTGGCAAGAGAAAGAAGTTCAATTAGAAACTGCATGTATAGGATGCTCACACTAATAATCACCGTTTATGCATTGTATTAAGCTTGAAACATAACTCTGTATTTGTATCAAAAATATACAAAAGAGAGATCTGAGTTCAAAGATTACGTTTAAGTAGACACGTCCTTGATGGAGGAATTGGTAAAGGTGATATGCATGGTTATGAGGCTGCATCTGGAAAACGAACAACTTTCTAAGATCCATATTTGCGAAAAATATCAGGTAGGGTGGAAGAGGCACGTAGCCCAGACTGTCAAGGTTCTTAAAGGTCTAGTTAGCAAAGGTAATAGATGAGAGTTGTCAGTTTCACAGTTTATGAGCCCCACATGTCCCCTGAGAGCTACCGTAGCCTCTGGCCATTCTGCCCTTACCTAAGGCATGGACCGCTGGAAAAAAATATAAGAGAACCTGATGCTTCTAGTCATTCTGCATCCCTGCATCCATCTCAAAATAATTGGTGAGGCACCTTTCTACAGAAAAAGAGAGGGGGTATGAAAGAGTAATAGCTTGCAGCAAAACTGCACAGGTCTGTTGGTTCAACTCTGATACACTGAGTCGGTGAAGGTTGTTTCTCCGGTGGAAAGTTTGGAAAAAAGTCCTGTGTGACTTAAATGATTAACTCTGTCTTTTTTGTACACAATATAGTTTGTTATTATTTGTCATTTTTTTTCAACTAGTAACAATAAGGTCCTAATTTATATTAAAGATTACAAAATTAAAATTAAAATTTGTTGTAATGTCATAATGCCATAAATTATCATTAGCCTAAATTGTGTAAAAAATCAAAACCCTCAGTTGTCTGTAACTTCTATACATTTTATGTACATGCTAAATCAGCGATTTCCAGCAAATGTCAGGAAATAGAAATATGAATATACCTTAAACAAACTAAAATATTAGCTTCAACCACAGCTAAAGTTCAGCTTAATGCATCATTTTCTCTCCCGCATTAAAATTTTGTATACTTTCTTTTATATTAATAATGCTTATTTTAACAGTTCATTCCTCATGACAGTATAGAATGTAAATGTATGAAAATATAATATAAATATAGTATTATAGGACAGGTCTAAAACATAACACTTGGTTTTATGGTCCTTGGCTTATGCTAAAGTTTGACATTTTAACAATATTACTATTATCTCTGTCAACTTTATGCTTTATTTGCCTTAAAAAAATATATATATATTTATCATCTATTGGTGTTTATCTCTCTTTTTATTCCTCAAACATTCAGTCATTCAAGACTCACTTCCAGTTTTCTTCACCCTCGTAGAATGAATTTCTGTTTTTGGATTGATTTAACGTAAATATCAACTGTCAGAAACCTGCGAAAATTGGTCTTTTTTACCCATGCGGTAAAAGTGTGCAAGCAAAGGTTTTGGCCCTCCTCACTGACAACCTGTCCAGCATCTAATGACTACCCCAATCTCCATTTGCAATTCTTTCTCTCATCTCCTTCCCCTCCATGCGCATCCATCTCTAATCTGGTAGAAGAAAGGCCCTTCTCACCCGCAGAACTCTGGGAAGACAATACCACTGGGTTTTACGCTACCTGTAAGCTCAGAGATAAGAAGGAAACACAGTGAAATTAGGGGGGAAAATCATTATTCTCTGAATGAGACGTCTCGGGCTTGATCAGAGGGCAAATCAAAGCCCTATCTCTTAGGCTACTTAAACATTCACTTTAAAAGTCGGCAAACTGATTGTACTCATATGGAAATCGTGGCTGCCGTGCCGTCACCGGCCTGCATTCTCTCCTGTCTCCAGGTTCTCCGGGATCCCAGCAGAGCCCTCGCTCTCCCCTTCATTAGAATCCTCCTGGTGAGGGGCAGACTCTGAGAAATGAGCAAAAGATGTAAATTCAAACGCAGAAAGGAAAAAGGTTCAGATCTTTTCTCTTTTTTTCCCTGACAAGCTCCAGAGAGGATAATGAAACAAGAAATGTTATGGAAACTGAGAGTAGTTCGTCTTGTATGGCTCAGACGGTGTACAGGGGGTGCTTCTCTTTCAGACGGACGGCTGTGCTTTTGTCAGTCTGTGGACATCATGACAGGAGGACACTTGAGTACGTGGAGATGTGTTGCCTAATTTTACAGTTGATCATTAAGTCATGTTACACCATGAAGCCAAAAGGAAAAAAGCAAATGTATTGAATCAATACGTTTTCACGTTTTATACAAAAACAGTAGACCTGTATGTCATGTCCTGTAAGACCTGTAAGGTGTTTAATTAAAATGTGTCTATCTATAACTCGCAAAAGCATTAGATATTCCAAACACTCATTCAGACTAAATAGGCCTTGATTTCGAGTTCATCTGTGCAGCTATATGGCAGTTCCGTGGAGCATGCAGATGGCAACAAGAGCCCGCTTGCTAGGCCAAGACCCAAACATGCATTAAGATTACCGCAATCCTCATTAGTGCCCTGATGGACAGCATCATCATCATCTATTAGTGTGGGGAAAATATTCAGACGGGGTGCTCTCAACAGCTCAGCGGCCATGAAATTGATCACCTTAGAAAAAAGGTGGGGGAGGGATAGAAGGAGGCTATGGCGTTCTGATACACTGGAAAGATTCGTGCTCTTGGGCTTCTGCATTGATGGGCTGTCATGTAGCTGATAACACTGTGCTTTAATTGGGGAGTGTATTAAACACTGTGCATGGTTATTGGGTTTTCATATTAATGGAGCTTCAACTTGGCATGTACTTAAAGAATGAAATCTAAATTATTGATGCTGACGATTATTAATTTTGATGTAGGTTATGGGAAATTCTAGTATTCTGTAGATATGGCTTATGTTTCATTACAGGGGTGAGCCTGAATTGGTTAAACTCTGGGTTTGGAATAAATATTTATTCTATTCATCTTACATGAATAAAGATTTTGGTATATTTAAGCAATATCTAAGTGCAAGAGGGCTGTTGTTCCTGAATATGAAATCCGGCAAATAGTTACAGATGTGGCCATGTTTGAAGAGTTGTATTGTTTTTAATTCAATAAATAAGTTAGTTTGGAAATAGCCTCAATTGACACCTGTCAATGTTTAGTTCCCTTGTGTGTAGATCCCCTTGTGTCCGCCCTTGCCCATATTTGGTGGTTCCTGTCCTAGTTTAGTTGATTATGTGTCCAGCTGTGTTCCCCATGTGCCTTGAGTTCTGTCCTCGTCACTGTTTGTATTTAAGTCTGTGTATTTGAATTCCCAGTGTCGGTCCTTAAGTGTCGAACCTCTTGTTTGATCTGTTCCTGTTTGCTTTATCTATAACCTACGTCATCTACAAGATTGGTGCTTTGTGTGTGTTCCTGCTAGAAAGCCAGCGTGACAGAAGTACCGACTAAAACCCAGATAATATGGTCAGCCCAGAGGAGATCCTCCACCGCCTCCTTAATGGGCTCACAACTCTTTCTGCTCGGCAAGAACAACAGCCAGGAGGCCATCCTCCATTGCCTGGCTTGCGCCTCTCCGTTCAGCAGAATTTACTCCCAAAAGCAGTGCCTTATGGAGGTAAATTAGTGCCAGCATCCCAAAGCACTTCACTATATTGAGTTAAATCAGTGCCAAAATCCAAAAAGGAGTTTCTAGATCCCCACGGATTCCAGTCCGCAAGGTCCGGGTCTAGAGCCAGATTTGTGGTCCGATATGCCAGCTTTAATCCCCGCAGATTCCGATCCACAATTTCCCAATCCAGTTTCAGAGTTACGGCCAGGAGTGCTGTTCCCAAATCCAGTTCCAGAGTTACAGCCAGAAGTGCCGATTCCGATTACAGTTGCTGATTCACAGCCAGGAGAGCCGTTCCCGATTCCAGTTTCATGATTCACAGCCAGGAGAGCTGATCCTGATTCCAGTTCCTGATTCACAGCCAGGAGAGCTGATCCTGATCCCAGTTCCAGAGTCTTGGCCAGGAGAGCCAATCCCGATTCCAGTTCCTAGTTTACAGCCGGGAGTGCTGTTCCCAAATCTATTTCCAGAGTCTTGGCAGGGAGAGCCAATCCTGATCCCAGTTCCTGAGTTCATGCTGCAAGAGCGCCTCCTTGAATTTGCACTGCAAGAGAGCCCTCCTGAGATCTCTGCATGAGAGAAGTATCGGCAGGGAGCGCCGATCCCGATCT
Source organism: Enteromius fasciolatus (assembly GCA_032361145.1). Lineage (NCBI taxonomy): Eukaryota > Metazoa > Chordata > Actinopteri > Cypriniformes > Cyprinidae > Enteromius > Enteromius fasciolatus. The sequence continues at coordinate 6,578,129 of JAUMHR010000042.1, read as the reverse complement.
CATGTCCTGAGTTCACTCTGCAAGTGCGTGATTAACCCAGAGGAGATTTCGCCAGGAGTGCCGATCCAAATTCCAGTTCCTGATTCACGGCCAGGAGGGCCGTTCCCGATTCCAGTTCCTAGTTTACGGGCAGAAGAGCTGTTCCCGATTCCAGTTCCTGATTCACGGCCAGGAGAGCTGACCCTCCTGAGATCACTGCACCAAAGAGGTCTCGTAGATCCCACCCACCAGTGCCAGCATGGCCACAAAAGTTAATTTCTTGGCCCGACTTTGCCTCTGATTTCCGAAACCAGAATTCCGTCTCGATCCTCCGACCCTCCGGCTCCACCGTGGGCCCTAGTTCCCTCCTTTCCTTCGGTGCCCATCTGTTCACCAGCTCCACCTAGCTCTATCGTCCCTCCAGCTCAACCTTGGTCGGTCGAAGTCCATCCATCAAGACTCTACTCCTCCGGCTGTGCCTCGTCCTTCCGTCCCTGCGGCTCAGTCAGGCTCCTCCCTCCCTCCGACTTTGCCTTGGTCCTCTGCTCAATTCCTTGGAATTCCCTTAATTTCCTTAACTTACACACGTTGTGTAGCTTACGCTCAGTAAACAGTAAGCATGGCGCCTATGCGGAACAAACGCTCAAAAGTCTGGTTGTATTTCACCAAAAAAGATGAAAATAGGGCAACTTGCAGTACTTGCAGCGTAGATATTTCCTCAAAGGGAGAAAATACCACTAACATGCTAAAACATTTGCACACACAGCATGCAATAACAATAAAAGAATGTTGCTTTTTCGATCCGC
>JAUMHR010000042.1:6548116-6563534 GCA_032361145.1 Enteromius fasciolatus | reverse complement strand
ATTTGTACGAATGACCTAAACATAACCTCGCCCCTAAACCTACCCATCACGTGGTTTTAGACAAATCGTACAAAATTGTACGAGTGAGGTCGTACGAATTGGCACAAATTTGACCCCTCGTACGAATATGTACGAATTGATCGTGAGACTGTGTTGACTTTTCATGTTTTTGATACCACTTAAAGACCAATTCTCACTATTAATTAGTTGCTTATTAGTATGACTATTAAAAACATATTGGCATTATTAATACTTATAAAGCACATATTCTGCATGACCATATTCTACATATCACTCCTAACTACCTTACTAATTATTAATAAGCAGTTAATAAGAATTTTGAGTCCACTTTTCTAGCTGAATTAAATAATTTCATATTAAATAAATGTAAATAAATAATAATTAATGAATTAAATTAAATCAAATTAATAAATTAAAAATCGATTACAATAGATTTCTGTTTATAGATCCATAGGCTTCCATAAGTTAATGTTGTTTATTGCTTTACCTAACAATGAGCAATACATTTGTTACAGTATTTATTCATCTAAATGTAAATTGTTAATAACTGTTCTTTGTTACTGTTCAGTCTAATTCAGGAACAAAAAATATTAACAGATTTAAGTTTTTTTAACAGACAAGTTTTGATTTCACTAATGTGTTGGTTTAATGATACACCTAATTGTACTAAATCTTTTAGAAGCATTTGCTATTGTTCATGTTAAATAATCTAGTTAACTAATGTTACTGTGTATTTAAAGGGTTAGATACTTGAGTGTGTCTGAGCTGTTGTCGTGTCTGTACTTCTGTAAGTGGAGATCTGTAGCGTGAGCTGAACTGCAGGAGCTGGTGTGTCTTTGAGAGTGTCCACTGCCTCGGGCTCGTCCTCCAGCCACAGCTTCATGTCTGCTTTTGGTGGCTACACACAGAACAGGCACCTTACACTGACAGAGGCCAGTGCCTTCATAATTATCTGAGAGACATAATGTAAATCAGCAACAAAACTGTCCACAGCATGAGCCTCTTATTAGCATTTAGCATGTAGCTGCATGCTATAAACAACTAGAGAGACAAAACAAAAAATTACTTGGGTGTACAGTAGTTCACCTAAAATTGAATAGATACACATCTATATATGACTAGATATAAGTATACACGTAATTTCAATACAAGGACAATTAATAGTGACCAGCACCTGTTTAAGAAAAAACAAAACTTTCTATTCATCGTCAAATGTATCAAAGTTTCTGAAGAACAACGATATTGTTCAAATCAAAATGACATTTTCCCACCTGGCCTCATGGCATAAACATATCTGGGTGGAAAATATGTACATCTTAACCGCATATTTTAGGTTATTATTATTTAAAGACACATAAACAATACATTTAGAGCTTGTAAAATACACACAGATATCAATGTAAGCAACAAAAACCATCCATTCAAATTTAATTTGCCAATGTGTTTTATTCATATCAGATATATGAATAAAACTTACATATTGCAAGTAACTATAAAGTTCACCGGCCGTGTATTTCATGTATTTTGGGAGAAATTGATGAATTTGCGTGCTGTAAATCCAATTGACGGGACTCTCTGAACTGCAGTGCGGAAAAACATGGCGGCACCCATCTCGTGCTACAGATCAAGATAATTTATAAAGGTGTTTAAACGACAGAACACACTTATTTACATTTATTTGTGAATCTGAATATTGAATCTGTCATACAGTTATTGTGCTTGTGGTGTGTCACATGACAAGCAAGACGCGCCACCATAGAAACAGTAAGGGCAAACGTTCTAAAAGGGCAAAACGGTCGCCTAAAAAACACTCACACTCTGGGGGGGACCACCGAAAGGGTTAATAAGCAAAAGAGACTTTTACAAATGCTAAAGTCTTACCAACCCCATACTTCTGATATATTCACAGTATTCCGTGAATTTCCTTCTCCACTTCAAACCTAAATCTCAAGGTGATCTCTAACACATCGAAGCTATACGTCCAGGTGAGTGGAAATATATATCACCTGAGTCACATTACTTTCTACTTTTATAGTTCTTTTTCTGAGCTTACCAACCTGCGGCCAATATGAAGTCCGTAAAGTTTCTTCATTTAGTTTCACAGAAGAAATAACAGCATGCAGGCGTGACAGAATTATCATTTTTAGATGAAGCAGTGCATTAGTAGCCATGCTCTCACTCCACAAGTGACGGTAGAATTGACGACTATTGTAGTGTTGAATGTGACACTTTTACAGCAACTGCAGTTAATTCTCGCCGAAATATCTGGAGGTTCACCATGAGTGCAAACATTCCACTGGCAGTGAGATATTACAAAAGTCTTTTGGGTCCAACAAACCCACCTCATTAATATTTCCAATTATTATTCTTCTTCTGTTCTCTTTCTACCAGCAAATCTGCCGAGCAAAAGAAGGAAAATAATTAGCTACGCCTGATATTGCAGAGGTACAGAGAGCACCCGGGTCAGACCAGGCATCCTGCGTATTCTGACATTTTAAATTACCTGAACAATACCTGAAGCAATCTCTGGACCTAATTAACTTCCCACTGAGACCAAATGTACACATCATTTAAAAAGATAGATTTGAGGGGACAAAGCATGATGCCTGGGCCTGCGTTGGGGAAAAAGCATGCGTCCCTGACCAAAAACCCCCTCCCTGCCCACCGGCACATACCACACCGCGTTCTTTCCCATATGCAAACGCAATATTCTGTTGGCCCTATTTATTGTATTAGAGTAGGGGGACTCTCCATCAAGTAATCAATGTGCTGTTCCAATGAGTTCATTTTAATGCACTCAATCATGCCTTTAATGTTTATGGCTTACGGGGGTAGTAAGCATCAGGAATGCAGGAATGTTATATGGCTTCGGTTTCGGCCCATTTCATCAAATATTTATGCGCTCAAAAAACGGGCATCAAAATAAGGGGTGGAGGAGAAATACATTTGCTGTGTTTCACTCTTTGTCTTTCTCTCTCACCTCCTATGAGTCTGGCTCCCTTGTTTTCATTTGAACTCCTTGTGTAATGCTGGCGCTCCTCTCCACTTTTATTTATCTTTTAAAAAGGTTTAAAGTGATAGAGTGAGACGTTCTTCACAGCAGCACAGGCAGCTTGTCAATGCCACCATCGTCACGTTATGAAAGGCCTTTGTCTTACTAGCAGGCCAGCAGCAAATGATGCAAAAATGCTGAAATTCAGCTATAATTCTCATCCTATTTCAGTGTCAGTCTTACTATCAGCTCAGCTGCTGTTAGCGTCTCTTTTGCTGGTAAATAGAAGTGGCTTGCTCTCTTCCTGTGCCTAATCACACTCTTCAGTTTAACTGTAGCACCCCAAGTAATATTAATTTTGCAGCTAGTCTATTTAAGGCCTTTTGTGACGCGTGTGTATATTCTTAACAGTGCCTTTAGCTGTTTTTTCTCATATCATAATACAGCAGTCCTTTTTTTAGTTAGATACATGGATTTATTAATTATTTGTATGCACTACTGTTCAAAACTTTGGGGTTGGTGAGACGTTTTAATGTTTTAACGTTTTAAAAAGTGTACATTGTGATCAACAAAGATGCATTTAAAAATGCAGTAAATACAGTAATATTGTGAAATGTGTTTAAATAATAGTTTTTCTATTTGAGAAATATTTTAAAATACATTTCATACATTTAATTCATTCATGTGTTGGCAAGCTGTATATAGTCTTTAGTCTTCATCACATGAATCATTCTACACTAAATTACACATTGAATTAAATTTGAAATTGTATTTTTTTTTCTTGTAAAATATAGCCTATTGTAATAATCTTTATTTAGAATCTTTGTTTTATTTATTTATTTATGCTATAATATCTTGATTTGCTGTTCAGGCAACGTTTATTATATAATAGCTCAATACAGGTTTGTGCTTTTAAATTGTAATTTTTACTTACTCATTTAAAATATTTAACAATTTAACCAATACAATTTATAAATTAATAAATGAGTAATAATAATAAATCATACTGACCCCAATTCTTTTAAATGGTAGAGTATTTGATTTGTGCAGTTTTTCTGGATTTAGTTCTGTCTCAGTTCTGGTTCTTCATGTCATTCCAAAAAAAAGACTTCTTGTGCAAACAAAAATCTCAGTGGATTATTACAATTAATGGCTAAATGAATGTTTGGAAATGTAAACTGATATTTCCTGCTGACACACTAAAGCAAAAGACAGAAATAACTGTAGAAAATAGCGCTGTATATACTGTGTGCCTTACATGGAAGTGATGAATTTAGTCATCGTGCTTTGCAACTCGTTTCTTATCAACATGTAAATTAGTATTCTATAGCAATCCCCATCACGAAGCCCCAGAATACCTGCACTACACTGCAGCGCTCCATTCCGGCGGAAACTTTCACCTGCAGCCCAGAGAGAGTTGAGTGATCAGTAACAAGCAGTTGTTTGAGCTAAAAGCTGTGATGTGCTGCTCTGAACGGGAGCCTGGAGTATGTTTCTGACATTCAAAGCTGAGCTGGAGAGGTTTGGGGTTGCAGAGAGAGTGTGAAATGCACGTGTCGAGTGTCGGACTGAGCAGCGGCGAGCAATCACGTCCTGCTGTGTGCTATCCCTGAGATCAGAGATCACAGCTCCCGACCACACATGCTCCTGAGACTCTGGCCTCCTGCAATATTTACCCTCTACACGAGCCAGCTTGGCAGAGAACTGTCACTCAGCAGCCCTGGAAAACTGCTTTTAATAGAACCATCAACCCAAATCAGCCATTCCAACGCATGGGGATTTGACAATCCGGCTTGTACTACACATTTACAGACAAGGGATGTTTTCGCAAGCGTGAAAACAGTTGGTAGATTCTAAAAGTTTAACATATGAATATATCATGTTCATTTGATATTCATGAGAAGGGGTGCAGATTGGAGTTTTGAGGAACTTCTATACCGTAAGTTTACGAGCGGGATAAAGACTGAATAACAACATTGCTTCTCTTGAAACAACTTATGGAAAAGTTCTGTTGTTTATACGAGTATTTACCTTTTAACACTCTATTTATAGATGTGTTAATTAAAGCTCTCTTTCATAAGTCATTCTGAAATTAGCATTAATATTATTGCTGTTATTAATTCATGAGTGAATTTTAATTAAATTGACCACACCACTCAGGAAGTCAAATTGGATTTGTATATATATATATACAGTATATATATATGTCAATCAATTAATCACTTTTATTTATATAGCGCTTTTAACAATGCAGATTGTAGCAAAGCACTGAACATTATCAAGTAGGAGAACCAGGAGTGATGGTAATGTATAATAACTACATTAATTTATTAAACTATTTATTTATCAAATGCAGAGACGGTCTCTGTAGTCAAAACGACGATAATCACTAGAAACCAGGTGTCCCCAACTAAGCAAGCCAGAGGCGACAGCGGCAAGGAACCAAAACCCCATCCATGAGAGAATGGAGAAAAAACCGTGGGAGAACCAGGTTTAGTTGGGTCCAGAACTCCTCTGGCCGGACGGTCAGCACCTAATTTCCAGTTCAATATTAAGCACATATCAGATTGTGCAAAAGACTTATAGTGTGTGTGTGTGTGTGTGTGTGTGTGTGTGTTTGTGTGCATTTTGTTCCGGTGATCTGTCAACAGAGCTCATCTAGGTGTTTTGGTTTTCTCAAGAAGGTCATCTCTTTGTGCTGATACACCATCTGATCTGGATACGGACTGAGGAACAGAATAAGAGAGAGACAGACTAATATTAGCGTAGATGCCATTCTTTTTACGATGTAACAAGTACATAGTGTGAGAAGGGGGTGTTTCCAGTTCCGGCTGATCTAATTAATGCAGCCTAACAATCCTTTAATGGATTTGATTAATAAATGTGTATTAGTGTGTTAGTTGTAAGTCATTATACCACATATACTATTTTCTTTTACCCTTCTTAAATCATAAGATCATAATCATAAATCGGGAAGATTACTTACAAAGCAGTCTTTTGTGGTACAGTATCTATCTATCTATCTATCTATCTATCTATCTATCTATCTATCCTTTTATGTCTTAATTTTCTGAAATTCTGCATCCTGTTTGCTGCTGCATTTCAAATTCGGGAATAAGAGTTATAAGGGATCCTCATTTCTCTTCTGAAATAGTGCACAACTGTATTATAAAGAGGCCTGGACCAATAGAAATGTTTCAAACCGTTCGTCATCATCATCACAGAAATGAGTTCAAGACCTTCATCTTTTTTGCATTAAGCGCACACATCTATGTCAAATTAAAACATATTGGTTTTGCATTGTAGCTTAACAATACATAAAAATTTCACCAAATATTTTATTCAAAAGCACTCACCCCAAAGCTCTTTGACTGTACGTCATGTCCCATGCTAACATTTGTAAATCCTTTGCCAAAGCACTGAACTTCCTTCCAGGCCACTAGAACAGCAGACATCACTTGCTGACACAAGCTCTCATTTCTTTGTAGCAAGAGTTATATCAGGTGGCAGCGAGGCACATTTTGGGCTTGCATACATATAAGACGAGCTGATTTAGAGTTTTTGGGGACCGCCTGAGGCAGGTTATCCTGTGAGCCTACTGACTGCAGAGGGATTGCCTGGCAGAATGAAAGGCAGGCAATAAAAGCAGGGGTGGTGGTGGGGGGGAGTGCATCTCGAGTGCATTGAACAGGAGGGCCTCCCTCAGGCAATGGCCCAACTGGCCTCTGGTTAAATCCTCCACTGAAAGTGTAATAATCCAACCAGAAGCAGACAGCAAGAAAGCAAGAGCCTTTAATGCACAACAACAGTAGCTTCTCTAATTGCCCCTTTTGTCTTTTAAGCACAGGATTTCTGAGGGTCTATCGTGTTTGGAAACATACATCAATGGGCCTTGGTTCTTCAAATGAGTTGGAGATCACAATAAAGCCAGAGATTGAACAAGCTCCCTCACCATGCAGTAGCCTGCTGGGAGAATTTTTGTCATATATATAAATTAATCCGTTCTTATCAAGCAGTTGTAGCTTACAAAACCAACAGTGAATTTGAGACTAATATATATATATAACTGTAAATGTAACCAAGATGTAAAGTCTGTTTGAGTTTAACTTGAAATAGCGTTTGCTGATAGATATTATTGCTTTATTAATTCTTTAGCTATCCTTTAAAGTAAATTTAATTGGTCAAATTAAGTCCAAAATAATTTTTATAATAATGTTTCTTTCATTAAAACTTTTACAAACCACTTGATATAGTTCACTCATTAAATGTATAGGAATAGCAAACAAATCTGCACAACCTCTCAATGACCTGATTTTGCATGATAATAGATAGTTGAAGAAGCTGAGCAGCCTCTTAATTTCTTGCCAAATAAATGCTAATTATGACAGGAAAGGTCAAACTAATTAGCTCTGCTTTTGAACTTGAATGTAGCGGCTTTATTTGAGAGTTGAAGAAAAAAAAACTAAATTAGTTTTATTTCATTATGCCCAATTTTAATCAGTTTGGAAATGTATTTTGCATTGAACAAGCACTGCTAATGAAATAATTGGCAGCTTCACGTTAGTGCTGCTACATCGTTGAAAGTGTTAAGTGTCATACTCTATAAAATCAGCCATGAACAAATGCCATTAGGCCAACAGTGAATCATAAGTGTTTTTGTTTAGATAGCTTAAGTAAAGCATGTCATTACAGAGCTCTAAGATCTCTAAGTGGTAGTTTAAGGGTCCATAAATTCAATTAGACACTATTTAATCCTGTCCTCTAATGTGTTATTCACTGATCCATGTGATGGGTAGGAACCTGGGGTTTGCCGACTTTTTTAAAGAAATATTGCCTGGGATTTCCATATATATTGTCAGTTCAATGACACCTTTCTCAACCGTAAGGGCCACAGATGCTTACGGGACTGCAATCACAGTGCACTTCTCCCACAGGACATCCACTAGTCATTAGAAATAGCTGAGAAGGGGGCGTCCTGTGAACAGACACACACTCGTAGTCCCCATAACAGCCTCCCCTTGGCCTCTCGTCGCTAATGCTCCAGTTTAGCGGCAGCCATCAAGAATGCCGTGAAGGTCCTGACACACGTTACGGGCTCCTTGGGGTCCCCGATGATGGAGGGGCGGGTGTTGCTGGGAGGCCAGACTGAGTCCTCCCTGAGACAAAGTTCTCCTTTATCCCTTTGTGGCACGGGCCAGTCTCCTCAGGGCTAACCTCCTCCTCCTCCGAAATAGAGAAGTGGGTGGGTGTCTAAAAGAACAGCTGCTATGAAAGAGTGCCATTTCCTCCTGCTGTCACCAGACCCCCCCCCCCCCCGGTTCACACACGCAGACACTATCCGCCGCCCCGCTCTCCCAATTAATATGCAGATGAACTTGTTTTTCTTAGTTGTGAGCTCCAGTGACAAAGCGGGAAAACATATGCTTAAAATATTTATGATCTCATCCAGTAATTAAGAGCTATCAGGGCACTCAGTGAGTCAAACAGAGGCAGAATGGGCTGAAACAGACGCTCGCTCCCTTTAAACACATACACATGATGACATGCCCACATTGCTGGGGAATTTAAAGGAATATTCAAGGTTAAATACAGTGGTGTACTGTTGATTATCACAGGAAAAAAACACAACATATTGTAAATGTGCTGACAGAAGTGCATTTTCATTTTGTGGCAAGCACTCAGAACTCAGATTTAATTTTCAAACTTTTTTTTAATAATCAACAGCATGCTGTCAGTAGAGCTTTACTCATATTTAACCAGAAATATTACTCAACAACACAATCAAAAGCAGATGAGTTCTGAATTAGCTAATTGGTACAAAAAAGTGCCAGTTTGTATTAGGTGGCCTTAAATACTATATACTTATTACTTACATTAAAAAAAGAAGTATGTTGTACTTATTTTGTGCATATTTTGTTGCAAAACACTGCTGCTATTGAGGTGGGATATGGGTAAGGCGAGGGACAAGTTTGGTTGCATTGATGGGTTTAATGGTGGGTTAGGGTGTAAGGAATGGGTCAACAGAGTAATTCTAAATGTAATCATGGAAATTAAACACAGATGTAATTGCATGCAGGTATTCTTAAAAATGTAAGTCATGTAAAAACGTATGTACACAATAACTGCATTGTATGAAATTATTAATTTAAATGTGAGTAGTTATGACATAGAGAATATGACAATATTTGTTTTATCTTAGAGCGGATAAATGAACAGATGATTAAATGTGACTGAACTAATGTAAAAGCAGAAATATGTGAATCCATTGAAATTTTTTAAAGTTTCAAGTATTTGGTAGCACTTTATTTTAAGGAGTCCTTGTTACTTGTTACATGTTACTATTATGATAACAATAAATAATGTAAGTAACCCTAAGCCAAATCCTAACCATATGTTAATGTAGTTAATTAGGATTACTCAGTGCATAAATGTATAATTACACTGTAACAGGGACATCTTAAGTATTTTTATCTTCCATATATATATATATATATATATATATAAAAATGTTAAAAATTGCCTACTTTTACAAACTAAAAAACTAGTCGACCAACTGGCTGAAGTTATCATTTACTGACATTTCAAATCTTGTTTTGTTCTCTGAAATTAGCACAGCATTTTAATATTTTAATACAGTATCACCCACGTAAACGTAAATAACTGTACTGTTTACTTGCAATTGTTACCTTTTTCTGTTTAGATTTATTTCGGTGTATTTATAGATTGATTTAGCGATATTAAACCATATTTTAGACTTGAGTAAAAACAAGTTAACTTGATTTTTTCAGTGTAACAAATAACAGTTTGCTGTAAACTATAATTGCATTCGCTCAGCTGCGGATCCTCACAGCCAAGCTCTGTCTCATGCAGTCTGGCGGCTCTGGATGGAGGATGCATCAATGCCACATTCAGCCCGACTGTCATACATGTCATTCATTCAACATTCAACATCCATCCTCCACATAAAAGCTGAAAGGACCGAGCTGGCCTGCTGCACTCCTGCTAGCTCACTTACCGCTCGGCTCCGAGTGTCCTGTGCATCCTTCCTTTTGTCACTTTTAAAGGAAACACCCTCTTTACAGCATAGTAAAGGGGCCCTCGTGGTTTTCACATCCCAGACCCCATGCCTCGTCCTGTACAGTGACCGACGGAAGTCCCTTACACGGCTGGCTCTCTCTTCAGAGCTTGTCGTCTCACAGGCGCTCAGTGCCGCACTGGCTGCGTTTTGTCAATAATCATTTATTTGTTGCTGCAATGGCAGAAGCCATTACATCTGACCTCCCTGTTTCATCAATTATGGATAGATTATTGGATGTGAACATCTGCACAAGCAGCAGCACGCGCTGTTTGGACTCACCTCGTGGCTGGGATTAGATCAAGTATTAAACTGTTGTTTATCGTCAGGCCAAAAAACTCGACTGGGAAGAGCCATGGGGGAATTCCTCTTAAAGAAAATACAACACCCATCAGCAGGCACCTTAAATTGTTTAGCAGTGCCGCCGATGTCCTCCCCGTAAGCTGCCGGTCATGTATTATTCACAGGTATTACTGGTTGTGATAAAGCTCATGATCAGGGCTTTTGGCAGACGTGTGGCGGTTAGTTATTGTTTTGTTGCGTTGGAAAATGCATGAGCCGGGTACGGTTGATGCTGCTGCCACCCTTTCATACGATTCGAGGAGGAACAGATGGAGGCGTAAGACTTTGCCAGCAGCGACCGACTACTTGGAACTTCATTCCAGGACTTCAGTCCAGCAGTGGCCCCAAAAAAAGAACTGGGCCCTGCTGCCCAGCTTAAAATAAATCAGAGGGCATTCGCTGCTTTTGACATGGGACTGTAGCGCTTTAGGTTGCAAATAGTGGCCTACATTAATTAATTAAGTAACCAGGGGCGTTAAGTGGGTAAAGACCGACATAAACTAACAGATGTTAAATTGTGTCAGTTCCAGCTATTTTCATTTTTAAGTTTATGAATCTGAAATACTCTAAAAATGACCTGCACATATGCAATGCAGTCCTGAAGTTTAGAGTTGGTAAGATTCTGTTTAAGGTATATATATACACAGTACATATATATATTTGTTGTATTTTTTTTGTACTCTGAATAGAACCACCTGATTTGAGACTGTGTTCTCATTCTGTGCACTTGCAGGACTACAGCAGCTGTTGTCACGTGTGGTGTGCAGAGTATCAGTCGGATGTCACTCGGTGAGGTACTAGCTGAGGTTGAAAGGCTTAGAGTAAGGTCAGTATCACCATACTGCATTATTAATATGTCTGTGCTTACGTGTTTGCCCATCGAAGCCTTCTGTAAGAGAGATAAGAGAGAAAGTGATGCAGCTTGAAATCAAACATAGATGCAGATTTGCACTGACATGTAGCTGTTTGTAGGGACAAAAAAGAGACTGTGATTAGTGAAGGACACTAACAATGCGACAGCCAAAGGATAAGATTCATTAGCAATCAACAGATTCAGCAAAATCGGTGAAGTCAAAAATATTTAAGTGCCATAATTTGTATAGCATTTAATTGTACTACAGGTTAAAATACTGCAATAATTTGCATTTGCGTCTCCATTGTAGATGGCAGCATGTTCAGATTACATAGACTATTCATTTCATGTTGATATTTCATTTTCTTAGTGTTTATCATAGTGTATAGTCTTTAAATTAAATTCCCTGAGGTTTCCAACAAATGGGGAGTAAATGAATCACTTTCCAGTGTAATCTCATTAAGAGCACTTATCTTTCACACAATGTAGTTTATATGTAGAGAAAATACACTTGGTTTTAATATAGAAGACCTGTGGTGTATATAACTAATCAGTGTGCACTTTATAATGAATGTGGACTGGAGCGTCGGAGTTTCGTTTGTGACTTGTGCTTGATATTACATGTCTTCTAGCCATACAGGTAGGTTTTTGTGATGAACAGACTGCAATGCATTTTTTATTAAGAATTACGACATGCATAATTCTTCTTGGTAAGGTAATGGAGAGAAGCAGCAATGTCTAATTTGTGAATTCATTTTATTTGTTTAAATTTCCATTTACCTAACATTTACTCAGCTATAACAATTTCAGCTTCTGAGAATCCTGCAAAAATAATAATAATAAATAAATAAATTATTTCTCAATATCTCTGTCTGCATGTTGTCTAGCATAAGTATCAAAACATTCTTAAAATAAGATATTATGTTTACTTGAGAAGCAAAATTAGATATTAGATATCCATATTAGACATACGTAAGTAATGCTTTCTGAAAAATAAAATAAAATAGAAAAAATAAAAAAAAATTAGTTAAGGATTTGAATAAGAAACAAATTCAATAATAATAATTATAAAAACTTTAGTCAATTTGCTTTCAGCTTTATTTAGACGTTTTACTGGAAAATGAGACAAAAATCATGAATTTGATTTAATTCATTATTTTAATCTCTGAAAAAGAGTCAATCCATTCATTAATTTTTTTAACTGTGTAGATAAGAACAATCAGAAAAACAAAACTTGTTTTTCAAGACAGAAAATGGTCTGATTTTAGACCAACATAATGCAAATAATGACATAATTTTCATTTTTGGCGATTATTGTTCTGGATGTTGTCAACAACATATCATAATGATCTTATGTTTGCAAACCATAAAATGAGCAATAAAATGTTAGATCCCTGCAGTATAACCACCAAAATCCTCCAGAAGTAATGTTCCCCTGCATTTGCATGCCATCAAAGATGGCTTTCTTCATGCATCACACAATGGCATCCATGTCCTTAAGTGCTTGATGGCAGAGCGTCTGTGCTGCCATTAGCATTAGCCAAGTGCTGCTAGAGTAGCGTTAACAGATGCATCAGCGGGCGCGGGTTGGACTGCAGCCCATAAAGTGGGGCGGCACGTCAAAAACCATTAGACGGCACGCTTTGATTAATGTTGTAAGTGATTGTGTGAATAGCACTCTGGGACTGCAAGAGAGAAAGGTTATCCTCTCACAGAGGAGCAACATGAGAATGTCACAGGAATAATGAATATGCCCGTCATGTTATTTCCCTCCCTCTTTCTCTTGCCTTCTCTCTCTCTTTTGCATTCTCTCTGTTTTCTCATCCAAAGCCGCTGGTACTTCTGCTGCTGCTGCTGCATTGTGGGCTTGATTTCAGCTTCCTGTGTGTGTTTGCATGGCTCCTCCCTGCCCCTCTGTGTCTGGTGTAAAGACACATGAATTATTGATTCGCTGTGATAATAGAAAGAGATATGTCATATCTCTTCGGCTATATGCCCCATCATATGTGGGTATTAAGCTTGGCTCCATCTGTAAATACCGGATGAATATGTATATGACAACAAAAAAACACGACGTTATCAGAAACTGACACCGAGTTAAATTAGAGGAAATGTAATTCTCTTGCCATGCGTGTTTTAATCCCAAACTTGCCAAAAGTGTGCAAATCCATTCCACTGGGGATTTTCTGCACTTACGAGCCCTATGGAAAAAGTGCTTTATAAATTTTTGATGGGGCTTTTATTTATTTGCATATCTGCTGGCCTCTAAATACACTATTAAATGAAGCAAAATGGAACTGTCATCATCTCAAATATTACATTATTTTCCCAGTAGCTTTAAATCAGTAAGCAGGCACGTGAGGACGGGGAGATCTTGTGGCATTCAGGAAATGTAATCATACTTTAAGCACCATTTCCATTTGATCTGTTACGCCATCTTGGGGTTTTCCAATTCGATATCCTCCCCCAAACTCCTGTTCCCCTCATAACATGTTCAGATGAATCCATCTGCTCTCCTTGTCTTCTCACCCCATGTTCCCCTCCTCTACAATGGATCAATAAATGAAATGCTATGTTTAAACTGAATCAAATTTTCCACTTGTAGGGCCATGCTTGCTTTCATTCCCTCGCTGCATCACTCCAATAGCCTTCGTCTCGTCATGCCCCCACATCCGACCCAAAGCATTTAGCTTCCCCATATATACAATTAAACGCACCAGTAAGTTCAGCATTTTCATTAGATTGGACCTGTGAGAGTCTGGTTGGGGAAGGAGGCCCCTAAAAATGACCAGCGTTGTAATTGCGTGGATTGTGTTTATATTCATTCATAAAAGGGGACCACACGCCAGAATTCCACCTGTCGCCCTTTTGATTGGCAAGACAGCAGCCAAGCACTGCTCACTCTGAAGACTGCTCATATACAGGCCAGTGTGGTCTGTTGATTTATGATAGCTCAGAAATGCACACAAATGCAAGTCACAGGCAAGTTTTTCGGTAACACTTTACAATAAGGTGTCATTTGTTAACGTTAGTTCATGTATTAACAAACATGAAGAAACAATGAGCAGTGTATTTCTTACGCTATTTATTCGTCTTTGTTAATGTTACTTAATAAAATTACACTTGTTCATTGTAGTTCACAGTGCAGAAACTAACGTTAACAAACACAACTTGTGATTTTAATCATGCATTAGTAAATGCTTAATTGCCGTTTACTATGATTAATAAATGCTAGTTCATTCTGAGTTCATGTTAAAAATTGTTGTTAACCAATAACCTTATTGTTTTCTACTGCTAGACTTGCAGTCAAAAATGTTTAACTAGAGACTGCAATAAAGAAGACAAATGTAATTCTGAAATGAAATTATGAAAACATAAAATAGTTATTTATTTTATTATGTTTTATTTATTATATATTTATTATATTATTTTATAAAAAGAAAATATAACATATTATATTTAAAATAGAGTATTCATATATATATACAAAAAAGCTTGTGATGAGATTTTTCTTTGCAATTATTTTGTTTTTCAAACACAAAGTACACAACTTCCCGTTTTCTTATTTAAACATAATGCAGTGATACACAAACTTATTTATAAGTCGAACGTCTTTTATTTTATTTTTTGATTATTATTTATATTATTGTTATTTTAAATAGGTTTTTTTAATATATGTAACAAGCTCCTTCTTGACATTTGTATTATGCAGTTAATTACTAGCCTTTCATTAAACTAACAAACCACCAGCAGTTCCTTCATGAACCGCAGTTTAAAAAATCTTAATGTAATGTTTAATGCACTTCATACTGGAGTAATCTAACTCATACTTCATATGGCAATGAATGCATTATATTTTAACATGGTACAATGCATATCAATACAGTGCAAAATTATCATTATATATGAGTGTGTGGGTGTGAGTGTGAGTGTGTGTGTGCGTGTGTGTGTGTGTGTGTGTATATATATATATACATGTATGTATATATATATGCATACACACACACACACACAGTGAATGGCCACATTTCTTGAAACTTGCATTGCATTAAACATCTTTCCCCCAGTTTCACAGACAAGGCTTAAGCTAGTCCCAGACTAAATTGCATGTTTGAGCTGTTTCAGATGAAAATAT
>JAUMHR010000042.1:6502241-6544458 GCA_032361145.1 Enteromius fasciolatus | reverse complement strand
AAAAGTTGCTTAAATATCTAAATTTAACTAATGCCTAGTCCTGGCTTAAGCTAAGCCCCGTTTGTGAAACCGGGCCTTTATGTGTTATCGACACAGAAGCAAGATATCAAAATAACACACAATCAGATGTACTCGGACACAAACACGCAAGTATCCATCACCCATCACTTACAGCAGCAGCACACGATTACGTTTTCATGCATTTGTTCAACCAAAATCTGGGTGCGCTCAAGCACGTCCTGTATTGATTATTCCTAGCGCAAACAGTAGGCCAAGTGTGATATAAATAATTGGGCAGTTGTCAGGGGAGAATGTGGGCCTCCGTCCACCTCCACATATTCACCGGCCTCTTTGTTTGTGCAATACTGACAACAGGTTAAGGATAAAACATTGCTCCTTTGAGGCGCAGATCGCACTATTAAATAATACAGTCAGTATTTCATCTCCCAGAATCTATCTGGGTGCTGCTTCTCTTCTGAGGCCCTGCAGATCTCTCTAATCAAGCAAAAGCAAACTTTGCACTGCTAATACGGAAGCCAAGAATCTCTCGGTTTGCTTTCTAATGATGAAAAACAAACACATATGCGGGGCTGACCTGACACTGGATCAGCTCTCTGATGAGATGTGTGGACAAGAGCAGCGGTTATGCTTCTGCATCCCGCAAATCCCATTCAGTCAGACAGGAACGCAAGGGAACAGAGACTGACAATGTGTAATATCTCTATAAACGCACGTCCTCTGTGTTGACACGGCTTTTGGCAAACACAGAGATCTGACCTGGAATACCAGATTCCCACACACACACCCATAGTTGTGCTTGTTTGTAGCTATTCCCAAAGCATACTGGGTCGCTTTTCTGTTTTCTCTCCTCGGGCAATCAAACAGCAGCTTCGCTTACTAACCCTTGCCTCCACTCCTGGGCTTTCCCATTACAAAAAACATTCACTTACAAGGTGCACGCTCCTGCGGCACGATGCAAATACTCCATTGGCCAGCCGGGCTCTGAGAAATGGGGAGGGCTGGAGCTGCCACGATCCTGACCCTAAACAACATCTATTCTTAATGCCTGTACTCAACAAGACACTGAAGCAGATCAATAGCAGAGTGTGGTCAAATACTAGCTGGGCTTAAACAGTGATGGGTTTTTGGAAGGGATTCACTTAGTGAATGTGAAAACCAGAGATCCCAGACAGAAAGACAGATGGAGACCGCTGGCTCAACTTGTGACAGTGTGCACGGTGAAGTGTTCGTACAGGCAAACTTGGACATGTCAATAAGCAGCAGTCAGTGGCATGGAAGAAGACTGGGAATGACATGTGCACTGATCCAAACGCTGGCCTGAAGTCACCGTTCACAGCACGGATTAGTGCAGATCACTTGCTCGTGTTGCAGATTCTTTTCTTTTTTAGGTTAGTGCCATAACTGGGCTGTGCTTTGCAGATCTAATGAATGGGTTTTTTATAGTATTGGAGCTCTGAAACGTGTCAGGTTGCAGAAGGGGTTTTGCTAACTCAAATCAAATCAGTAGCATAAGTTGTGCGTAATGTTTATTCCGTTATTGTTTCTTTGCTAAATATGTAATCAAGAGTGTCTTGTAAGAGTAGAGAGTCCTAGTCCTTTTTATTTAAGCATTTATTTATTTTTATGAATATCTTTATTTGTGTTCTTATGGGTTGTTTGGGGGAGTATCTATTCCTTTAAGCAGTGTTTTAACAAGATGAAAGAATTTGATAGAAAATTTGGGTTTCAATCCATGCAACAGATTTCTTGAAAGGAAATCTAAGTATTCTTACTATGCTGAACCTTTTATTGAAATTAGTCTACTTCTACCTGTTGAGACTAACCTGTTGTCTTGACTTTTACAGACCAGTAACTTTACCTTTTTCTGTAACAATATACTCTTACACATATAAGTGTTCCAATGGGTTTTCACAGCAATGCCATAGAAGAACCAGTTTTGGTTCCCCAAAGAACCTTTCAGTGAACAGTTCGTAAAAGAGCCATATTTTTCTTAGTGTAAAAAACAATTTAACAATCTAAAGAACCATTTTCCACTATAAAATCCCTGGATGTTAAAGGTTCTTTTTGGAACCACTGATGCCAATAAATTAACTTTTTATTTTTATTTTTACGCACCCTAGCTGCCAGAAAAAAAACGTTTTTTTACAGGATTTTTTTTACAGTGTAGCAGTGCCCTTAAAATAGAAATACTACGCCATTTTTCCTCGCCACCGCACAAGTTCACTCCGCACTCTTGTCCTCTCGCACGCTCTGTCCCATGGATATTTTTATAAGTTGTGCATGTGCATTATCTCCTTTACGGTGTTAGGGAGTAACTAGTTGGATGCAATGAAAGAGTTTGAAAGTCTGACAGTAATCTGTGTTAAGGATAACACTGGTTTAAATGACAGTTAAAAACATTAATCAAAAACTAATCAAATGTAATTTAAATTGTTACACTATGGATTACATTTTGAGTAGAGTAACTTCTAAACTATAACGTATTACACTTACAAAGTAACCTTCCCAACACTGTTCCTGTTTCACTTGAATCAACAGTGCCATGACAGAAGAAGTAATAATTCACACCAGTTGTGGGCTTGCAGTTTGGATCGGTTACAATAGGATAAAAAGGCACAAGATAATGGTAAGAAAACATGTCTTTATATTACAGTAGGTTTGTCCTCTCAGGCTGCAAGCAAAAAAACTAATGCACTGCAATATGTGGAGCAAGGCAAACACAATAAACAGCCAACGTGAGTGGAATCATATGAACAACCCATCACTACAGCTAATGGTCAAGTCCACAAACAATTCAGGACTCTCAGCTGATTCTTTTAAGTGAATATTAAAATTGCTGCCTATGTAGTCTGGTTCGAGCAAATATCTCTAATGAATCGGTTCTTTAAATAAATTATAGAAATAGTGATCATGATTTTCTGTCAGAGTCTGTACTTTTTAGTGAATCATAAGCGTTCTGAGCAAATATTGCAGTGTGCTACATGAATAAACTACTTCAGTGATTTGGATCTCTTAAAGAGTCCAGTGGAACCGGCTTGAACCAGTCTTATTAACAATTAGTGTCAGCATCTGAGCCAATCAATTGTTTACTCACTCAGTCATAACTTTCACTGATGTCCATCTCAAATACATCTTTTTTTGTGCTGTATCTCACATATTTGCCATGTTTTTACTTCCATTAAATGTATAATTGAAACAAGCTTGGCCTACTGTCAGGGGCGGACTTACCCATTAAGCAAAGGTAGGTGACTGCCTTGGGCCCACGAAAGCCAAGGGGCCCCCCAAAATTTTCATACGCGAGATACGCATTAAGCAAGGACACGTGAACATTTGCTATTTACGGTGTTTATTACCACAATGACCATCTGCGTGTCCGAGTTGAATGTGCTTCTTGTGTATCCTGCTTTTAGCAAATGAAAATATTATGCATCTGATACCGACTGCCGCAGACTTCGTCTGCTTCATTCAGCGAATGGCTAAAAGTAGCTGCGCTTTCAGTAAAAAGATATGTTGCTTAACTGAGGCCTCGCTTACACTAGTCGGTTTTCGTTTTAAAAGGAATAACTTTTGCTACGGTTACGCCTATCGTTTACACTAATCCGACGTTTTCTACCCACGAAAGACCCTGTTTTGGTTTGAAAACTCAAGGATAGGTTTAACGCCAGTGTAAATGAGAATCGTTTTCATTCTAAAACACCGTTTAAAGCGAAAACGCACTGGTGTAAAGGGGGCCTAATTTTACATGCAAGCACAGCTATTATAACCTGTTCGATTTTATCAGACTATAGTTCAATTATAAATCTGAATGTTTGTGCGTATTTTATATTAGTTTTAATATGTCACTATTCAGTCACTATTTCACATTCATCCTGTTTTATGAAAACAGAAACAGTATCAATGAAAACAGATTTATTGACAATTTAGCTGCATCAAAATACAGTATGTGCACGAAAATGTAGCCTAATCAGGGTTGTGTCATTAAATATAATAAGTTATAATCATTTTATACTTATGTTCTTTCGTCTCAACTGTAAATCAATTGCTATTTTGTGGTCTGCAATATGATGAATAAAAGCGTCTGCTAAATGAATAAATGTTAATGTTAATGAAAGAATCCCATAATAATATGGACATAACTACGTGGCACCATTGTGCAGCAAATAACAGTAAATGCGTGCAAATATACGGCCCCATTCCTATATTTGCCTGAGGCCCTAAATTCACTAAGTCCGCCCCTGCGTACTGTATACAGATATATAAAAGTATCCTCCAAAGATGTGGTAGTAAAAAGTTGGTAGCCACTAAGTATCAAATAACTCATTGCGCAAGAACATGCTCAAGTTCTTTCTCCCATTAGAAATTCTTCATCAGACTGTTGTTCCTCTGTTTTTTTCCACTCTCATAAATCAAAGCCTGGCATTCCTCACCACCTAGCAACCTGTTCTAGCCTTTGTGAGATCTATCAATAGGTATTGTGGTCTTTCCTAGCATCATACAGTATGTATTACAGCAACCAGCACAGCTATGAAAGCCGCCACTTCTAAGAAACCACCTTACCCATCAGACCGTCAAGGGTTAAGATGTACTTTGTCTGAAGCAATATTCAGTGGATCTCTGGCCTCGATTTCTCAGCAGGCCTTGCTAATGACTTGTAGCCTACAAATTCCTTGCACTCTCAGGTGGCTTCCTCCGAGCCGGGCTCTGCATCATGATGAAAAGCCAGAGATAAAATAACCTGACAGTTGCAACTCATTGCAAGGAGCAAGCAGTACCCTAGCAGCTGAGACCCCGGAGCCCCAGTTGCTCTCTTTTCTTCCCCCTCTTCTCTTTCACACACACAGACTCTCTCTCTTCTCTTTTTCCTTTGTATTTTAAGACACATTGCTCTATCGCTGCTGCAAATGATTTGCAAATGCAGACAGTCCAACAGCTGGTGGCCTAAGATGAAGTGTGGGTAACTGTTTGTGTTCAAATGTGTGTGGTGCCGAAGCAGGATACGGAGCAACTCTTCCCTAATTATTGGTCCATTCCCACCAATTTTATTTCAGTCCATTAAGCAGACAGAGCCCACCCTTCTCCTACGCTTTCGCACATGACACCTCCCAATCAATACGCTCCTGCCGTTACCTCTTCCAGGTCTCTGAAGACCAGATTGCAGCCAGAGGAAGCACTAATTGAAAGTTTAAAGCAATAGACGTGCATAATAAGGTTTAGATCATTGGACATGATCATGTTTCCTGTTAAACAATGCATATTTTATAATGACTTGTAATAACTTGCATGAATCGAATACATTTGTTTATTTTAACACAATGCTACAACTAACTGAAAGGGGGTGTAATTAATTAAAAAAATTCTGATGGTATTGTGGTCGAGTGGATGTTGTAATTTTTCTAACATAAAAATGGTTGATATATAATGAATGATTTTTAATTAATATATTCCAGATGTGTTGTCATTTTTAATTTGCTCTAATTGAAGTGTTTCATTTATTTATTCATTCATTATTTTTCTAGTGTCATAATTGTAATCTTTTTTTTTTCTTTATTCCTAACCATCTTAGTCTTTTGAAATGTCTCTTTTAAATCCAAAAAAGTCCCTTGATGAGATCATCCTCCAGAAGTGATGTAATTTTGGCGGTGGTGGGATATCAGTATTAGTATGCTTTGTATGTATGAAATGATGTTTGTTGTGTTAAACCTTCTGTTCAGTTTTGTTATTGATTTTCATAAATAACCATGATAAAAATATGATAAAAATTTCAAAATATACTTGAAAAAATCTAAATGAACGTCAAGTTGACATCCTTACATCCTCCAAACCTCAACTTTGGCTCTTGGATCTTGTTAAGCTTTTACATTTCTGACCGTTACGTAAATAATAAAGTAGTCAGTAGTTTTAAGTGCAAAAAATAAATTTTTAAAGTTTAGCATATGTTTTTAGTGAACTACTTCATATATGATGCTTTGTATCACAGGAATAAATTACATTTTACAATATATTCACATAGAAAACAGTAATTTTCAATTGAAATAATATTTCACAATATTACAGTGTTTTTCTGGATTTTTAATCTAATAAATGCAGCCTTGATGAGCTTAAGAAACATATTTAAAACCATTAAATATCTTACTGACCCCAAATTTTTGAACGGTAGTGTATATATATATGTACAATGCCTACCAAGTTAAAATTACATGTACAGAATGGATGGTCTGCTAAAATCCTGTTTTATGAAGCAAATTCCACTTTTAAAATGCATTGATATTTATTGGAACATTTGTATAAAAACAATGCCACATTCCATCATCTGAATTCTATTTCATACACCCGAATGCAGGTTTCCAGCAAATAAGCTATGTAGATAATCAATGTAATCAATGACTAAGTTTCTTGAGGTCGTTTTAATGCACGCAATTTTGTTTCAATACCAGCCATCATTACGGAGTAATCTCCACACACACCCTCCATATTAGTGTTAGGAGCCTGTTGGCTGGCAGTGGCTCTAAGCCCAGAGAGAGTGCTGGCTGGCAGATGGCCCACTCATGAGACTGTCTGTGGGGGCTGACTCAAAGGAGCTGCCCTGCCCCCTCCAGCAGTACCACTTCAAGGGTCACTGCTTTGCTGGCGAGTTAACACGCCACCTCATCTGACATTTATGTGCCCTGTCCTGTTCTCCTTTTCCTTTCCACCTCTCTTCTCTTTGACTTTCTTGTTGGCGCTGAAGAAATTTAGTGCATTTTCATGAACAATTAATTAAATTTCCACAAAACATTAAACTAAACGTCAAATTTGGAAGACCGAAAGACTAGTATTTTTATTTATAACTTTAAAAATATACAGTTTCATACAGTGCATGTTCTTTTCATAGTTTGATTTACTCATACATTTCTCTTTGCAATATTCACAGGTTCATCATTCGACCGTATGATGCCAATATATCGACTAATTCTGCTTAATTGAATTAAACAGCCCTGTCCTTGTATTTCAATGCAAATACCATATCGTCTGCGCTAAGTGACCACAGCAGCTGCGAGCCCGCTAATTAGAGAAGCTGCTAAGCAAATGTGCTAAGGCAAATATTTAGCTAATTATCCATTTTTAATGCCGTATTCCAACACCGGGCCCTCTCCGAAGGTCCAGCAGATGCTATTAAATTTCACCCCATAGATACACAGTTATGACATGTAATAACTACATGAATATAAAAGAGATTAATAATTTAGAAGGAGCTAACAAATTAGGGCCATCATTAAAAAGGAGGAAAGAGACAGAAGGAAAAAAAAAGGATCAGCCTCGCACCATTTGCATTAAACTCCAAATCCAAGGTAATACTGGCCTCACTCTCTCTGTCTCTTCCCCACGATAAAGAATTACTGCATTAATTCTGCAAAGTGAACTTATTGCGCCTATTCGTTTCAGGGTTCCCTGGAGCATTCAAAGACTACACAATGATAACTGCATTTCAGGGGACAATAACTCTCAGATATCCGTTCCCTCATCAGACTCATTCTTACTTTGACCGAAGAGGAATCGTGGATATTATTCAGCGGTTTTCTCCATTTGAGCATAGACGTGAGCTCAGGCATTTCCTCCTGAGGGAATAAAGGACACTTATCTTCTATTGTTCCCATGGTTAAACACTGACCTCTCTCAGCTTGAATCCAGTTCATGTCTGATACTGAGATAACATCTTAATTGTCCTCGTTTTGAACCGGCTATCCACTTTCATTTGTTGTATGTACGTAAATTGGCTCGTAGAAATTGATTTTGAGTGTTTTTTTTGTTTTTTGGTTTGGTTGCGTGTGCCGATGTCATTTGCATAATGGCATATCTATGTGTCAGAAAATGTATGCGTTTATCTTAATGCTCTGTCAAGTTAACATAGTCAGAGAAAAGCATCTTATACACCTTTAAATGCAGACATGAAGGTAAATTCAATTCCCCTTGTGTAAACATCGCCCACGATGATTTGAGAGAACAGAGGTGTCTTGTGAAAGGCATTCTGTTAACAGCGTGCGTCGCTGGAGGCACTGTCTCAAAATTGTGATATTGTGAGATTTCTTCCCCCACATGGTTTCGAATTTCAATTTGAATTATGATGAAAAGGATCAGTCAAGGTGTATGTGTGCAGTCGTTGTTTAACCCCAGGTTTCCTCGACTAACACTCTCTTTTGAGAGCTGCCAGGTGACTTGACACAGTGCTTTATACTACACGAAAGCCTTTTGGGAGGAAACCTGTGCCAGGATGAAAAATAAAAATTGTTTTCCCCAAGGATATGCATGCAAGTGGGTGGAAAACATCAAGAGGCCAACTTTGAACAGTCAGATCCCAGGCCTTTGTGGATCTGATGTCAAATGGCATTGTGGATTTGATGTCAGAAGGCTCTGCTGGTGTAGGGGAATTTTACTGTATACAGATCATTTGTACTGCTTGTGTTTTTGAACTTTAATGAAACATCTGAAACTGCTTTATTGCTACACACTAACTTTAAAACAAATATAATCTAAAAAAAAATTTAGGATGGCAGCAGTAAGGAGTGTGATGAGGATGGTAGTAATACTTATATTCTTTATATATATATATATATATATATATATTATAAAGTTAAGCCAGTCTGATTTTGTGAGGTGTTGATGACAATCGTAAATTGTGCCTCTTATTAGAAGATTTAATTTAAAAAGGATTTAAATGTCAAGCTTATAATTTTAGCTTTCTTTGGTTTAAACTGGTGTATTTTGGCAGCTGCAAATTTGTCAAGTTTTCTTTTTTTCACACTTCCAAAAAAAAGTTTTTTTGAAACTGAATATTTATTGATTGACACTATTTATAGATTTTATTCAAATTTTGATGGATCCTTTAAAAAAAGGGAACAAGTGGAAATTAATTTAGTGAAAATTAACATTATATTGTATTTTAAAAGGATATAATGTAAAGCACTACCTAATTGGCATGTGCATATATGTGTGTGTGTGTGTGTGTGTGTGTGGTTTTTTTTAAGACAAATGTGTATATGACATGGGTATTACAATGTGAACATGGTCAAACAAATGATATACCACTTTTTTTGGCAAATCTAAAAATTCTAAAAGTTTTGTGTGAGGGGTAGGTGTAGGGTTAGGGTAGGGTTAAGATAGAAAATACAGTTTGTACAGTATTGTACAGTACCCCATGATGCCTATAGAGTTTGTAAATCGTATATACAAGTGTGTGTGTGTGTGTGTGTGTGTTTGTTTTGCTATACTTGTGAGAACCAATTATTGAGAAGTAATCAGCTCTGTGAGGACATTTCTTATGTAAGGACATTTTGGGAGGTCCTCACAAAGCAATATATTATTAAAAATGCTAAATGCCGTTTATTTTAAAATGAAAAAAATGCAAAAAAAGGTATCTGTGATGGGTATGTTTAGTTTTATTAAAATATTGTTAGGTCAGTATAAAAACAATAGAAATCTAGCACAGTGCTCACAAATATACCAAAACAAACGTGTGTGTGTGTGTATAAATGGTGACTATGTACATTAGTTAAAAGGAAACCAGTGTTGGCCCTTCAGGCTATTTCTTAATGTCATCTCACATTTGTCCCTGTTGAAAGCAGTGAATCTTGTGAACATTAAGGAGAGAATGTTTGAGCACGTATTTCTACAGATTTAGCATTAGCTCACCAAAACAACAAAAGGACTCATAGGAGCAGCCTTAAGACATTTCCCTCATTACAACATGTACATCACTACAAGTGCTTTTTTTCGTCTGTATGTCTTGCAGCAGAGCACTCTCAGAAGATGTGAGCTTAAAATCACAATTAAGGGTTTGGTATCTTCTGCATTATAACTTTATTACTATTTGAATGTTTTTAAATGTCATGTCATTTGAAACCTATGGCTTTGTGCTTGCTTGGTTGAATTAATTCTGGGAGTCACAAACAATTTTTTTTATTTATCTAAAATTATTCACTTGAGGTAACTTGTTTAATATTTCAGTAATATAACAACACATTTGCATGTTAAAGGATATCTGACTGAAACTTTTTGTCAGCAGTGTGTCGGGTTTTGCAATCTTTTTCTGATATAGGTAGATTTTATCAATGAAAATTAAATAAAAATAATGAATAAAATTTAAAAAGTAGGATTTTCAAATCACATATATAGGTATTAAAATACACCCATAAGGGAGGTACTAATGAGACAAAACACACACACAAGGTCGTCTCCGTAGGAGTCAAAAATTTCATTGCTGTGAGGCACGAGAGACAGAACTTTTTGTTTTAGTAGACTGCCCATCAAATAAGCATAATTACCATCAGAATTCACATGGCGTTCATAGACTCCTGAAGGCAATCGGCTACACTCGAATTAGCAACTACGATAAATCACCATTAATTAGCTAATAAAAGCCAGCAGGTGGTTGGGAGCCCACAGCCATTCCCTGGTTGTTTGAATTATGTATATTACATTGTTGCGGCAGTGAAGTAAATGAGAGAGCGAGAATAACAGACAGGACTCTTGCGAAAGAAAAGGGGATATTACCTGATTCAAATATCCCACAATTCCCGGGATTCCACCCAGAGGACTACAAGTCCCTTTGACCCCTGCTCAAGTAATGGAGCCAGATGGGTTTTTAGGCACTAAGCGTGTTTGAGCTGTCATTATGGGCACTGACTCTCAAGCCAAAAATCATTGTAAACCTTAGGCATATTCAACTAGTTCTCTGCTTTCATAATCCTTCACCTGAGAAGTGGGCTCCATTTAATGTTCTTATGGTTATTAGTGAGCCTAGTGGTGGCCAGACAGCTTTGGCTAATGTGATTGCCGACATAATGAGGCTGATGGAGTTTTCTTGAACAAAATATTATGAAAAGACTGATTGATTGTGTCATATTGAAAGCTTTGAACAGATTCCCTTACTTAATGAATCAATAATTAAGATACTGCATGTGAATATACTGGTAGTTTGTGAATTATTTTACATATAGACGCAGGTAATCACATCCATGACCATATTGCGAGTGGTCTTTGAGCAACTGAATGAAATATTGGGGAAAATAATAAAAGGAATCATGGTATCATTCCTGAATGAATCCGTTTTTTAATGAATCAGTTGAGTGAACAATTCAATGAAGGGAGTCTCTTGTTGAACTTAAGCAATTTAATGACATACTCCTAAAGATGCTCACTTGTTGCCACCTACTGGTGTTTCCTTGTAAACTCAAAATTAAAATGACAATTTCGCTCACAAAAAAAGTGTTGAGCACAACAATGTCAAACGCAAGATTTTGAGAACCAGATCAAACACATTACACATACACAATAATACACATACACAAATATTCTCTGTAGAACTATTTTGGAGATTACTTGTATGCAGGGAGCGCACGCTCTTCCGTGTCAGCTGCCTACACAGAAGAGCATGCACTCCCTGCATGCAGCAAGTGTTCTCCAATTGGCTCTACGCTGAACAGAGGAGACTAACTGTTGAATAAATGTTATTTTTGTTTTGTTTTTTCCATACAAAAAGTGTTCTTGTAACTTTAAAATATTATGGTTAAACCACTGATGGCAGATGAAGCAGTCAGACGACGTCTTTCATACTTCTCTGCACCTTGACAGTATTAATTTTTTGGCAATCAATGGGACAGTCACAAGCCTCATGGTTTTCAACCAAAATAAGTTAAATTGTGTTCCAAGGATGAACTAAGGTTTTACAGGTCTGGAATGACGTGGGGTCAGTGATAAATGACAAAATTGTAATTTAGGGGAGGAGAAACCCTTTAATTCACCCCTCAGAGCTGTGTGAGGGAATTTTTATTATCCTTGCATGCACTTTATTTAACATGTTTTCGACCGTTAAAGAGAACCACCACCTACTGCAATGATAGCGCTTAGAAGTGCCAGAACAATTTTTTATATAACTCAGATTGGATTTGTCTGAAAGAAGGAAGTCACATACACCTAGGATGATTCGAAGGTAGTAAAAAAAAAACAGGCTAATTTTTATTTCTGGGTGAACTAACCCTTTAAAAACTTTATCTGTTAATATTATTTAATTGGCCTGTGCATTATAAAAAGAGGATTTTTTGAATCATTTTTATTAATTATTTTTATTTTATACCCATTAACAACAATGAATATATACTGTAACAATTGCATTGCTTATAGTTACTCTATATATTAACGGTAACTAAAGGGAACTTAGTGTAAAGTGTTGCCATCAGTTCTCTGATATCTTAATCTAGAATTAACACGTGATTAACAGTAACAAACATACCTAATGTCAGTAATTTAATGCAAATACTAAAGTGGCTAACGGAACAGATGAACTGATGCAGCAGTACGTCTTTGCCCCATGGGCTATACTGCTCCTCTCCCAGCGGACACTTCTGTTTAAGTAATAGAGAGCAGAGCTTACCTCTCCTTGGGTTGCTCATTGTATCATCCTGCCAATTCATAATTAATGATTGCTGTTTTTTCTGCCCTGAAATTAAGTACTGTTTATTGTGAGAAGCAATAACAAAGTGGTGCTTAATTGTGTTCATAAAAATGTAATTTATTGTGTTTTTGGATGATGGTTTGCTTGAGTATTTGTTATGTATCCTTTGGCAGAGACTTTATATTCAAAGTGACTCTCTGGAGCACCTAGTTGTCTCTTTCAAAGGCATGATGGTATGTTTTCAATTATAACTCTGTTTAATCCTCCACTGTTTGTGTTGCCAGCTTAGACTTGTTGACTGCTAAGCTCCCAACACTTTCTTTTTTTTCATAAATATTTTTTACAGTGCCAAAGACAACAAAGTTCATATATCTTCATATTGACATTAAAAATGCAGAAGATGTTCTCATTTTAACTTACTTCTCAGTGTAATTCATTAATTGTATGTGAGGCAATGAGACAGAATTGTAAACGAGCGTGTCTCTGAGATAGCTGCCTACATGCCATTTTCTTGCCGTAACAACTTTTTTCTTTCTTCATTTTTCTTCCTCGGAAAATGGGTCCTTTTCTTGGGGACTCGTGTCCTCAGGCACTTGCTTGGCACAGGGTAAAAGAAGTGGCGACATACGTTCATGTAAGTGGGCCATAGTAGCAGATGGGACACTGATTGCTCTGTTGTTTACAGCTGTTTGTGTCCCTTCATGTGACTCGAACTCGCAGCAAAACAAGGCAATGTTGCACCCGAGTGCAAAAATTATTTGTGGCCTCCATTATGAAGTGGGCCAAGTGCTCCAAACTGTAATGGTCCTTTGGCAAAATGATCTTTTTTTTCATTTGAAGATTGTTAGTGTGCTATTGCAGCAGATAAAAAGACTAAATAATGACTTTAAAGCGACACTTGAATTCTCCATTTTTGTAGAAATCTTACATGACAGAATATACCAAATGTTTATGGTTTATTTTCAAGAACTAACATGACAATCGTCAGTTGCTCCAAAACATGTCACGATACCACAAAACTCGGCAGCACAAGAATTGGTAGCCCGCAGCCATCAGTTGATGTATTTCAAGCAGTAATCAGCCTTAAAGATACTTTGGAGACCGTTACTGCTACAAGGATGTAATTCAGTATAAAAGACTCAATTTTTTTTAGGTGTTACATTTTTTTTAAGTGTATTAAATTATATATTTTAATGAAGCAATGTATTTATGGATTTGAAAAAAACTGTTTGAAACAGAAACAGTTTGCTTAGTTGACATGCAATTGCAGTATATATTTCAAGGAACAATTAAGCTATCACCCGTACATATCTTAATTTAACTAAGTTAGAAATCTATGATAAAAAATAAATAAATGCAAAATGCAATTAAATCTAAGCAGATGCAGGCAGATCTTTGTTGTGTTTCGTGTTAGCGTGCATTGTGTTGCAAGTGAACAAACTGCATTCTGGCACAATAATCAGCTGCCTCAAGTATTAAAATTAGTTTACTTTTAATTACATTCCAGGCCTTTTGTTCCCCACCACCTGTCAAACAGCATCGAGTACTCCTAGCTCTTTGCTATAATAATTGTTTCTTTAAAGGTTCTTTTTGCATACATACAAAGCCATCCGACTACACAGACTGTCAACACACTCTCAGCAGGTACACCATATCCTTCTTAAAATTTCTACAAATTTAGTTTCAAATGATAAATGTTTACCAATCATATCTTTTTTATCTGTTCGGTTCTTTTTCGATTATAACCGAACAAGCAAGTGTGAACAGCTCTGTTCATTTGAGGAGGCTTCTCTTCTCCAATAAACAAGAGGCAACCATAGTGAATTCATGATCCATATTGTAAGTTTTTATTATTATTTGGGTTTATGCTTAATTATGCCCAGTCACATTAAAGCTATTCCATTTTTTTTACATTGCGAAGGGCTCACACACATTTTTGTTGCTGTTGTAAAACCTAAAAGTAAAAGGCTAAAAGCATAATATTAATAAATAAAAATATTATAAAGGTTTTTATAACACCATTAAGTTTCTATATAGTGTGTACACTCAAAGCAAAATAAATAAATAAAAAGTAATTATTTTTATACTGTAAGAATCTTTATATGCTTTCAACACATGGAACCTCATAACGAGATTTCTATTTAGCACCAAAAAGTTATTCTGCTGTTGTTATGAGCTGAAGAATCCAAATTTGATACCATTTTAGAACTATTCTTCTTAAGAGTGTACTACTGCATTGCTGCTTTAAAATAAGAATTATTATTATTATTATTATTATTATTATACACCTCTTTTAGATGCTTCCCGTTTCCACAAAGAGCTGCAGTGTTGTACCTTAGGCTACTGTTAGTGAATGGTGGCATGTTTTCCTTCCGTTTTCTGTAGTCAGCATTTCCAGCATCTGTGATTAGTGATGTGAGCAGTGAAAGAAAACAAGGGGAGAGGCGGCTGGGGTACAATAAAGCCCAGCTAATGGGTAGCCAGGTAAACCTCTACTGAACATCTCGTTAGTGAAGAAAGGGAACAGACAGAAAAGTGAAAGCTCTTTAAACAGGGCAGCTCCCTCTCTTTCTTCTCTCTTTCTCTGTGTCTGTTTCATTGGCCCAGATCACTGCACTCCTAGCTTGAATAAAACACACCCCCAGTGTCTAAAACAATTACATCACTTGAGGGTGTGACATTACAATGGGACTCTATGATAATGTGAAGGAATGGAAGCTGGCTAAATATAACTGAATAAAGAAATTGAACAACTTTTTTTTTTTTTTGCAAGTGCAAATATATAGAATTACAATATAAAACAGGAATAGGACACAAATTATGTATTTTTTGTACGGACACATTTCATAAGCGAAAGGTACGAAATGTGTTTGATCTAGTGAGCAAAATTGTGTTTAAAAATACGTTTTTTTTGTTTGTTTTTTTTTTCAAAATCCATAATTTGTTTGTAAAAATGCATCCTTTTAATTTTGAAAGTAGTTTTTAGAAAACAAGACAACGTTTAGATATCTGCGCTTTTTGCTTTGAGTGTGACAAAGCGTTATTATAGTGATTAGAACGATTCCGAGCTAGGAATAAAGACATAAAATAATGGGATAAACAAATTAAGAGAGGCTACGCGTGATGTTTCACAAATGCTTATATAACGTTTCGTCGTGTGCATTACATGCATGCATAATGTAATATAGTCAGAAATGCTTTAAAGACGTTTTAGGTTTTTATGCGCAGTCCATCGAAGTCATTTAGCGCATTCTGCCTGTGGTCTGTCGCTGTAGCCCCGGGCCTCTGGCGCTTGGCCGGGCGTCGTGTCATCACACCAACTGGGTTTTTGATGAGAACCTGACCCCAGCGCCTCATCTCTCACCGCTGTCTCATTGCTTTTATTTACATCTGTCTTTAGTATTCTAATTACGCGCTTTATTGCTTTAGCCTGGAGGAGTCCGCGGAAGCAACGATGGGACGCTCGAGTTTTTAACTAATAATAAGGACCCGTTAAATCCCACCCACGGGCAGACAGCACCCGGCACATGCTAATTATGGACGACAGATCATGATAAGGAACACATTACCTATTGACAATGTGCGAATTATGAAGTGACTTTTTAGGGGGGTCAACTAGGAGAAATCTTAGAAGAGGATCACTGTGTGGCGCCTTATCTGCACACTTTTTTTCTTTTTAATTCTATATAGCATATGCATTTTAACAGTTTTAGTTATAGCCTATACGTGTGTGAGAAATACACAATGTACGATGCGAAATGGTTTCTGTTGAATTGGCACGAGTGTTCTTAATTGCGCACGAACGCAATTTATGATTTAGATTCAAGGTAATTTTTGCAAAGCTTCAAGTCTGTTATATTGCGTGTTAGGACTTAATTCACCTGCCAGAACCCAATTAGCCTACATGATTTCGTGATATCCTCATAATTTTACTTAACAGTGCGAAAAATTAGATGTGATTTCCCGCTAAATACCTGTCTTGTTGACTATAGCGCGTACAATAACATACCTTTCAGACTGGATCCAATGGTGTATCCTGCGTAATGCTCAGGAAACCATACATCATTCAGTTTTAGGAGGAAGAGAAAACTTTTAAACGGTCCTTTACGCTTTGCAGAATTTTATAAAATAGCATCAATACCAGGGCGCAGAGTCTTTTAATGAGCTCTCAACTTTAAAGACTTGAAGGATATTAACAAGCTGCTTGACAAATGGTGCTTAGAAGCACATTAAAGACGCGGCTAATGGGGCGCATAATGACGGCTAATTTTCGATCAGATATAAATTAGAGCCCCCAACAGTTATTTGCCTTAAGGACTTTATGTAAATGATTCTGTTCTGTATAAACTGAGGACAGAGGGGATAGGGAGAGAGAGAGGGAGAGAGAGAGAGGCAGTCCTTGCGGGTATGATGAATAGATCTGCAGCGGAGCACGGCTGTCAAACCTCAATGAACACACACATCCAGCAGACAGCTCTACCACCTTCTCATTATTGCCAAACGCGCGATCTAACTGCGACTTGCTCATTTGGAACGGCGCAACAGCGTCTGAGAATAAGAGAACGCAACGTGCTGTGCGTTAAAGCCTAAATGAATTTCGTGGCGAGCAAGAAGAAAACCAGAACTGGGCGAGAAACATACAGGCTCATCCTAGACTCTTTAATATTTAATCACCATAGGCCTCTTTTGAAGACACAAATTTCAACAGTATGCCACAATCTATGGGGCGTACTTACAGCGTAAGGATGGTGAACTGATTTTGCTTTAAATAAGAATGGTGTTCAATCATTGTGTGCATTTGTTCATTGGGCGTTTTAGAAAATTTGATTTGTTCACTTGACGCACTGTAAACTGAATCGCTTCAGAAACATAGAAAGGAAATGCTTTTTTGTTTTGTTTTGTTTTGTTTTGTTATATATATATATATACGTTTTGTTAAAATTAACCTAAACAAAAATCTGGCAATTGAGCTGTTTGATGCATCGTATATTCATGATTTTATGAAAATAAAGATTCATCCTAACGATTGGTAAATGTTGTATTTCGTTACATTTTGTCTATACATATATTACAACACTTTGTTAGTTTGTGTGTTTAAATATTTATTTTGGTACCTTTTATTTATTTTTATTTTTTTGCTTGAGTTCAGATGTAATTCGCTGCATAGTGAACAATACAAAAGGCATAAAGGTCAACGTAAAGACTAAAATAGAACTTGTAGACGTCTGAAGTCTATAAAGAATTGGCGTTTCGTTGTTTTTGGCATATAGACTAGTATTGGCTTTTAAGTATTGTTTTACTCACTATGGCATTGTTTTTATTATTACACTAATATTATTGATCAATATTTTTAAAGAATTAAGGTCTCTATTATGGTTTTATTATGTTAGATTTTGGATCTCGCTCATTATCATCACAGTTATGGGTTTTTCCATTTAATCAGATATGTGTATAACACCATATCGCCTTTGGCCAACCTTATTTTACACGCGTGAGAGAGAGAGAGAAAAGTTCAAGACATTGCGAACTTGTGCATTCATGTATTAGTGATTTCTTTTGATCAGTATTTGATTACATAAATGAGAAACTATCCCGTTTCAAACTATTTAATTTCGCGTATACTTTCTTATATTTTCCACCGTTTTAACATTTATTTATTTATTTTATTTTACTATTATTATTAGTAGTAGTAGTCGTATGCTATTATTATTTTACAGTTGTACCAATAATAATAATAAAAAAAAAATCTAAATACAGTGGATATCAGTGACAATACAATAAATGTTCAAGTACTAAATAAGGGGCTCCAACACGTCAGAGGCCTGTGGTTTGTCTTAACGTGCTTTGATGGCAGACACTTGGGGTAAATGTACAGTTAAAATATTCTATTCGTAAGTCCCCAGGCGGAGCACCGACAGTCCCTGGCTTCATTAAAATTTCATCACTATCCCTATGAAAGGAGGGAAATGTTCAGGGAAAGAGAAAGAAAACAGAAGACCTAATTATAACAAAGGAAAACAGCGCTGCCCTTTCGTTTCTGAGTGTGACCAACGTGTTTTTTAAAGCATGAGAATCACATGTATGCGACACCGCTAACAGGTCAGTGCCCTCTCTTGGATCAGTCTATTAAAAGAAGGTAGAATAAAATGACACATTCGCTTTTCTTTGGAAAAATTGGAAGTTACGCGCACTAGTGTACGTATTGCGTGCTCCTATATTTTAGTCTTCCTCGTGAATGATTTGTATTTGTAAAAAAAAATCGATGGATAATATTCGCACCTATCTACAAGTTAAGTAGGGGGTATCTCGATCGGGATAGGCCTTTTCGTCCATGAGTGTCAAGCAACGAGATTCATTTCCATTCCCTACGAGCCTCTTCACGTCCAGCCCTCCACGAGCGACTGTAATTAACAGCTCCAGTTAATGATTACTTACTTAGCGCTAGTAATTATCTGATTTTCATAATTCCATGTGTAATTTTATAATTCGTTCATATTATCGTGTTAAGTGATCAGCTCGTTTAGGAGAACCGATTTCTTCCTTTGAAGCAGGTTAGAATTTATGAGAACTTTAGGGTCTATTCGGTCAGTGAGCTTCTTAAAATTAGCCAAGGCACCAAGCAATAAATTGCTGAAACGATTGTTAAAAGGCGTCACACTTTATAGAAATTATCCAACGGACGTGTTTGGCCTTCGAAGGAACTCAAAAACATTGAGGTTGGACAATATTGGACAATAAAAAAAATAAAATTTTCAACTAAATACTTTGTTTTTCCCAGTAGCTAAAATAATTGCGTGTATTGGAAATTGTACGTTGTCGTGTTTCAAAAATACGATTAAAATCAGAATCATAAAATAAACACCATTTTGCGAAAATATTCACATTGCATTCATGTTTTTTCGAAAGGACAAAACGAAATGCAAATTGCATTCATCATCTGTTAAAATCCCTTTGAAAATCGGCAGGAAACATCAATGGCAAAAACCTCCTCTATTCAGGCGGCTGTCCGTGGTGCTGAAAGCAATTGGTACGCCTAGAATGCCATGACATGCGCCGCTACTGAGATGACACTCCCGTCTCTCTCTCTTTTTTTTTTTTTTCTTTTCATACGGCCTAACAGTGAACTGAGTCAGTCTTCAAAGGGCTGCCTATGTCGGCAGAAGAACGAGAACCATCGACTGTGGATTTAAATGGAGCCCGGCACGTTGGCAGGCGAGGTGTTTTTCTGGCGGCCTGACATCTGGCAGCGCTGTGCTCGAGGGACCTCCCCAGATCTCTATAGACTTCATGATTAGACTCTAATAGAATATTAGCATTTGCTCTCAGGTAGGCTTCTAAGGGCTGCGAATGCTAGCAGCAGTAAGCCGTTCGTTGAAATACCAAGCGTAGCTCTACAGCTCAAGAAGATGTCAAGACGTCTTTTTAAGGCAAACAGCAAGATACTAATCTAATCTGAGCACCCGTTTGTATCTTGCAAGAGAAATAAGAAAAAAATTGCAAACTGGTGTTAAAGACCCGTGCAATTCACACAATGAGCAATATAAGATGGAGGAAAACGTTTCAATTATATTTAACATACATGTGCACAGTCCATGAAAACGTCAGACGTTTGAAAACTCTGTTTAGGCCTTCGAATATAAATGAACCCATTGAGAACGTTGAATAAAATGTTAAAATTTTGTTCTTTAATGAAACACATAGTTCAATTCAATTATCAAATAGTAACTTAAATATACATTGATGTAATAAATTAATGACTTGATCCGACAATTAAACCTAAAGCAACAGACATTACAGTTACCGCAGCTAAAACAGCAATACAGCAAATACCTGTACGGATATTTTATGTGTATGTCCAAATGAGATATTTACATTTTACGTGAATGCTTCCATGAAACTCATCTTTTTCATTATGAAAACATTACTAAACATAGTGAATTTAACAAGCAACGACTCCATAATTATACGCGTATATTTATACAAATAAATAAGCAGATAACATACATGAAAATAATTTCAAAGAAAATGTTCTCATATATCTCTCGATTGTGCCTTTTCGAAACATTAGAAGAACGAAAGAAAAAAAAAAAAAACTAAATAGAAGTGGCCTGTTTCAAGCAGTTTCCCCGTTTGCAGAGGGCCACGTTTTCCTTGTTGTCTCAATATGATTTTCTCAAGCAAAAACGTGGAGGGAATCCCAATAAATATGTAATGAAGTAAACATTACCTCACATGATAAATAGTTCATAAGAAACATAGCCACGTTAGAGCGCAGGCGTATTGCAACACAATTGAACCTCTCCTCCTGTTCAGAATCTATCCAGTATGTTCTATTTGAGTAGCCAAGAGGTCAGTTATAGCAAATATGCCTTCACAAGAAAAGTATGGATATTCTTATCGCCCGTTGCCTAATTGCAGGCTAGGGTTATCATTATTAAAATCACAGAGGTGGAATTAAGAAGACGACAGACAAAATTATGCATGTAACAGCTAAATCAATAATTTACAAGGAGCTGTTTGATTATTATCTAATAACGTTGTAGAATCGTTCGTGGACTTGTCCTCTTCTTTTTTCTAATCTAATGAACCCTGAATTAACACCAGATTGAAGCGTGACACGCTGAGAAAGAAAGGTTTCAAAAGA
The DNA here is from genome assembly GCA_032361145.1 of Enteromius fasciolatus. NCBI lineage: Eukaryota > Metazoa > Chordata > Actinopteri > Cypriniformes > Cyprinidae > Enteromius > Enteromius fasciolatus. The sequence continues at coordinate 6,523,366 of JAUMHR010000042.1, read as the reverse complement.
AAAACACTGTCACCCTTTTGACCTGAAGTATTTTTCCCCCTCTCAGTTTATAGTGATCACTGGTGTTGTGTGTAGCTCGATACAGAACACATTCTGGTAAACGACTAAAATACGCTATTCGGCTTCAGGCAGGCTGTCTGATTGAGGTTTAAAGAGTCTTGCTCCTCTGATATAGAAAGTGTGCTAGAATAAGTGAGGAAAAACGAATGGTCTTACTTGATCAGTCAAACGATCCTTTAAATGATTCCACATCCCCTTTGCGTAATACGTGACAGTGATTTGGTTTTTTCAAATGTCTCTTTTGAATGTCATGAAATTCTGGTTCAATGCACAAGTTATTGATGATTGAAAAAGGTGTGAGATAAGAAATATTTTACAAATCGTCTCTAAACAGTTTTAGGAGTCTCTCGACACGTCGCGTTGGTCTTCTGGTCGAGCTAGACGCAGGCCGAGTATTTCATGCGTTTTTGTTTCTGCCTCTGGTTGCAAAACCAAACCCGCACTACGTTCTTTTTGAGGTCCAGCTTCTCTGCGATTGCTGCGATTTTCTCTGAGGAGGGACGCGGCTGGATAGAAAAATAGGCTTCGAGGGACCTTTTCTCGGGGGCCGCGATGGAGGTCCGCTTCCTCTTCTTCTCGGCCCCGTTGAAGAGCTCGGGCTTGTTGAGTTTCTCCCGGTGCGACTTTTCTGCCTCCTCCAGCCAGGCTTGCAGGATGGGCTTCAGGGCGATCATGTTGTTGTGGGACAACGTGAGCGATTCAAACCGGCAGATGGTACTCTGGCTTAAAGAGCCTACGCCGGGAATCTTCAGGTTGGCCAGCGCTGACCCTACATCCGCTTGGGTCACGCCGAGTTTGATCCGACGCTGTTTAAAGCGCTCAGCGAATGCCTCCAAGTCCCTGGGATCTGCATCCACGTCGCTCATGCAGCCCATGTGGGATGGCAGCCCATGGGCGTGAGCCATGTTGATGGCAGCTTGGTGCATGTGGTTCATGCCTGCCATGTGAGCGGGGTGCGCAGGCGTGGAGACCACCGAGCCGTCTGGCCCGGCCATGGCTCCAGCAAGTGCCAGTCCTGGGGTGATGTGGTCCAGCAGGTCGCCCTCCAGTGCCTGGTGCGGCTGGTGGTGGTGGTGATGATGGTGGTGGTGGTGATGGTTCGCCAGAGCTGATGGGTGCGAGATGGGCACGGACGAGGAGGAGGACGACGAGGTGCACGGCAGCGTGTTCATGGTGTGGTAGGTTGCGTCCGGCTTGAAGGGGCTGTGATGAGGAGGGTGATGATGGCTTTTGGTCTGCGAGACTATATCCACCGCCGCCAGAGCTTCCGCGCGGGCCAACAAACTCTCATCCAATCCGCCGAATATATTGCTCTGCAATTGCAAATAGAATGCACACATAACTGTCAGCAGGGAATTCGCGCTCCACTCCGTGCTTTTAAAACATTTCCAGCATGTAAAAAAAAGAAATCCTAAAAAAGAACACACAAAACAAGACACATGCAACATCCCAGGTCATAAAAATTAATACGAAAGGCAAACCCGGCTGAATACATAAGTTGGGAGGGAAAAATGGAGGTGTTGGGTGATTTGCTGTGCAGGCATGAAAAAAACATCAAGCAGAAAAAGTGGGCTGTCAAAATGTGCCTTTAAGCGGTGATTATGCAGAATACGTACCGGTGGGGTTGGGAGACATGCTCGGCGCATCGCCTCCGAGCCGCCGCCGCTGCTGATCGTGCTGCTGTGTCTGGACGTCGAGCAGGAGGACGAGGGCACGTTGGAAGTCAGACTGGAAGAGGAGGACCCAGAATGCAAACTGGAGTATTTGGCCTCGGCCAGACTGGTGTGAGGCATGGCGAACGCCTGCTTGCTGTTCAGAGACATCATCATCATATTTGCGACCGAGCCTCGGCGAGTTCCTTTTAATAAGTTAAGACTCCGCCTTCTTCTTCTTCTTCTTCGACTGGAGTTCAAGCCCAGTCGCTGCGCGGAAGTCTCAAGTCTATGGCGTTGCAACAAACGTGAAGAGGAGGATGATGCACCAAGTCTCTAGACAGCTCATCTAGTGGTCTGAGAAAACGATCTCCTTTTCGCGCCGTGGCTAGAGACGTGCCGCGAGCACCAGTGAGCCATGCAACCTGTCGGTAAACTCCTTCAAAGATCACGTCAACTCTTGCCAAAACGCTCCGCAGAAAATTTCCTCCGCCTTTACAAAATATCGTACGTTTGTCACAGCGAAGGCTGGTGTCTTTGGTGAGTTTGTCTTTGCGCACGCTTTTAAAACGAGTGCAAAAAGTTTCTCCTCTCTTCTCTTCGTGCCAGTCTCCAGAACGACGTTGCTAGAAACAATACCGCTCGTTAACCTTTATCCCGATTCTTGCTGAATTTGATTATGAGATAAAGGTGACAGTCGACTACATTCAATGCTGCGGGGACTCGATCTGTCTGTGCTCTAAGGCGAAGGGCAGACTGCGTCTCTCTCTCTCTCTCGCTCGCCCATTCTCTCACTCCCTCTCCTCTTACACACTCTCTCGGCTGTACCTGAAAAACCTTTCATGATTTATTATTCTTCATTAGCCACAGCGCCGCTGGGGACTCTGCGCATGGGCAGTTGCAATGACTGCAGCTGGTATTGTATGATACTTCAATAAAGTTATTGAGGAAACCACCGTGATATAAAGGAATAAAATAAACATTTCAGTGTTTGGAAATGCATTTCTCCACAAAACGCACGTTGTTGGTATATGTTGCGCAGACTTGCAGGCGCAATTATTCTGTAACGTTTATGTAGCCTACAAGACCAAACTTTACGACGATACAAAAAAATATCAGAAAGATTCGGTGCTGTGTAATTTGTAATTGGAAGCTTGATCGGAGAAGCGTGGATGAATATGAAGAAATCAGCACAGACAGCTCCATCATTGCTGTCCCTGTTGGGTGAAATAAATCAGAGTAAAACGCACGACTATCATTCCATTATAGCGAGGTAATTTGATATACCGACACGCATTAAACAAATTATGTCCAGTGAAATGTAGAAATATTGAATTAAAATGTTATTTATATTTGTTCGGCAGTCATTCAGTAATTAACCTGCTTTGATTTTATTTAGAAGAAAGAAATCTACTTCGTGTTGACGAATTTATTAGTTTTCCCGGTTATTGAAATAATAAATAGGAAAGCCATTTGAGTTATCATTGAGCGTGTGTTATGAATTTGGTGTCTCAACAGAACAGGCTACACTGTGTGAAGTATTTCATTAATGACACAGAAAAGCGGATTTTTTACAACTCTTTAGGATTTAATTGCAAACCCAATACAATTATATACTCGTCGCAGCGGGCTATTATCATATCTTCGTTCTAATTAGACTACTTCATCAGTGATTTAATTAAAAACCTTTAATCATGTTCTAATTAACAAGGCTAGTCTAATTTGTTTAATCTATTCGAGTCCATTGGATGGGGTAATTGATGCATCATAGCGACCGACTAACCTCGCATGTAAAAAGTGCACACAGCTCACGTGAAATCCAAAAATATTCTAATGCATTACATTTATTAAAATGTTCCAAACAGTAATTACAATTTATAGTCTGTTAATATCTGCCGAATATATGCCAAATGCTAAACGTTAAAATAGTTTGTCTGTAATAGTCACGTAGTCTGTAATACATTATTGTGTGGAGATATAGCTAATAAATATGCCAGTATGTATCTTAAATGATTGCTTGTCATCAAATTTATACTAATTAGGAAATGAAATTAGAGTGAGTGCTGCATTATGTCTATTTTTTTTAAAAAAGAAAGAAAAAAACGCACCCTGCACTTTGGCTATACAATATTTATTATTGTTATTATTTTTAATCGGACTTAAATCAGTCGAAAATGTAAAAATAACTAAATAAATATAATTACATAAATGGAAAAAGAAAAAAAACTCAGTTTCGGATGTTTATAAATACCCAGTGTCACGGATTTTTATGTTTGTGCGCCTTCGTGAAATCTGTCCCATGGCACTCACAACATTTTTGTCAATGGTGCAGAAGCCACAGAGGTACAGTACCTCTCCAAAGGGAGGGCCACCCCTGGCGCGCCTGCTCAGGAGACTTCAAGGCCCAATCACTGTCTTCTTGTATATACCCAAAGACTGATTTATGATGAAACTTTAACGAAATCATTTATATTTCACCAGCCCTAAATCGGCAAATGAAATTTTCATTCACAATGAACCACACAAAAGTATATCTAACGTCAAATAAATCAATTGGGTTCCGCTCTGAGGCGATTGAGTTTGAGGAGTAGTTTTGGTTCACTGTAGCGTAAAGAAATGTATTTATCAGGGCGATTTAAGTGCTCAGCTGTAATATATCTGATCTCAGCTAAACACATAATCAGTTAAAGCACCAGCGGCCACGGTGTCTTTTGCACGTGCACGTGCAGTGCGCCCTCTGTGCACGATTTACAAATAATAATCGTTTTGAAATTGCATTGCATTTCAGTAGGTGATCATGGAAATCTGTCCTTTTAACAAAAAAAAATGACACATCCATCTTTTTAAAGGTATTTTTTAACCCCTTCCTCTGTCTGCGTTTCTTCTCTCTCTGTCTCTTTCTGTATCTGCCTTTTATTTGATGATATCGTGCTTCAATTTGTATTACCAGACAGGTGCTTTTAGGAGCTAGGTTTGCAAAGATATTTCTCCTCCTTCAAAAGCTATGTCCGCATGCTCATAAATACACTTTTATTTTCCCCACTAAGAAAGCACGCTCTCATAGGAATTCTGACTAAAATTGAGCTTCATAGACATTTTCTTTTACATATAAATAACAGTGCTCCAGTAGCAACAATCCAAAACAGGAGGATAAAAAAGCACGAGGAAAAAACAAAATAACAGCCAGACTTGATGTACAGTAGCTCAGGTGACTTGTTTGCTTTTTTTGACGTACATCAAAATCAAGGTATGCCGCTGTGGAGCTTGTGTGCTTTACACAAAGACATTCTCACAAGCATCCCTCAGGAGCCGAGCACGTTAACAATCCCAATTACATCCGGACCACCAGAGACAGCTGTTTTAATACCCACCGCTCCTTTGTGCCACCAACACAGTCACTGCAGCTTGCTCTGAGAACACAGGGACAAAGGATGATGCATCACCGGAATGTGAGAAGGAAAGAGAAAGCTCGAGATGAAGTAAAGGAGAAATAAAGAGTAAAAAGAAAGATTGCGAATGCGCCATGCATGTGGGAGTGAGCAGGATATTTAGAGAGAGAGAGAGAGAGAGAGAGGGGAATCCAGAATATGTGTGTGTGTGTGTGTGTGAGGAGAAGACAGAGAATGTGTTTTTGTGTGTGAGAGAGTCTCTTTCTTCCCTGTTCTCAGTAGCAGGAGTTTAATTCACGGCAACCTCGCTCAATATGCGGTCTGCACTCACTAGGAACCAGTGGATGTACAAAGGACACGGCCTTAGCAATTAACTCGAAATAAGCAACATTAGACTTTCCTCTGTCTATTTTTCCAACCGAGTGTTACCACACAAAGGAGGCTTTCAGAAATATAAATTTGAAGACATATCCCTCTCTTAAATGCACGTAAAACCAGTCCGTTTGATTAGAGTTGAGAGACAGGTTGTCATCTAGGTAGATTGCATGACAAAAATGTTTCCATGACAGCAGTAACTATACCAGCCTAGCAGCAAAGCCACAGTCTTGCTCTCAGTAATGTTCATTTACTCTAAGACTTCAGGGCAGAGCAGGAGAAGGTCAATCCTCATAATGATGTCACATACCTCTAGGTCCTCCAAATCAATATACTGTAGAGGGGTTCACTGCACCTGTCATTGCATCAAATAAGGCACTGGTTAGAAATCGTGGCTTTGTATTGTTCTCAGTGGATGATATGAAAAATATCAACTTCCCTTTTGGCATTATTCATTATTTAATTGTAAATCTTGGAGTTCAAGCCACCATATACCATAATAAACAACACAGTCTCACTCCAACCAGTCACATTTTGACTCTTGGTCAAGACCCTTTTGCGTTGTTTTTTGAAGCTCAAGGTACCCTTTTTTCGATGTGAAGGGTCCTCCATTGTTTTCAGGTGTTTAGCTTAATGTACTGGTTTACATGCATATATAAATTTATTATATAATTTTTTACTTTTATTGGAGCAGCAAACCCCACCCCTACCCTAAACCTACCCACCTCTGAACAATATAAAACACACTCAGGAAAAAGCAACAAGCAGGATAAATACATTACAAACAAGTCATATTCCAAGTCTTCTGACGCCATACCAAGTCTTTATGCAAAGAAGAGAGTAAAACACTTTTAATCACAAAAAAGGATGCCGCTCCATTCACGTGCTGAGGTCTCATTCAGAAAATGTACTCCCGTCCCATAGCATGACGCAATCGGTCACGAGATACACATAAGCCAATGACATTTCAAAACGTATGTTGACATAGGGATTCCTGTAGCGGCCTTTTTTGAAACCGTGTCTATTCCTCTCACAAATCAATTGTTTTGCTTCAAAAGACTTGGAATATTAATATTGTTCAAATACATTATGATGGTGGTTGTATCTGCCTGCTATATCTTGTGTTTTATTGACAGATGGTAGGTTTAGGGCCAGGGGTTGGGTTACGTGCTCATAAATGTGTAATTAATATCATTTAAATAAAACACTTTTGACTGTTTACATTGAAAAATCAAACCCATTTTGCATAATCAAAATATATGCAATAATTCCATTGTTTTTACCCAATATATCTTTTAATTAATAATTTAAAAAATATTGTGTCGGCATGTTGACGCTAAGGGTTTCCTATTTAAAACAACAGAGGACCCTTCACGTCGAAAAGTGACTAAAAGGGGTACCTTGAGCTTCAAAAAGCGAAGCAGAATGGTTTTGACCAAGTGTCAAAATGTGACGAGGCTGGAGTGAGACTGTGTTGCAGCAAATAAATAAATGGATTAAATTCTTATATGTGTTTATTTGTGGGTGTGTGTGTGTGTGTGTGTCTTAAGCACAGTAAAGATACAAATTAGAAAAAAGGTTTAAATCATTTCTATTTCTATTTACTTTCTATTTTAGATTTTATAATGTAAATTATGCAAAGCCATTACTGTTGCCTTCAGTGTCATGTGATCTGCAGAAAGCATTATGCTGATTTGCTACTCAAGAAGCAGTTTTTATTATCGTGTATGATTTTCAAAAATATTAAACAGCAAAAATGTTTCTTGAACACCAATTCTGAAATGAATTCAATTTAGTATACTATATATATCTATATATATATATCATTATTTTTTCTGAATTTTGGCCAAATAAATGCAGCTTTGGTTAGCATAAGAAATATTTAAAAAAACATAAAAAATCTTAAATATACATAACAACATCATAACATTTGCTGCATGAGAGGAGCAGTATGTGAGCTGCTTTTCTTCTGATTGGTCATGTACTGCGCTTCCTCCACATTCAATCCGATACAGTTGAAAATTCTCTCCTTCTCGCTCATTAAGATGACTGTACCAGATGATAATGTACAGCATGTCATGGGATGTCCAATGGTTGATGCTAATTGACCCCCTTTCCACCTTTCTTTTGCACAAATGAAAAGGTTTTCCCCATCCTCTGAAGGAGCGTGTCACTATCTGATCCAACAAATTAAAGAGCTCTCACTTGTCACACTGTCACCGCATGCAGCCTCTCGCTCATCAGCCATAATTATCATTTTTCCCCTTCATCCAATAGCCTGCCAAACACCCTGTTTAAAGTTATGCTGAGGCACAACATGTCTGTATTTGTGTGACATGATCTGGAGAATTGCCTGTAGTATGGTATCTGAGAGCTTTGAGAAATTCTGATTGTTTGGTGGGTGTCTTGATGTTTCTAGCACATGGGTGAGGTAAACTGCTTACTGAATGTGTAAATTAATACACAGAACTGCAACTGTTCACATTCTTGACATCTACGTAGATCAAGATCAGGTAGGAACCAATATTTTGAAGCATAAACCTTGATTATCAGGCACCTTTAGATCTTGTTGATGGTGGTTTCTATGTTAAAGAAATTTTTAGTAGATTTTTATAGATAGATAGATAGATAACTTTATTTGTACACTTTTTACTATTAATAGATATTATACAACAACATAGGTAAACCTGTGGGGATGGATTTTATTACATAATTATACTCTTTATATTTAATAGGAAGTAACCATTTGGTTGATCATTTCGGTTGCTCAAGTGCGCGTTTCCCTTCAGAAACAAATGTAACGTTAATCTTCCGCGTCTTCAGTCACTCAGATGTCACGGGTAAATGACTACTGCTATATTCATTAATACATTCAACAACAAAACACCTCAATCTCTTAGAAGTCTTGCTTGTCTCTGCATCTCGATCTGATGACGGCTCACTCAGGGCGGGTCTGACACAACACATAAGGGTCATAAGGGTCCAACACACATTTCAGTCCAAACAGCTTGAAAAAGTGCATGTAGCACCGGATGACCCCTTTAAGTAAGCAATTTCCAAGCCATTTCACTTTAAAGATATAATTAAAAAAAATAAAAAATCTAAACGTTCAACAAACTGCGTTAACAAATCGTAATTTTTTTACAAGTACAAGTACAAGTACAAAAGAGATAATGCTGGATATCTAAATTTGGATACCACTTTAGATATGTGGAGGAAAGCAATCTAAAGTCATCTGGGGCATCATTAAAGTCCCCACCCATTATCAACTACTGTACTGAGAGAAAACTTAGAGGACAACCAAAGACACCAATAGTAAAATCCAGATCTTTATCAATAGCTGTCTTAGAAGGATTCTCCTCATTCGCTGACCTGACACCATCAGTAAAACCACCCTATGGGAAAGGACCCACCAGCTCCCAATAGAGGAAGAAATCCGTAAGAGAAGATGGGGTTGGATAGGACACATGCTTCGTAAACTGATAACAAACATCACTAGGCACACCCTCAGTTGAAACCCTCAAGGAAAGCTGAAGCGAGGCCGCCCGAGAAACACATGGCGATGCGACCTTGACACAGACTTCAAAAAGGTAGGTTACACCTGGAGTCAACTAGAAAGAATGAACCTTTGGTGACTCATACCCTGATAGGGGTGAAGGGCATAAGTAAGAAGTAAGTTTGTTGAACTAAGCGATTCTAGAACATCACATTTAAAATTATTTAAAAGAATAGCAACACCTGCAAAATGGTCAGAGGCATGACAACAAGATTTGGTCACCCTACTGAGAACGCCACCAATTAACATCAGTTTCCACACAAATGAGTCTCTTGCAAAAAAATTATATTGGCATTAGTACGTCTCACAAAAATAAACATGGATTTTCTTTTAGTGCTGTCTTAGTAAACTCCTAACATTAAGAGAAATAATCTTTAAACAACTAAAAACAAAATCAGACATAAAGATTGTATAAAAGAACCGGTTGATGTCAAAACAAGATTGTATAAAAGAACCCCAAAACAAGGAAATTCACAAGTAGTCGGTACTGATCAACTCCTGGCTTACAAGAGTCACATCATCTAGACGAATCCTATAGACTGAAGATAGAGTGTACAATTTCAGATTGACTGACAAACCAACAGTCAATAACTTCATTTCAATCAGTATTCATCTTGAAACAGTTTTTCTCCATCTATAAATGCATCTGCTCCACGAAAGTAGGCTCTGTCCCGGATCAGAGGGATGACGAGAACAAGCGGATCCACTTGCAAGCTTTATTACAAATACAGGGTCAGAACAGGCAAAGTAGTGGCAACGGCAACCAGGAGTTTCTAAGGCAAAACACAAAAATAGTCCAAAGGGCGTAGCAGTGGTCGGGTATTCCAAGTATTCCAAGGGGCAAGGCAAGAGTAAGAGTCTGGGGGCAGATAAGGTCGAGAACAATAATCCAAAACAGAGAAAACACAGAGAACATGAAATGCTTACAAAGGGGATAACACAAGGTACATCCACAATGATCAGCAACAGTAAGTCAAGTCAAGTCGGCTTTTATTGTCATTTCAACCATATACAGTAGTACACGATGAAACAAAACAGCGTTCCTCCAGGACCAAGGTGCTACATATGACATAATTTACAACATAAATTAACAAACAAAAGAAAAAAAGTAAACACACAGGCCGGTCCTTAAACACACCAGATAACGAGACAAAGGGGAGCAGGAACTAATGAACAACCATAGCGACAAATGAGGTGGGAGGAGACAAATGTTCATAACAAGAGTGCTTAACAGAAAATGGAGAGACAGGTGGACAGACAACATAGTCCGGAGTTCCCTTTGGAGGCTTCAGAGGGGAACTCCAGTGAAGATCGTTACAGGCTCTCTTTCCCTCTTCTCTCGCCATTTTTATCTTTGGTCATAGCAGCCTTCACTCAAGTCTTTCTGTGAACGTCAGATCCTCTGTTAAGACGAACACTTCTTTCTTTAAGTGCTGGATCATCCCGTGCAGCTCTCCAAAGTTTCTCTCTTTAAACTCTGAGCGTGAACTGAATGATAACCAGCCTAAGGTGAGTACTCCCACGTTCCGAGATGTCCAACCTGGTGAATGGTGTCAACATACAAACGAATGTTATCTGCCTCGTCTGGAGTTATACTTTTGAAAATCTCAAGCACTAGGTTTCTGATATTTTCTTTACTTTTCTTCGGTTGATGAGACTCAAATTCCATTTTCTACTGTAGATCTTGAATTGATCACACTTGTCTCGAACCACCCGTGATCACCTGCACAACTTGAGATATCTTGTTTATCTTAACCTTTGTAGACATCGATTTCAACTCCTCGCCCACAAAGTCAACCGTCTTTGAAAGATTGATTATTGCAATTCTAGTTCTTGGCGATTTGTTGTTCTTTCAATATGAAATGCTCAGTGAGAGCATTGACAGCATCGACAGCACAAAGTACGTCGGCTTTCAAAACTTTAGAATCATCTTCCTGAAAGGGTTTTGAGAGAGGACTACATGTTGGAGAATTTGCCAACGAATCATGGTCTCCAGATCAAAAAAGCAAAGAGAGTAACTTTAGGTCTTTATTCTTTGCAAAAAGCAGCACTAACATCAGAACGTGTGGATTTACATCACATCATGCGCAGAGCTTGTGCGAACAGAGAAAAACGTAGGCTATAAAAGAAAAAACACTACATTTATTTGCGTTAAAGCCTATTTTTTCGACAAAAGGTATCAATATAGAATTTATGCGCTAAAGTTAAAATGAAAAATACTGTCGACATTTACAAAATTCTATCGATAATTAGAATTCCATCAGCTATATTGGAAAAAAAATTTTTTATTTATAAATATTTTTTCGCAACTCCTTGGATGCAAACCTGACTGGAATGCCACACAGATATGCAAATAAGAATGTTAACCCAGGGTTTAGAAACACAGTGTGAAAGAATATCCAGAATTAATAGTTAAACTGGTAAATTATGAGCAATGTAAAACGTGAAGCAATATAACCTAGGTTTGTGTTTAACCAGAATAACCAAGGATAAAAGCCTTGCATAGTTAGTAGCATGTCTGAAGTGGACTATCAAAATAAAGTGTTACCGATAACCAATGTACACACGCTTACTGGTCAGTTACATCTCTTTATTAATTTGAATCCCTTCGCATTTTAATTTTATATTTTTGTATGACTTTTGAATGACGTTTCTCCCTCACATTTCAATATTTGTAATGAATCTCACCTTTGAAGCAAAGTGCTTGGTTTCATAATCATTGAAATATCACAGAACAGTGTGTATTCTGACAGTTTCCCTCCCTTCCCACTTCTCAGAAAATGAAACATTTATTAATATGTCAGTTTGGTGAGTAGAACTATACAAAAATGCACTGAGCTGGTTTCATGATGGTACATAGAGAAGGTGTTGATAAAATTTCAACTCCTCAGAACTTTAACAGCATGTTTTATCATTCAGCTCACTCATCTGCAGGGTCAACCCCAATAAACGTGATGCGATATTGATGATGTCAGGTCATACAGTAGCTTTGATTTGAATTACAATTTATAACCCCCTTTTTTCAGCCGCAGTACTTCACATTCATTGAAAAAGCAAACATTCATGGACTTCATAGTCTATAAATAGAGTATTTTCATCACTTGTGTTGGTTAAGAAAGCAATTGACTAGTTCATGGATTGATACTTGACGACATTTGAGTTCGTTCAGCGCAAAATGTCCAAACAGAAATGACGCTAATTAGGTCCAATCAGTACAATGCAAGGACTCTTATTGAACGTGACACTTTACCTGCTGACTTTGTGCGAGTAACTTTGTAATGTATGCACTGTACCCCTTGCTATTGACAAAAATGCCTGGTCCTGATCAAAGCACAGTATTCAGTAGGTTTGTCAGGGCCATGAAGACAGGGTCTGTAACACTAATGATCTTCAAACGCTTCCCCATTGCACCAGGAGCTGCATGACTTCCAGGCAAGTCCCCCCTCCACCCCCAAGAGAAGCATTAATTGTGCTTGGCTTGTAGGGTGACAGGTGTCAGAGGCCCCCTCCACATCCAGCTCATCCCTCGGAACAGAGGGCCGAGTCTTTTGCAGCTCTCCATAAGCTCATTATTAGCATGATAATATAGCAACATGATGTTGTTCTAACATGCTGATCACATTTCGGAGAAAGTCTGTTACAAACATCTAATCTGTATAATACTAGATTTTGACCGAATTTAACACAAAACGTGTATCCTTACTAATGCACTGATATTGAAATGTTAAGTTCAATATTAAAAGGCTGATCATTTTTTTCATGTTATGGCTGATGACTGATATTTGCTGATGTTAAAATGTTATTAAAAAATAAAATGCTGTTATGATTATTTTTCCAAAAATAAAACTCAGTAGCTTTAATGCTGTGATTTAACATTACAATGTATAGTACTACTGTACAAAACATAAATAAATAAATGTGACCTTGGACCATAAAACGTCTGAATACATAAGTTTCACATTGATGGATAGGTTGTTAGGATTGGACAATATTTGCCTATCAACTATCTGAAAATCTGGAATCTGATGGTGCAAAAAAATCACAATATTAAGAAAATCACCTTTAACGTTGTCTGAAGTTCTTAGGAATACATATTACTAATAAAAAATAAATTACTGATTAATTTGTGGTATGAAAATGTACAAAATATCTTTATGGAATATGATCTTTACTTAATATATTAAAGATTTCTGTCATAAATTGTGACCCATATTATATATTTTTTGGCTATTACTACATATATATCCTTAGCATTAGTAAGTGATTTTGCGGTTCAGGGTAAAATATATTTTAAAATAAAATAAAATGTTACTTTTAAAATGAGTAAAAAAATTTAACATTGCTATAAACTTTAAAAAAAGCATTAGTACCGTTAATATACAGTATATATATTCCAATAACTGACACTACTAAAAATACCTGAAATGACAAACGTCTTGTGAAACTGTATCATTATATATGTTAAAAAATAACAAGACGCAGTGTGATGTGTTCAACAGACCAATGCTGTCTGCTGCACATATCTTCAAAGCTTTACCACAGCTGGTCTGAGTCTCATGGGCTGGCATCCAATGTAGTGGTGAATAGGAGATTAACGATAACGAGCATCTGATAGCTAGCATCGCTTTAAACCTGGAGATGGTGCCTGTACCCTTGGTTCATTTGTAGATAAAGATAGACAGTGGAAGCGACAGAAAGAGCGTGCGAGAGTGAGAGAGAGAGAGAGAGGAGAAGGGGGAGGGAGTAACCTTTCCTAGCCAAGGTCCACATGGACAGTGTGTGTACAGTGAGGAGAGGAGTTTGTCTTACATATCAAGCTTGTCATCAGCTACACAATCCGTGGAGGGCTGCCATCAGTACCACATACTGAATTAACATGAATGTATCATGAGCTTCTGCTTATGTAACATTTAGGGGTCATAGTGTGTCTGTCATGATAAAGAGACAGACAGACAAACGGCAGAGGAGGACTGACACAAGGCTTGCCTGAACAAATATTTTAATCATTAGCTATAGTTTTGACCAGTATTGTGGAAAAATTATTTTTTGAATGAGGACCTGGATTTTATTTCATAGCGTGCAACCAGTTTTACACAAAAGATGATTTTTAAATAACAATACACTAACGAACACTAAAAAACAATACAATAACGCATTACTTGAAGCATTAATGAATTATACATTATTTAAATTTTTGTAAATAATTGTAATGTTAAAATGCATTAAATATTTTCAGGTGTCTTGTTACCCAATGAACTGTTATAATTAGTTATAATGACTTATGAGGTCATACAGTGCATTATAAGGAAATTAATGCAGTAAGACTATTTTTATAATCCATTATATATGAAGTAAAGTGCTGTGGGTTATGGGTGCATAATAAGGCATATAATATTGTAACATACTGTAGTAATGTGTGGGACTTTACAGCGCTGTAAACTGTAAAAAAAAAAATATATATTTTACTTATAAATATCACATTTAATGTGTCACTTGCATTTCTTTGTAATTATTAAAAAAATGTACTAGTAGTTTATCAGTGAAAATTGTTTCTACATATAAATTTTGTCAGTGTAGAAATGTTATAAATCACTAACATTCTAAAACATCAACGAGGCTTCCAAATATACCTGCGCCTGCGCATAATGAACCTGTGCGCAGGGTTCAGTCAACTCCCAGATCTGGTCATCTCCCAATCTGGCAACAGAATTGACGAGATGAGATAATTAGCGGCTCTCCCTCTCCATGATTCTTTTCTGTTGGGGCTCTGCTCTTTTTTTTTTTTCCTCGAGTCTTCTTGGCATTGCGCATCTCCATAACGGGCTTGTTTAAGTCTGTTCTGCAAGCCCCTTCGCCAACCCCCAGCGGAGGGCAGCTCACGAGACCCCCGTCGCGCTTTGAGGACCACTTTGGAGCTTTAATCCACTCCAAATGTGCTGATAATTCTCGTTGCCAGGCCACTCTTCTCTCTTGCCTAGTGTCACAAGAGTGGTCTCACGAGAGCCGATCAGCCAATGATAACAAAGTAGCCAGATGTCTGGTGCTGGCATAGTCCCAGAAGCCAGGCAGCGGTACGCGGCAGCATCCGCCATGGGCCCGAGATCAAAGCTACCTGAGATTACTTATGGGCACAAAATATGTGTTGCTTATTCTACAGTTCCCATTAATAACAATCTGGGCGAATTTGTATTTCTAATTAACTCTTTCTTTTGGGTGCAGAAGTGCTGTAAGTTTATCAGGGCCTCTGAAGCTTTTTCTCCCCACAATGTGAGCGGAAGTCGGATGTTGCGGTTTCCAAAGAAGCAACATCAGCCGTCGGTGCACTTTTTTTTCTCCTGTTTTAAAACAACAAACAAACAAAACAGAGATTAAACAACCCTGATTATTTATGACACCATGTTTCATTTTATTTGCCTTGCTAATACAGTCAGATTAAATTATTAATGCCAAATAGATACAAATCAGTGCATTAGTTTGTTTATTTTGAGTCAGCATAAAGCATTTCTGCATTTGTCAGATTTAAGGTGTGACAATAATTTAGTAATATACATTTGTTATTCTGGTTGTTTTCTCTAGCAGCAATTTTGTATGTTTCTATCAAGCAACATTTGTCATCTTTAAATGACACTAATCTTGGAAATTCTCCAAACTCAACCCAGTAGAATAACATAACTCCGGAACCCATAGACAAGCATCATTTGAAAAGTCTCACTTGTTTAATGTGGTACTAAGAAAATCCAGCAGTGTGTAACAGAGAGTTGTCATTTGGGAGATTGGAAATGTCCACAATATAATTTTCATCACATCTTTAATATGTGTCGTGTTCACAAATCATTCTGTACTGTGCGAAATGACTAGGATGGAAAAAATTCGGAACATTTCTGGAAGAAAATGGATGACTTCTTTGTCTTTCCGAGACTCGCTTCATAGCTAGCAGTGCTGCAGGGATGATTTTTGTTGTTGTTGTTGATAATATTTGTTTGTTTGTTTTTGTAGAAAAAACCCAGAAACAAGCATTTATCACTTTGCTTCCCATTGTCCTAAAGTCAGTATAGATTTTGAAATTGGATTTTTGTTTACATGCCTGAAATAAGGTCAGTTGTGTTGTGACCACAAGCACATCAAATACGGATGTATTTGTAGCCAATATTTAGCTTTTTACTTCATGTTCATTTCCAATCTGGGGCCTGTTCCATAAAACAAGTTTAACAAATAAGCCAGGCTTATGGCAGATAGTCTGACTTAATTTAATACAAATTAACTGGTAATAAGTCAGACTAACTGAAATAAGCCTGTCTTATACTCTAATCTTGGTTTATGGAACAGGCCCCTGAACCTTTTCAAACATTGTTTTATTAATGTGTATGTTGATAAGCACATTTCGCGCGTGCGAATAATCAGACACGGCTGGCTCTACATTTCCTCAATCAAGCCATTTACGTCTACCTAATCAGAACTGAGCACCTCCGCCTTAAAAAAGCTCATCACTTTCATCACTTTATTTCTAGAGCTCTTTTAACAACACAGATTGTAGCAAAGCACTGAACATTATCAAATAGGAGATCAGAGTGATGGTAATGTATAATGACAAGACTAGATTGTTTATTTATCAAATGCAGAGACGGTCTCTGTAGTCAAGATGATGATAATCACTGGAAATCATGTGTCCCCAACTAAGCAAGACAGAGGAGACAAAACCCCATCCATGAGAGAATGGAGAATAAACCTTGGGAGAGCCAGGCTTAGTTGGGTGCAGTTCTCCTCTGGCCGGACGCCCAGCACATAATTTCCAGTTCAGTTTTAAGTGCATGTCACATCAATTACTCCCTTTCGTATTTCGCTTTTTGCATCCCTACCCCTTCTCCGCCCCTAGCATCCCCTTCCCCCGGGGGGGCACCTGTGGTTCGAGCTATAAGGTTATAAGTACCAGGGCTCAGAGTCTGTGAGTTCCCCCTGTAGAATGTAGGGCTGTAGAATGGTTGTTATTCCTGAAGCGCTGTGTGTGTGTATGTGGTTTCAGGCCGCTGCCTTCAGTTTGCACACATCTCTATCGGATTCTCAGTTAAAGCACACAGCGTAATACAAGAGCCTTGGGGCTTTAAAACAATCAATTATCTAAACACACAGCGATTAGCACATAATTGTCCAATCGAGTCGTAAAACCATCTGAAGGTGACGTGGAGCCGGGTAACCTTTAGTGATGCATCATTGTTTCTATGATTATATGCCTTTTGTTGTGATGCATGGCATGCGTTAGTTATTCTAAATCATCCAGAGGTCGTTGAAGTCGAAACTCTTTATAAAGTTTTCCTTTTGTTGATTTATTGATCGATTCATGTGTGAAACCGCACTAGAAGAAAGACCCTGAATGTTTGAGTTCTTATATAATATGATAATCTAGTCGAGAGCTTTAAGTCGCTCCAGATTTTGCACGCGAGAGCTCGTCAGCTCGACAGCGCTCGCTTTAAAACAGAGAAGAATGAGTATTGTGTGCCAGAGAAAGGCTTCTTTTTTGAGCTGGTCTTTAATATAATATTGCTTACTGTTGCAGGTTTATAGGCCAACTTAATTAAGCAATTAAGATATTACCGGTATGAAAGGTCATTTGCAATAAAAAAGCAATAGATTAATAAACCGCTGGATTCTCCTGATAATAAAGCTAAAGGTTGTTTCTCGATGAAGGTCTGGATGTAATTCCCTGCTGAATGTGAGAATTAATTAAGCAGGTGGTTAAGTATTACACATTTAGAAGAACTGAAACTCGATGAATATTCAGTGTACATATGTGTGACTATTCACATTTCAGATGGAAACTTTTCCCAATGCATTCTTGTAATTAGACTTTTTTCCTCATAAACAGCTTTAAATGATGCATTAAATTAAATAAATCAAGGGGTTATATATATATATAATGTGTGTGTGCATGTAGAAGCGTTGAAAATATGTGTTAAATATCCTTCATAAAGCTGTAAAATGGAAAGAGTTGTTAAATGCATTTCATATATATATATATATAGCACTGATATATTACATTTAAGAATTAAGTCAAGTTAAGCATTGGACATGTATAAGCATTAAAACTCAATGTCACATAAAATGGAAAGTTTTCTCAAACGTATTAAATAAATGAATAAATAAATAAATTATGGATTTCATTGACTTTCTTCTCATAAACAACATTTCACTGATGCATTAATTAAATTTAATTCAGTTAAATTAAATTAAGAGTGAATTAATTAAGCATTGCACATGTAAAAGCATTTAAACTTGATGAATATCTATCATAAACATTCAAAATGGAACGCTTTCTTGAATGTATTCTTCTCAAAAAGCATTACAATTAAATTTACACTGTTCAATTGAAATTAAATGAAATTAATTACCTTAAGTTTTTTTTTATAAGTCAATAAAATTAAACATTATACAGTAAATATGTGTGCATTCTGAGTGTATTCTTTAAAGGTTGGATTCAGCTTTACACTGATGCACTAAATGTCTTAAATCAGATTCAAACTCAGTATAACTTTAGTGAATTATCACATTCATCTTCAGTAGCCAGCAAGTGGATGCATTCGGGTTTTTTTGTTTGTTTGTTTGATCAAAATCCCAGATGCCGAGCCATAAATCCCTTTTGGAGAAGCCCGGGCTGACTTCTCATAGCGTGATCCTCTATTTGATCCCAGCAAAGGCCAGTAAATGGATTATAGAGGCGCGTTCCCACTGTTTGAACTGTACTGTTAGTGAGAAACGCCGAGGGAGCACGACTGAATCCCTTTAGCTGAGACCTTGAGGGTTGTGAGAGCGCAGATATGTTGTGTAATCCTCATGCTGGGCTTTCACGGGTCAGTCTGGATGGATGTTACAGCGATCTGGACACCAGAACCTCAGACGCTCGGGTTGCCAGGTCTTTGCTGAATGGTGAGTATTTTCTTTTATCTAAATCTGACATAAGCATTCTACAGTATGCAATAAAATAGCTTTTGCAACTGTTGTAGAGACAGATCAATATTGCATTACTATGGCGGATACATTATTTTTATGGTTATATTTAATGCAAAAGCCATACAATGAAGGGACAATAACTGCAACTATCTATACTACGAATATAAAATATTATGCAGTTTTTTTTTTTATTAATAGTGCTATTGGTACTGTACATAGGTGTGTGTGTATATATATATATATATAGGTGTGTATATATATATATATATATGTGTGTGTGTGTGTTATATATCTGTCATCAACTGATTTTACTCGTATATTGTGCTCATCTACATATATCAAGATATTATCCATAATTCCCACAGATCTCCTGTGACTCAGGTTCATTTGTGTCAGCTTTAATCGTGTCACTTTGACTAAACAAGAAGTGACACCGTCTGAAAGATCTGAGGAAAATAGCACATAAACCCACATGAGAAGATCTAATAAATACAGAGAGAAGAACAAACTGAGGAGGGTAATGGTGTTTGAGACCGAATCTATTTACAGAGATTCTAATTAACAATAACTCATTAACTCTGCATGAGCGCACGCATATGAGGGACGTTTCTGAGAGCAATGGACCGACTGCTAAACATCAGAGCAAATCAGCTAAACCTCGATCTGAACATTTATGGATTTTTACATGTTGCAAAACGTGAGCGTGTTTGTGCTCAAGTCATTCATAAGACACTTTGGATAAAAGCATCTGCTAAATAAACTAAACGCATTGTCAGGGTGTTGTTAAGGTGTTTTGAGTCATGTTACTAGGGTGTTGCTAGTCCTTAGATTGTTTCGGGTGGTTGTTAGGGTGTTGCTATGCAGTTTGTTAAGGACTTTTGAGTGCCGTTTTATATGTCGTGCTGCTGCTGCTGCTGGGATGTTTTGGCTTGTTGCCAGGGTGTTGCTATGCAGTTACTAAGATGTTTTGGATGGTGGCAAGGGTGTTGCTATGTGGTTGCTTAGGTGTTTACTCATATTGTTGGATCCTGCATAAACACATACACATCTATTCTGGCTTTTATGCAGCATCACATCTTAACACATAATTTTGTAAACAAGGCTTAATTTGATGAGGTTCTACAAAGCGACGGCTGGATTCGTGCTGTACTATGAGATGTTAGCAAAAGATTCAAGGAAAGTGTTTTTTCCTTCTCCATTACTAAAGGCACTGAGAGGGTCACAGCGACCTGATTTATGAAGTGAAAGATGGTGGGATCAGTGTTGTACATCTGCATATGCTGCTGAATCACCTCATTCTGTTGAAGCAGAGATCGCTCGCGGTCAAACGTAACCTCAGTTCACAGTATTCATCAAGTGTGGGGTCCTGTAAAGCTCTAGCGCTCCTCCAGACCTGCTGCAGTTTGGCGGCGATCCACGGTACATTTGGTCTCCTCCAAAAGCTCTCGAGTGCAATTTGGACTGAGACATGTCCATTAAGCCCACTGGAGCTCCTGAAGAGGGTCCATCAATCACAAAACATTGGAGACGGGGCCATTACACAGGAATTATGACCTCATCATGAGCTGGAAAGCCCTCGGACAAAATACGCTCTAAATGTTTGAATGTTAAATGGACGCCGTCTTTGTTCGGCCCGAAGCGTTTACAATGAGAGTTTACAGTCTGTCTGCAGTCTGCAGTATGTAAGCTCTTTTTGCTATATGTTGGATTAAACGTATTGATGTTGGTTGTTTCTTTTAAGTTAGGTTTCGGTATTATTAGTTAGCTCCTTACCAAAGAGTACCGTAGTAACACAATAAAACCTTATAATGGATGAAAACTTTAACCAGAATAAGCCAATGTTTGCGTCATGCTCTTAATGCATTTATGTTTTATTTCCTCTTTCCATATTGTGAATAATAAATGTGTAACTTTTCATTTTAACTTGCTTGTTGGAGCCTAAATTATTTTAACTGCGTTTTCTTCCGCTCTGCGTAATTTAATATCTCAAGATATTAAAATAAATAAATAACTAACCTTTAGTTTATACATTGTAATGTATCTTTGTTACGTGGTTTATTTCTAAAAGGATATGTTAACTGTTTTTTGTGATGTTAAGAACACCTCTACAGCGCTTTAAATCCTTATTTTTCTGCATGAAACAAGTGAAGA
>JAUMHR010000042.1:6489133-6500976 GCA_032361145.1 Enteromius fasciolatus | reverse complement strand
ACGGATTGTGCCATCGACTTGATCCCAGGCTCCCAACCTACCCGTGGAAGAGTATTTCCCCTCTCACAGCCAGAGTCAGCTAGCATGGAGTACATCAAGGAGGAGCTGGCTAAGGGCTTCATCCGACCCTCCACCTCGCCAGCGTCGGTGGGCTTCTTTTTCGTTAAGAAGAAGGATGGCGGTCTTCGACCCTGCATCGACTATCGATCACTAAACGACATCACTATCAAATACCGTTACCCACTGCCTCTGGTACCCGCCGCCCTGGAGCAACTCAGGTCAACTTGTTACTTAACCAAACTGGACCTCCGCAGCGCCTACAACTTGATTTGAATCAGAGAAGGGGACGAGTGGAAGATGGCCTTATCCACCACCAACGGGCACTATGAGTATCGGGTTATGCCCTTCGGTTTGTCCAACAGTCCGGCCGTCTTCCAAGCTTTTGTCAACGAAATCTTCAGGGAGATGTTGAACAAATTTGTCATAGTTTACATTGATGACATTCTCATTTACTCCCACGACTACCCCAGCCATGTGCAGCATGTCCGACAGGTCTTAAAAACTCTAATTAAACACCAGCTCTACGCCTAGATGTCAAAATGCCAGTTTCACCAAACCCGAGTGGCGTTCTTGGGCTATATCATCAGCCTGGAGGGCGTGGCCATGGACGATCAAAAGGTCTCCGCTGTAACCAACTGGCCGCAACCTCAGACTCTAAAGGAAATGCAGCGATTCCTGGGTTTTGCTAATTTCTATCGGCGCTTCATCAGGGGCTTTAGCAAAGTCGCCGCTCCCCTAACGGACCTGAAGAAACACAATCACCGACGCCTGCCCTGGACTGAGGAAAGCACTAAAGCCTTCCAAGAACTCAAGACACGCTTCACCTCTGCTCCTATCCTCAAACACCCCGACCCAGAACTTCAGTTCATCGTGGAAGTGGACGCGTCCAACACCGGCATCGGGGCCGTTCTCTCTCAGCGCCATGGTCAGCCCCCCAAACTCTACCCTTGTGCATTCTATTCCCGGAAACTGAACACCGCCGAGCGGAACTATGATGTTGGGGATCGGGAACTTCTCGCTCTTAAAGCCGCCTTAGAAGAATGGCATCATTGGTTAGAGGGCGCTCAAAACCTATTCCTAGTCTTAACCGACCACCGCAACCTGGAATATCTGAGGAGCGCCAAAAGACTGAACGCCAGACAAGCTCGGTGGTCCCTCTTCTTCGCTCAATTTGAGTTTCAGATTACGTACCGGCCAGGTTCCAAGAATCTCAAGGCAGACGCACTTTCACGCCTACATGATACACCTCAGGGACTGACCGATCCAGAAACCATTCTGCCCTCATCACTGATAATAGCACCCGTTCAATGGGATATTATGAGGGAAATCCAAGATTCACAAGGAACCAATCCTGTGCCTGCAGAATGTCCTCCTGTCAGAACCTTTGTACCAGAACCTCTCCGTCAACGCATATTAAAGCTCATTCATGACCACCCAAGTGCCAGCCACCCAGGCATCCTAGCCACTACGGAAATGGTCACCAATCATTTCTGGTGGCCCACGTTGTCTGCGGACGTCACTGCCTACGTCCAAGCCTGTGCTACCTGTCAGGTCTCTAAACCCTCCAGACAACACCCAGTAGGTCTTCTCTGCCCCCTGCCCATACCTCAGAGACCCTGGTCCCATCTCTCCATAGACTTTATAACAGACATGCCACCCTTCAACCATCAGACCGTTATCCTAACAGTCATAGACCGCTTCTCAAAAGCTTGCCGTCTGATTCCCTTGCCCAAACTACCCACTGCCTGGGAGACTGCTCTAACGCTCATGGAACAAGTCTTCCGGTACTACGGCCTCTCAGAGGACATTGTATCCGACCGCGGGCCCCAATTTACATCACGGGTCTGGAGGGCCTTCTGTACCCAACTAGGGATTAACGTGAGCCTCACGTCCGGCTATCATCCAGAGTCCAACGGTCAGGCGGAGAGGATGAACCAGGAGCTAATTCGATTCCTCAGGTCGTATTGCCATTCTCACCAGAATGACTGGAGCCAGTACCTCATCTGGGCTGAGTATGCGCAAAACTCCCTACGCAAAGCCGCTACTCGCATGACGCCCTTCCAGTGCGTACTGGCAACCACCCCTGTTTCCCTGGTCAGGTGAACCCTCCGACCTTCCCGCTGTTGACGACTGGCTAAGAATGAGCGAACTGACCTGGGACCTCACTCACATCCACCTGAGAAGCGCCATACGCCGCCTGACCCAGCAAGCTAACCGTCTCCGCAGACCCAACCCTCCTTATGAACCTGGCCAATGGGTGTGGCTATCTACCCGGGACCTGCGCCTCCATCTCCCCTGTCGCAAGCTAAGTCCAAGGTATGTGGGGCCTTTCAAAATTCTCCGTCAAATTACACCCATATCTTACCGTTTAGATCTTCCTCCTGAATACCATATCTCACCAACCTTTCATGTCTCCTTGCTCAAGCCCGCTGCTGCCCCTGAAGGAGTGGAGGTCCTAGATGAGGTCGCGGCACCAGACATCCCTCCCCTGGCTCCTGAACCTAACGACATCTACCAGGTCCACGAAATCCTGGACTCCTGTCGCCGAGGAAAGATCCTGCAATACCTTCTGGCGGCGTATTTAAGCGACAGCTGGATGATTGCTCGGTGAAAAGTTTTGTTTTGCCCCGCGAACAATTCCGAGCGTTGTCCCCTGTTGGATTTATCTGTGTTTATTGGACTGTTTTCTTGGACTTTGATTCTTCGCTGCCTGCCCCGACCTTCCGCCTGGACTATTACTGTGATTTTGGATTTCCCCTGCTGTTGTTGTCTTGCCTGTGATTTCGACCTTCATCTGTCTGACTACGAGTACCATTAAAAGCTTGCAAATGGATCCACCCGCCTCTGCTGAATCATTACACAAAGATGTTTGTCAGTGGGAAAAAATTAGGGCTGTATTTTGGGCTAAATTTAACCACCTAATATTTTTAATAAACATATGTAAAATAATAATTTAACATGTTTTTTTTGACTGATATTTATTGTGAAATGTGCTTTAGAAACAAAACTGAATTAAACCAAAATGTTTCTGTTTATTTTACTGCTCTGAAAGTGGGTATGGGTAAATAAAACATTCAACTTATTAAAAAGTAAATATTTTTCAAGATAATGTTTTAATCTCGCTTCAGTACAGTGACAATATTAAAAATATATATTTTGAAACATTTCATATATTTGGATCTTTGAACATATGCACCTTTCTTAATAATTTTGGGAGAGGTAAAAGGGGTCTGTCTGGGGTTTCCATTCCAATTTTTCAATCCCTGCTTTAGAGAACATGACAGTACTGATCATATCAAATGATGGATCCTCTTAAGAGCTCAGGGAAGACCAATTCACAGACTCAAACAGTGCATTACATGATCCTTTGGCTAATTTGTGTTCTGCTACCTCAAACTCATATGTATGAAATATATATGACACCAAAATATATGTTAATTAGCAAAAACTGTTTGTAAATTGTTTTTAACAATTCTAAAACCAACACAGTCTCACAATGGCAAAATTGTGCTAATTCATACAAATTAGTACGACCTCACTTGCATGATTTTGTATGATTTGTCTAAACCCCAGTGCGTGACAATCGGCTGGAGGTGCCAGTCCAGTTTTGGATGGCACTCCAGTCCTTCATAAACTGTGTGTTGTGTTCTTATCTGTTTTCATGCCCGGACTCACTTCCATCTACTCATGCTCGTTCGTTGTCATGGTGTTTCTTTGTTGTCTCCGCCCACCTTGTCTATTGTCATGGTCAGTTCCGGTTCTTGTGTTTGTAATTCGCTGATCATTGTGAGTGTACGGTTTGCTCCTGCCCCTTTGTAAGCGTTTTCCCTGTGTGCCTGTCATTCGTGTTTCTCCGCTTGGACTTACTGTTATCGAACCTTGCTACGGACTTTTTAATAACGCCTTCGCCTTTTCCTCTGTTTACTGTTGCCGACACCGCTTGTACGACTCTGAGTATGGATATTAATAAAGCTTTGCGATTGGATCCGCACATTTCCCATCTCCTCTCTGACACCCGTTGTGACAGTATGATCAGCCACGAAGGACCCAGCAGCTTTATTAACCAGCCCACGATAAGAGGGTATTCCCTGTCTTCATTTATGGCACCTCAGCACCGCGGTGGCTACCAGCAAATACTCGGCTCTCGTCTCGCCATTCGGCGAATGCCGCTCTCACATGAGTTTGACGCCGAGTACAAGACCGATTGCGACACGCATTGTGAGATGGACGCCGATCGCTAGACGCCTCGCCAGTTATCTACTGCCCTGTCCCGGCTCAATTCGATTTCCCAGTGGGATCAGGACATCGAGGATTATGTAGAGGACTTTGTTACGGAGAGTTATTCTGTTCCCGAGGGCGATGAGAAACTGAAGGCGTGTTTTCTTATGGGGCTCGATCAAGATATTCTCTTTGCGCGGTGGAGGAGGTCAATGAGGAGCCCGCGCATGAGTCTCCCCACAAAATGGCCAACGATCGCGGGGCATCACGCAAGATGGCCGATGATCGCGAGCACGAGACACCACACAAGATGGTCTCTGCACCTGAGTCTTCACCCAAAATGGCTGCCGATCGCGAGACATTGCACAAGATGACCACCACCACACCCAAAGGGGCCCTGCACCCAAGCCCGCGTGCAAGATGGCCATCGCCTCTGAGCCAGCGCCTCCGTCTTCAAGCACCACGGACATCAGCCTAGTGTTCCCGGGCGTTGTGAGTGCTGCTCCTAAAGGCTTCCAGGCTGCTTCGAGGTATGGCACATTTATCTCTTGTGTATCAGACTCCCCTTTGAGGTCTGTAAGGGCCGCTGGCGTGATCATGGCTCCTGCACGGGCCATACCAGAGACTATTCCCCTGTCCACAGCGCTGCCGGTTATGGCCCTTGCTATTTTGTGTGTGTGGGTCGTTCACTGCACCCCTGAGCCGGCCGGAGACCTTGCTTTGCCTTGGCCCGCTTTGCCTGAGCCCGCCGAGGATCTCGACCTGCCATGGCCAGAGCCTTCTGAACTCAGCCATGACTATGGTTACAAGGAGGATCCGCTGTTTACTGTTGCCTGCACCACCTGTACGACTCTGAGTATGGATATTAATAAAGCTTTGCGATTAGATCCACACGTTTCCCATCTCCTCTCTGACACCCGTTGTGACACAGTGACAGGTATGTTTAGGGGCGGGGTTAGGTTTTGGACTTTCATACAAATTCATACGAATTGGCAACTCTCAAAATATGTACGATTTAGCAAAAATCATATGAATTTGTACAAGTGAGATCATATTTAATTTAGGTAGCAATAAATTCTAATAGTGCTATAATTGTTGACACTTTCACAGATGTGTTAATTTCACAAGTTAAAAAGAGTAAGTACACAAGCTGTGATTGTTTAAAAGAATGTAACTGTTCATTATCAGTGTTATATTTAAAAATAAAAAATTCTTATCAAAAAGTGTTTGTATTACTTTTACAAATAGTCAACAATATTTTTCATACAAATCTAAATGGACATATTTCAAATAATGTTTTTGCTGAGATAGCTAGTCAGTTTGAGAAAACATTAATTATATTGTATAATTAAATCATTTGTATACTACGTAAAGATGTAGTTTTGAGTTGCGATGACATCATCACGCAAAGTAATATGTTAATAATAACCTATTTATTGTGCATCTGGATGTAAAGTTTTAATGTAATATATTACAGGGCGCCTCAGAGAGTATAGAGACATGACGGGCTTGTGGGCTGTGTCAGATACTACGTGATGGCGTCACTGTTATGCAAATTAGTGCGTGACATCATCTGGCAACATTTAGATACTTTTCGGGCAGGCTTTAACTACTTTTCATTGGAAATAGTTAGCAACACTGAATGTTTCAGCTCTTTTATCATGACGGGAATCACACCCAAGCATGCTGTACCAGGTGAGCTACCAAGCAAGGGTACAATGTAAAAAAAAAGCCATACATTATGTGCAAATGTTATTATATGTATTATTTTTCAAATCATGCACTGTGGTAAAAAAAAAAAATTACAGTGAGTTTTAGTGAAGTTAGTTGTTCTGCCTTACTGCCGCAAGTGTTTGGCATTGTTGTGAATTTAAGCCATTTTTGGACTTTTGCAAATTTGCATGTACAGGCACATTTCCAATAAGCCTAGATTGCTAAAACAGGTCTTGACTAAGATGCAGTGAAGATGTGGGAAAAAGTTTTGGTGAACTTCACGTCGATCTCTGTATAAGACTATAAGACTACATACCGAGGCACAACCAGCTCCCAGGTGGTGCTTTTCAAGCTTTCTAGACTCAGACTTGGACGTGAACATGCTTCCTGACGGCTGGCCTGATGAAATGCTGAGACCACCCAGTTTGCTCAGAGCATTAAAGATAGAGTACGTCGACATGGTCAGCCAACCCAACTCGATGCTCTCTCCGTATCTGCAAACCAGGTCTGACAGTCTCCCCAGTAATGAAGAGGGTCCAGACTACAGGGTCAATAATTCATACTGAGTGCAGTTCAGTCGGGATCGAGGAGGAGAGGTAGGAGAGGGTCCTCAGCTCCAAACACAGTCATTTTTGTTACAGAGCTTGACCGCTGCAGAGCCAAGTTCCATGCAGCTCCATATGTCTTACTGCTTTATTAAAGGGCATACATGTAGCAGCTTCCACTCAGCTCAGGCCAGCCCTGCTTGTTCATTCTGGGATGCTCCTCTGATCATCTTGAGATGTTCCTCTCATTGATCCCCGTCATGGTTATTAATAGCCCTTGCCAGTGCCAGTTCCTCACTAAGATGGTAGTCACATCAAACCACAGCTTGTTCTGCTCTGAGTCTCAAGGGTAGACCGTGTTCTTTTTAGTGGTTATGATACTTGTGCTTCTGAGGGAATTGATGTAAATTATGGAGTTGTATAGAAGCTGTAAAAAAGTGCAGTAGTCAAAAATGATTGTTAGAAAGTGGTTGTAGGAGTGGTACAGTATATAATATTTAATATACACGTCATAGTGTATTCAGTTGGTATGACTAACTGCTGTCTGCACCCTGATATCTCCAGTGGGTTTCAACATTCATGGATTTTAAAAAGTAGCCCTTTCACATCAAATTCTGTTCTTTTAAGAAGTCAATTATATGACATGTTGACACATGTTCAATATATCAGATTATAATAAATGTCCAATTGTGAATTGTACAGACAAACAGACAAGATGAGTCTGAAAGTGTATGTTCATAGTATTAGAAACTCTTGCGCTGAAGACTCTGAAAAGTCTATTTTCCTGACCCTCACACTGAGGCACCATTACATTATCTAAAAATGTGACTTCTAGTCTTTAACTTTATTTTATTGTAAATTAAGTCACACTTACAATACAACAAATTCACAATTGTGAGATAATTTACTTTTTTATCTACCTATGGCAACTTCATATCTAACAAATAAGACACAGTTGCAACTTAATGTCTTGTAACTGTGATTTCCCATAACTGTTAGTTTATATCTCATAATGTAGCTTTATAACTTTTAGAGGGAATACATACGTATCTCATAACGGCAACATTACATGACGTGCTTACAAATGCATACAACTTGAATCTCACAATGTGACTTAATATCTCTGTTTTGGCAACATTTCTCGTAAGTGTTACTTTGTCTCACAATTGCAACATTAAATCTCACCAGTGTGACATTATTTCTTGTATAACTGCAATTTTATATATCTTTATATGTCACAATTTGATTTTGTTGCCTGGTTTCATAAACACGGCTTAAGCCTAGTCTTAGATTAAAATGCATGTGTGATATGTCATGAATAAAAGCAACTTGCACTGATATACCTTAAAAGAACACTCCACTTTTTTTGGAAATAGGCTCATTCTTTAACTCCCCCAGAGTTAATAAGTTGAGTTTTACCCGATCTCTGGGTCTAGCGATAACACTTTTAGCATAGCTTAGCATAGATCATTGAATTTGATTAGACCAGAAGAATTTCAATTTAATGATCAATTTAAAATGATCAAGAAGTATAGATATTTTTCCTATTTAAAACTTGACTCTTCTTTAGTTATTGCAACTGCTGCACCAGTATTACGGTTCCTTGATTATTACGCTAGAATGAGAGTATAGTTCCCAGGCATATCAGGCTAGAAAATTGCAACATTTTATTTTTCATTGGTTTTAGCACATGATGTAACTATAGTACTATAGAGAAGTCTAGTTTGAAATAGAAAACATTTCTAAACTCTTTGAAAATAGTAAAACTCAACTTATTAACTCTGGGGGAGTTGGAGAATGAGGGAAAAAAATGGAATGTTCCTTTAAAAATATGAATCAAGATACACAGGTCCTAGACTCAGCTTTGTCTTTGATCTATATCCCATGATTGTGAGTATTTCTCCAAATTCCAACTTGATATTTCACAATGTGACTTTACATAATAATGACTTTATATCTCCGAAATACAACTTTAAATTTCGCAAAAGAGACTACTTCTCACAATTCTTGTAATTGTGATTTTTATCTGACCACGCGCCTATTTCTTATTTTATTTTCCTATTTTATTTCTGAAAAGGGCTTCCATTGACTGTACCACAATTAAATAAACATTTCAGTCTGGTACATTATGAAAGAGATCTGTCAAAAATCCTGCAAAATGTGGGCCACACAGTTGACTTTCCCACCATTTTAAATTATTAAGCAAATTCCGTACATCATAAGCGCCACTTACTGCCATTAACCAGTTATAGGCACCTGCAGTGCTGTGTGGACCTATCCTTAGCTCGTAATGTCCATCATAATCAAAAAGCTGTGTAAAAATATGGCTCCTGAACGACAATCCTGTTATTAGCTGTCATGGCAGAAGGGAATCTATGTTCAAATAAGAGCTTTCTAATAACCACGCAGGTGACTGATATCTCTCTCTCTCAAGGGAGGAGGGGATGGCAGCAGGGAGGCGGAAGGGTGAAAATGCAGATGCAGATATTGCTCTACCCTAGCATGGCCCCCCATTCGTCACTGTCTTGCAGCCTGGCCCTCATTAAGTGGCCACAGCGTAAGCCATGACTTAATTTCCTTAAGAAGACCAGACACCTGATTCAATTGTACACCCATTATAGAAGGGCAAGGCGTCGAATTGGGCAAACAGCCACGGCTGCGAGAAGTTGTGATGAATGATCACGTGTCGTCTGTAACGCAAGTAGCAGTTCGCTATATTAAATGTTGTGGACATAATTTCCCGACGAGTGATTCATGCCGAGTGCCATTCGTGAGCCCGACCCCCCTAGAGGCTATGGTGAAGTTAGCGAGGTTAGCTCCAGTCGCCCGCTGTTCTCCTCATCTCTGCTCTCCTTCTGCACATTTCAGGCTCAGTGGGGATGGATGAGAGATGTCTGTGGAAAACTGGGGTGATCCATTCACTCAGAGGCAGCATGGAGAGATCACAGACTATCTCGTGTTAGATGATTCCAACTCGTCATTTAGATGGTTTGTCACTCTGAAGGTTCAGGCCCGCTCATTTCAGGGATAGGTTGGGATCGTTGAATAGTCAACCAACAACCTGCTAGTCAACTGCCGTTCAGATGTTTTGCTCGTATGTATTGTTAGTTTTCATGTTTGTAATGCTTTGGTGTTGCGCTTTTAATTCCCATCCCATTTCGAAGCACCAGTATTGAAGCAATAAACATGCAGACGGGCATCATGCTATGCTGTTTGCAGTTCTAAAGTAAAAGCCTTTTGAGATTGTTTAAGGAGCAGTTTGTGCAAGAAAAAAAAAAGAAAAGAAGAAAAGAAAAGAGATAAATTAATAAATGAAAATACTATTGTTTACTTTGTCGCTCCAAAACTGTCTTCCTATTACTCTGTAGAACAGATAAGATTAAATGTTGTGGACCAAAACAACTTATTGTGTAGGAAATTGAAAATCTGAAAGGTCTTCAACAGAAGGAAGAAATGCGAATCCGTTTAGACAAATTTCAATTTTTGGTCATAGTCATAAGCATCATTAGTCATAGTCATAAAGGCAAACCACTTGCTCATTGATTTTTTAAAAATAGACTTAGGCTACAATAATAAATATATGAATTTCCACAATAAAGTGATTAATCGCATTCAAAAAAAAAGTTTTTGTGCACATAATATATGTGTGTATTGTGTATATTTATGTATATATATTAACTAGTGCTGTCAAATGATTAATCACATCCAAAATAAACGTTTTTGTTAAAATAATATTTGTGTGTGTGCGTTGTATATTTATTATGTATATAGAAATACACCCACATGCATGTATATATTTCACTAAAAATATGACGTTTATATACAGTATGAAAAATATTGTGTGTATATATAAATGAGATGAATACATACACATATAAATAAATATATATATCTTCAAAATGTATACTGTACGTGTTTGGATTTTTACATATATAAATAATAAATATAAACAGTAAACACAGATATATCATGTAAACAACTTTTATTTTGGATTTGATTAATCACAATTAATTATTGCTCAGCACTATAAATATTTTATGAACATGCATATGTAATACACAATACAATTTTTTTTTTTAAAGCATCAGATCTGGAAAGCTGAGGTTAAATAATCTAACCACCAACCTGACAGGGAATGTAGTTAATGAAGCTAAAAAGAAAGAAAAGGCCAAAACAGAAGCCTTGTCTGTGTTGTTTGACTGATCTGAATGTAATTGTTCTATCATGGCTTTTATCTGTACGGCTGGAGTCTGTTTGATAGTAGATGTTGATGAAAAACAATACACAAAAGGGGTTATTTATCTATGTATTTATTATTTTCTTTCT
The DNA here is from genome assembly GCA_032361145.1 of Enteromius fasciolatus. Taxonomy (NCBI): domain Eukaryota; kingdom Metazoa; phylum Chordata; class Actinopteri; order Cypriniformes; family Cyprinidae; genus Enteromius; species Enteromius fasciolatus. The sequence goes on along the minus strand of JAUMHR010000042.1, from coordinate 6,490,114 downwards.
TTTCTTTTTTTTTACTGGGAGCATCATGTCAATTACCAAAACTTATCCTTTGTGAAGTTTGGTTTTCATCTCCCCATAGTCCAATTTAATCAAAAGATATGCCAGCACTGCGAGCACCAGGCCTTGGCAGCCTCAAAGGTGCTGGTAGGATGTGCGTAAGTGAAATATCACAAACCTACTCATCAACTGACCTCAAGAGCATGTTATCTATGTGTGTTTCATTTATTCAAACTCACACTTTGTGCCTTTTGTCCTGCTGATTTTTATTTCTCCATCATAGTAGTTCCATGCAACTCTGTGTTGAACATTATTTTTAGCATCAATTGTCTGCACCACCCGCCCACCAGCAGACAGATTCACACATAAACCGATCTATAGACCAATCCCCTGTGTCCTGACCCTCAGCAGAGGGATCAAACAGAGCAGGACACACACACACATACAGGCTTTTTGAAGAGCTCGGTGAGACCCCCTTATGGGTGGGCTACTGGCAGTCTCTCAAACAGTCTGACTACAGTAGGTGTGGAGTGTGTCTCATCTGCTTTAGCACAAAGCCGTCAATCATCTTACAATCACCAATGGGTTCAGTCTTCTATCCTAAAAACAAACCATGCGCTGTGTGTGGCGGTGACAGTTTGCGACACTTTTGGGATTGTGCAGAGCTGTGGAATATGGGTCAGTTCTGTTGTTGTGTTTCACACACAATGACACAGAAACATATGGAAGCCCAAAAGGTTTTTATTTCCCAATTGCTACTTTTTTCTTGGAAGTGCAACTTTTTATCTCCCAGTTGTGACTTTATACTTTGCACTGCAACTTTATATCTTTATTTCTCATAATTGTGACCTTATATCTCCAAACTGCAATATCAACCTGATCTCACGGCAATTCGTACATATTTTATGAGGTGGCTATTTCGTACGAATTTGTACGACCTCGCTCGTACGAATACATACGATTTATTCTAAATCGTACGTGTTT
>JAUMHR010000042.1:6465219-6475934 GCA_032361145.1 Enteromius fasciolatus | reverse complement strand
CTGTTTTAACGGTCGAGTAGTACGTTCGGTTTTAAATGTAGTACCTACTTAAGCAGTATGCGATTTCGGATGCAGCACGTGTTTACTTCCAAAACTCGCTAACAGAACATTGGAAAAGCTAGTTCGTGCTCCAGTATAATTTGTCCGCCGAAACTCATCCAGTGAGAAATGTTCCGCGGTGCAAAAATAGGTGCGATTAAAATGTGTTTAACGCGTTATTTTTATGTAATTAATTAATCTAAATGAACGTGTTTTGAATGTTCCCATAACTCTCAGAAATAACATCAGGGAAAAGTTTTTATAAGATAAAATTATCAGCTAGGTGTAATGCTATTGTGGCCTACTTGCCATATTCAGTCATGAAAGGACCGAGCTGGTAAGTCAATATGTTGTCATTGAAGAAGGAAATAGTTGGGTATGTCACAGTCAGTGAAAAACCTGTTAAAGTCAAGCGTGCTATTAAGATGTATTCATTTTCTATTGGCAGAGAAAGAGCAGATTTCTGAACCGCACAGTTGAGCACAAGGAGCTCAGGGAGATTAGTGCCTGTTGAGGGCACTCAGTCTACTAAGTTATGTAACACAGCTGTCTATACTGGCTTTTTATGCTCATGCCTCCTCAGGTGGGCAGTTTGGCTCTGCTTGTTCCTGTCTTTCAAATTCAGCAGTCCTTTGACTGAGATGGGATTCTTTGAAACAATGAGAAACTTTTTAACTTATTGCTGTCTATCTGTCTGTCTGTCTATTCATCGGTCTATGTTGTGTGAACATGGTGGTGAAGAATGTGTCTGCTTGCATAGGATACTGATGAAGATAAAGCTTGGCCTCCTTTGTACATATTGAGAAGGATGGCCTCAGTTCCAGCGGACAGCCTCTCACATCTGTTAGTCTCTGCCTTTCTTATTGTATTTGATATAAGCCCCTCTGATGCTCCTTATAATGAATGTGTGTGAATCACATCCAAACACTGGCATTCACCTTTGAGGCATAGAACCGTACGTGCATATTGATCTCTTATCGTTTCCTTCAACCCAACAGCTTCTACTTACTGTGAAGTGCTCTCTTAAAAAAATCCCCAAGTGATCTGTAGAGTGATTATGTGTATGAAAGAGAGAGCAGAAAAAGAAAAACAAAGCAACACATACTGCATGCTGCAAGGTCAGAATTTCAAATGTTTTTTTCTCTTTCTAATTTGAGCATAGAAAAAATAAAGAAGTGAGCTTATGGCAATGGACATGAATCAACCCTTAAATGGGCAGAAACATAAACATTTAATTAATTAATTGCTCCTTTTCAACACATTAGCCTCAATACGATTTTATATTACATTTAAATGAAATTTGGTTTATCTATTTATTTATTTAATTTTTGTATTGCCAAAGAAAATAACATAAATGGTGTTTTGGTGGCATGCTGCTGTTTTAGACAAAGGCGGTGAGCTGATGTTAAAGTTTGACCTGATGTTAGTGTTTGAAGTGCTTTTTACAGGGGCCCCATTATTTTAAATGTTTGTATCTTCAAGTACACATAAACCACTTAAGAGTTGCAATATTTAAATATCCAATTCGCATTGATTAAAACATTGTAGTCTCCAAACACACGATAAATGAAACAAATAAAACAAATAATAAATTAGGAGAAAGGCTGGAACATTTATATGACCAGGACTTTAACATATTGAGACGTTAACGTTTAGTAATACTCCCTTTGATGGTTTTCTTCAACAATTAAAGACTTATAGCCCCATCTAGCGAACTGTCACGGAACAGCACAAACTTTTAGTGTGGGACCGAATGTTTGACAGCGTGGCAATTATTGTAGAAAGCGCACATGTGACCGTTTGTATAATGATACGCATATGTATTTATTCATGTTTAACTTTAGAAGGGGACGCCTTGAAAACATAAACATGACTCAAACAAGCAATGAAACATACAGACATAACGAAAATGCACTGTTGTCCGTTTTCATGTATTTTAGTAACTTATAAATACAGTATAAAGCAATAAAAAAAAAGAAACGCGCGATTTGTAATGACGTCACGCTCTGGTGCGCGGCAATCTTTCGCGCTAGTCACCTCGCCTCATGGCCTTCTAACCGTTTTTTTTTTATGGAAAAAGCAGGAAAGTAGTCTATTGATCTAAGCCTACTGGAAAAAGTTGAAGAGCAGAAAGCACTGACCTCTTCTTTTGTAATTTGTAAAGGACTTGATTTTATTTTTAGTAAATGTTTCTTTCCAAGACAGTTTCACAGGTTACTTGGATATCTGTTTATCTGTAGCACATACTTTTGTGTAAAAAAAAGAAAAATTAAATCAAAAAGTTAAATTAAAAAGACATGACAGCTTGTAGGGGGTAAGCATTGAAAGAGAAGGGAAAATGGCAAGCATGTATAAATGAGAGAGAAGGTGGCACACTTTTAGAAATTAGCCGTCAGCGAGCACAAAGAACATGCACCTTTTATATTTTAATCAGTGTCTTTCATTCTACCGACTGGAAAACAATCTGTGATCAGGGGGAAATAACCGAAAGAGAGAAGAGGTACTCTAATGCTATATGACAAAAGTGCTACTTTGATACGTGTGGCTTCTCCTCTCGTTAAGGCGTTAAATGTAACTGATAAGATAGAATAAGAAAATAGATGCGGAGAGGGCTGTCGTCTTTTAAGTGCTGAGAGAGGTGTCAGGTTGAAACACAAGCCACTTGCCTCATTCTGTCTTTTCCATTGTTTCCTTTTCCTTAATATGAATATTGAAGATCATATGTGGAGATAGTCTCTGTGTATTACAGTGCACACTTAACTGATTACAGACGCTTTCTTTTTTTATTTGAAGTGTTATACATTTAGGATCACCGAAAGTGGTCAAAGAAATAATTTTGACCATGAATTACTATGGTATGAAATTTCTAAATAAATGCCATTATATTTTTAGTATGACAGAAACAACTTTGGTGGTAGAAAAGCAAATTCTGATCTAATTTAAATCAGTTTTTGAAAAAAAAAAAATTAAAAGAACATTAAAATAACAACCAATATATTTGAATACATATGCATAATTTACATACACATAAATCTCACATTCAAAAGAGCGACATTTGTTTTTTCCTCAGTGGTAAAGTGCTCTGAGCTTTACGATAAAACCCAATGCCACATTTTCCCACTGTTGCTAGGATCTTCAGCTCTCTCGTCTCTTTCCGACTTCATTTTAAAATAAAAAACATTTGCAGCTTTCACTCAGCACAAGTTTATTTTTACATCCATAGAAGCATTTTAAAACCATCCATCCATGTCAGAGCAGCATAATGTATATGTGTGCTGGAAAGTGAGGGAGGGAGAGAGAGATGGAAAGACACAGAGAGGGTGCGAGTATGTTCACTTTGGATTTGGAGGTGCAAATGTATCAAAAAAGGGAGACTAGAGGAATCAGCAGTCTGCAGCGAAGATTGTTGTGGCAGCCTCGGAAAATGAGATCACTTGAGTGCTTTCTCAAACATTTCTACCCGCCACCATCACTGTGTCATCTGCCTCCATCTGTGCCTCATGACCTACATAGAGACACTTCTGGTTGATGCCTAACATTTGAGGCATTGTCCTGTGCGTTACACCTACTGTAATCGTGAGCTAAGTGACAGCACAAGCACAAGAGGCTTGTGGACTGAGCTTAAACTGGTGCTAAAGTGGTTTTAATTCAGCTTTTTTGGAAAATATGTTACATATATAACCATATATAGAAAGGCCTTAAAAAGTATGGACATTGTGAAATGTATATTGTTATATATTCTGACAAAAAATCCCATAGTCTCAGAATGACGGATAATCATCGCCAACAACATCAGCATTCAGCAACGCTTGCGAAGCATTGAAATGAGAAAACGGTTACAAACCTCTGAAGACTTAAGGTAAAAAATAAACTTAAATGACATTGTGTTGCCACTTTTTTTGCAAGCTAATGAGGGATATTGTATTTATATAACTGGATTGAACGCCATAATTTCAGGTCTGATTTTTATGCTTAAAAAACAGTTTATTGCCATTGAACATCTCACACATCTGTTTTTAATGCAGTTGTGTTTAATCTTGATAATTATGGCAGAAATAAAAACAACAAACTAAGGATTTGAATAAATTACACAGATTGAGAATAAAGTTAACATTTAATGTCACATGAATACAAACTTTTATTCAGCAAGGATGTATTGTTCCCAAAAAAATGCTGTTCTATTAAAGAATGCTAATAAAAGTGTTATGTTTTTTCAATATTTAGCAGAACAATTGATAATAAGAAAGGTTATGCACCAAATGCAAACGTGTGTATTAGAAGGATTTTTGAAGGATCATATGAATCATCAGCTTTTTCATCACTATTTTGCACTGTTCAAAATGAAAACTGTTATTTTAAATTGTCATAATATTACTGTTTTTACTATTTTGTTATTCTTTTTTTTCTAGTACATGCAAAACAAAAAAATCTATTAATTCAGACATATAAAGTTTTCATCAACCCTAATTTAGTTCTAATTTAGAACGGTGAGCAAAGAACTTGTGTTTTATACTCCGTTTACTTTTTCTATTTTGCCTACGATCTAATGAAGCAGCACAGAGTAAGCTGTGTATATTCAATACAAGAAATGGTGTATAAATGAATATTAAAGCAATATGCACCGCTGGAGGAACATTTTTTTTTGTCCTCCTTTGATTTTATTCTCCTTGTCTACCTTTAGCAGCTTCTCCCAAGGCCAAAAGTACTGCTTTTACATATATTACCTTTTGATTAATGGAGTTGTATTCATTATTCTGCCCTTGTGCTAATTAGGACAACTCACCCATAATGATATACAGTAGGAATAATACTTGCCCACTGGGCATGAGAGTGTATCAACTTCCTGGTGCACGTTTGATACCTGCTTCTTCTCTACTTCTTTAGTTGAGGTCAGGGGATGGAGATAACATGCTATAATTAAGCTTGGACATAATGTGAAACAAGAGGGAAATGTATTTATTTATTTGATTTTAGTTGTTTGAGGTTACACAATTCTGTTCTGTTGCTGTTTGGCTTCCTTTTACAAAAGTTTTTTGAAAAATGTTTCAGTATCTTAGAAATCAAAAGCTGTTCAAATACCAGCGCTCCTCAAAACAAGTAATTTACAAGTAAATTAAGACAAAAATGTGCTTTTGAGCTTTTTATTTAAGTTTTGCTTTAATGTTCTAGACTGGAGATCATCCAGAACTATAATTTGAAGGCCTTATAAAGGTTACAACATATTAAAAAGACACCAGAATAGAATGAGATGGAAAAAGAGATCAAAGGCACGTCCTGATTTTGCTGAGCTTGACATTTTAATCCAGAAAATATTTGAATCCAGAAATTTAGTCTTGACTATATCTCTTCACTCTTCAGATTTAATGATAGAGGACTGACACTGATGTACAAGCACCAAACACTGATTGTAAGCCTTAACTTTACAAAAACTATAAAATGTTTCTTCAGATCTGATTGGCTAATCAGAACGTTGTTCCAGGATCAGCAAAGATGTTGACCGAGGAACATATAAGGTCCTGCACAAAGTGGAGTTCATAGTGTGTCATATGACTATGAATGCATCACAATCAACTCATCAGTATGTCATGTACACAGACCCAAGTACAAATGTTTTAGCAGTATATTGTGTTTTATTTTAGGGAACAAGAGTTTTAGTGTACAGGACGGCCTTAACGAATGAGACAGCCAACTCCCTAATAAGTGCCCTAACTGCTAAACTAGGGAGCTGATTGAGACGCACCCTATATGTTCAAGAAAAAACGAATGCCAGCAGAATATGACACCTGCAGGATGATCAAACTCACTCGCTGTCATTTCCTAATCATGCTTTTGAGGATGAGATTGAACTTCTTCAGTCTTTTACAGTTTCCTCATATATAATCAACTTTTTATAATCAGGGTAATTAAGCAAACTCTCTTGTTTGAAGTCTTGAATTTTTAATCTGTGATTCTTTATATTTTTTGCAAGTACCAAATTCCACTCTGGGGCAGCATCATATGCACATTTCCTCCTCAGTACTTCTGTACTCGTGCTTTCAAGAGTTGAGTTCAAGGTGAAAGTAAGAGAATTCGGGCTGGATCGGGGGACCAAGCATACGATTACACAATTATGAGCCAAGTGGTTTTCTTGCCAAACACATCCCTAAAGATCTCAATGCGAGAGAAATCCTTGCTTTTGAACTATTCTCTTGCCTCTAAAGATAACATAACCTTAGCTGGAGATTTCTGTCATGGGAAGGATGGCATGAACTTTTTTTCTTTTCTTTCTTTTTTGTCAGAATCTCAAGCTTCACTTTTCCTTTTGGCTGTGGTGTCTGCTTAACATTGGGCTTTGGCAACATGACAGAGAGAAGAAACAGCGAGTGCCACCGTTGACATATTCCCCATCCCTTTTTTCGCTTGTCAGACTCTCTTTTCTGGACACCTGATTGATTGTGACAGCCGTATATTGGGGATATTTCATATGAAAGAGAATTCGCCAATGAAATGTTAATGAGTTAGATTTTTTTTTCCGAGCTGCTTTTTTATTACAGGCCAGCAGTTTTGAACATTTTTCAAAGTAACACACCCAAATTCCACTGTTTGCAATGAATTAATAATAGCCGCCATGTCACTGAAGTCTCACACATTCTTTAATCAGTGTGCATGAAACAGAAGCTTCTTGAAAGGTATTCTTTTTTTTTTTCTCAGCATCGTAACAATTAGAAACTTAGTGAGTATCAAATGTGCCCTCGTAAATCGATGTGTGGCCCCCTGGTCTGCTGGCTTCTCTGTGGTCCTGCATTTATGACTTAATATTAGTTTTATGAGGCCCAGAATGACACAAACAAAGCTCAATACTTCTTAGAAATAAAGAAAAAACAACTCATCGTTTAATTTAAAATGAAAACTAAGATTGATGAAGCTTCAGATTCTCTTTGGAATTGACAGCTAGCAGTTTGTTGCTTTATTTCAGAGGAAAATTGATAAAGTATATTAATGTGAATCACACTATGGGTCCTCTCTGAAATCAAGCCAGCAGTGCGCTCTAAAGTCATCTTGTAAAGCTTTAGAAATCACGATAAACTTTTCAAACCAAATCTGTTCAAGTCATGTTTTATATAGTTAACAGCTGAATGCAATAAATGAGTGTGACAACAGAGTGCAAGTTACACTTTAACCCAGAAATGTATTAGTTTTTTTTTAAAGAAATACTTCACCAAAAAAAATGAAAATTAGATAATCATTTATTTACCATAATGTTTGTCCAGACCTATATGCATATGATCATTCTGTGGAACAGTTTTTGCAAAATGTGACCCTGGACCACAAAACCAGTCACTGGGGTATATTTGTAGCAATAGCCAAAAATACATTGTATGGGTAAAAATTATTGATTTTATTTTTTGCCAAAAATCCTTAGGATGGTAAGTAAAGATCATGTTCCATGAAGGTATTTAGTCTATTTCTTAACTAAAATATATTAAAACTTAATTTTTGATTAGTAATATGCATTAAGATCTTCATTTGGACGACTTTAAAGGTGATTTTCCCAACATTTAGATTTTTCTGTACCCTCAGATTCCAGATTTTCATTTAGGCCTAGTTGTATCTCAGTCAAATAAATGCCCTATCCATCCAAATCATACATGAATGAGAAGCTTATTTATTCAGCTTTCAGATCATGTATTAATCTTAATTTCTGAAAATTAACACTTACAACTGGTTTTGTAATCCAGGGTCACAAATGTCTCTTTTTCAGAGACAGTCAGTGTTGTTTTGTACCACATCGACCTCCAAAACACTTGTTTAAAATACCTTCTCTTACGTTCTGCAGGAGAACACAGTCATACAGATTTAGAATGGTCGGAACTGTCCCTTTAAATCCATTTTCTAACAAACACTGCTCTAATAAATTGCACACATCAACCTGATCCAGAGCCCAAAATTTCTATGTTGATTCTATGTTTTATACATACTGTATCAGGTTGCTTCATTTCTAATTATTTCACATTATAATGTTCTTAAAAAATAGCAAAAAAAACAACAACTCCAAAAAGAGAGATGAGATATTTAATGTCAAAACACAGTTACCAAAAAGATAAATGCAAACACAGAGCTAAAGAGAGTTACATTTGTTTTGAGTGGTTAAAACCACATTTGGTCACTTGAATGCTCTCTTGACTGATTTGTGATGTCCTTTTCTTTCTGGTTCGAAGCACATACGAGCAGTAAAAGTGTAAAAAGTTGGTGCACATTAACCTTAGGGAAGTCAGGATACAACAGCCCGGAGGACTCACAGGTGAGGGCTGATCTAATTAGTCCCCATCAAGTATGTAATTCTTTTTCAGTTGGAATAACGCCGCGAGGGTGGTTGAGTGGCCGAAAGCTAAGCTACCTGAAAAATAATGTATGAAAATAGACACCATAACCCGAAGCTACGGCACATTTATATGCCTGACAAGCGGCTGACATCGATGTTGAGTTGAATTCTAATTGAATTTTGCGAGACGTATGTGTAATGTTACCATTAATATGAATGCTGCCGCCCTAAATATTTTACCGACCCTTCATAGATATTGTGGGCCCCTCATCTCTCTTTCTCAAAAAGTGCTAATTAATGTGCTTTTTTGATCATTTAATACTTTTTTTAAAGATAAAAAGTCACAGGTGTGCTTGGCTTTGTGAGACTGTGGCTCAGAATCCAATTTTTAGTGATTTTGTCATATGTGTGTGTCCCTTAGTTAAGGAAATCAATTAGTTAACACAATTAAGTTGTTCCTGAATGTACTTCAGTCACCAAGTCACTTCAATTTGGGATCGGATGTAATCTTCTCATGCCATTCATCACAGCCTGCCTCCTTTCTTAAAAGCTTGCGAGTGTCACGTTTGTCTGTGGGTGAACAGAAATGCAGAGATATGGGGCGGCTGAATAATTTAGGCTCCCACAACACATGCACTTTTGCTTTTCAAGCATGAGTTATAATTTCATTAGAAACTTTGGGCTGCGTCGCTGACTAGTTAAATATTAAACTCTTCCGCTGATCACTTTCGATTAGCCATCCCTGTGAAATTCCCTGAAATGTCAGGGCTGGTGTTTTTTCCATTTCCTCCTCCCTGTCCTACAAGAAGTTCTCCTCCTCCCCTAACCCTCTTTCAAAAAATGTTTGTCGACGCAAAGGGGTACTCTGGTAATTGCATGAATTCATTTAGAATCAACAGAGGGGCTGAGACATCTGGGAGGTTTAATGGGGCCACCGCTGCAGCGTGACAGCGCCAGGATGAAGAGGCTTGACTGGGCTGATTGGGAGATGATTGAAGGGATGCTTTAGCTCATTAAGAGCCGCTCGACACGGAGGTTAGATCCTCGCGGATGGGAAGTGGTCGAAATGGAGAAAATGTAAACGGGACTGATGGAGCTCAGGGCCTGAGGGAACGTATCTCGCTTCGCTCTCTGCAGAAGCTTTGCTTTGCACAGGCTCTGATGGGCGAATGCAACCTGTTGTCATGCTGTGTGTCTGAAGTCTTGGCCCTTAATTTAGAAATGCACGTTTAATAGTTCCCTGCAGCTTTAGATATGGTGGTGTGTGAGTGAAAAATGTAGTCTTCTTTAAGCTGATGGGTTGCTCGATTCTTCCTAGCCAACCCTGCTGACATCCACATTCCATCAAGATGGCAAAGATGTACTAGAGATCTCTTGCTGAGGGCGACGGAGCTAATTATAAACCAGCATCTACTTTAATCTTGCCGTGACGTGTATTTATTCCTGTGGTAAAGCTATCTTTTCACTTTAGCGCTTCGCTAAGAGCCTGCTTGGGAAAAGGAGGTGCGCACGCAACTGAAAAGTGAAAAAAGCAAACGCATCTGAAAAGGTTTCGTCATGCAAAATTCATAATAACTTTGAAGACCTAGTGAAATCACTTGATGAGCACCTAAGTGACATAAACAGTAAGGTTGAGGGCTTGTCCTTTTGTTTTAAAATAGCACTTTCATGAACCTTGATTTTTGACTTGCTTGTTGTTTGGAAATGGGGAAAATTCTACAGCAGTTGTTTTCAAACTTTTGGACTCCAAGGTTTCCCATTGTCTAAGATGATAATAGATCAAAGCTATTATCTTCCCTCTGGTATTTCTGCTGAAAAGCTTAACAAGTTTTTAAACTTTAGTTTGAAAACAGTAGTTTTGTCCAAAAAAGTGCACCTATTATGGGTTAAGAAAGGTTCATATTTTGGTTTTGTGAGTCTCAAACAAGAGGTTGACATACATGCAAGGTCGAAAAACATTCATTTTTACCTTATTTGTTGAATGACTCCTAAACGATTTGTTCATCACCGTGTTCCACCTCAATAGCAATGAGTGTTGTTTGCAATACAATATGAACACAATAAGTACATTGTACTTATTTTTTTGCTGTTAGTACATAGTAGTTAAGGCCACCTAATATAAAGTGGGACCAAATTATTAATATGATATAACTACTTTCCTGTCATTATTAAGCCATATTACTGCCGTGTTTTAAGTCTCCTGAGCCTATGACTGAGAACCTGAGTTACTTTAGATATGATTGTCCCTAATACCCGTGTACTTTCATAGTAGCTAGATGTGTATTTAGTTTGTAACAACAGTGTAAGTACACATTGCTACATAGTATCTACAGCTGTAATATTTCTGTAACTACACACATGTAACAACCCTCAG
>JAUMHR010000042.1:6446363-6461194 GCA_032361145.1 Enteromius fasciolatus | reverse complement strand
ATTTTCATTTGAGACAGCTCAAACATGCAATTTAGTCTGGGACTAGCTTAAGCCTTGTCTGTGAAACTGGGGGTTAAAGCCCATATTCTACATCCCTAATCCTGCTCAAAACCTAAACTTATCAATTACCTTACTAACGATTAATAAGCAGCAAATTAGGAGTTTGCTGAGGTAAAAGTCATCCAAAAATGTAAATTAAATGTAAAATAAATTAAATTAAACAACCGGCGCGTGACGTATCAACATGCTCTGGCACATAGATATATACACATAAACATACACGTATAACGGGCCATAGAAACAATGAGGCATCTATATATAGATATCTATGTGAAATAAAAAACGATATTCAGTACTGTTCAGTTTTTGCACAGACCATTCTGATCAGTTTAATTTAATTTTATCTGGGTTTGCTTTTTATTTTTGACTCTCAAAGCTTCGGTACGTTTGGTGCCCATTGACTTCCATATGACTGACAGACTGCACCAGTTTGAGTTAATATCTTCATTGTGTTCTACTGAAGAAACAAAGTCACCTACATTTTGGATGCCCTGGGGGTAAACAGATGAATATCAAATTTTCATTTTTGGGTGAACTATCGCTTTAATGGTTAACTAAAACTCAGTGTTACACATTTTGCCAGGTTTTCAACACTAACCAATCAAAATCCCGATTTTTGGGTATTGTGCAAACCTCAGAGAGGGGTTCATCTCAGCAGTACCTGTGACTGAAGGGCTTGATGCTTGTCGCCTGTCTGTTTTGGTGTCGTGGGAAATACTGACGCATATGACTGAAGCATGTGTTTTGCTTCCACCGATAGAGCCAACGGGCAAGAGATTCTGGGGTCTAAAATGTTAATGACACCATGCTGTAACACCCCTGTAATCTCATGAGCTCCCTTGTTCACACACTCTTTCATGCTCTCGCTCATTTCTTCTCTTTCTCCGGCCATATTTTTTTCCCTTCAGTCCTGGCAAAAGAGATCAAGTAAAAAGCAGAGCACAGATATGTGTAAAGGAAACGAGTTGATGGCGGCCCTGAGGGTGGCAAAGATCTCACACCAGAGGAGGCAGAGGTCAGTGAATGGAAAGGTGGGGGGTTCGCAGGAAGAGACGTGGGCGTGTAAATCTTTGATGCTTCCTACGAGGTGAGCGCCTCCGTAGTCTTCTGGGCCTGCATCTAGCACCGAGGCAGACGGGGGTCATGCATGATTCACAAGGCAGGCCGTCGGATTAGCTTAACATAGCCTGTGCTGATGACATGCGTTACAACTCGTTTCATCATGACGCACTAATGAGAGCTGAGACGGTGCTCTCGTGCCAGGGGCCTCTCAGGACCCTCCTGGGGCGGTCGGAGCTTGGAAGAGAGAAAGAGAGACGGGATACCCAAAGTGACATTGTTTCCATCCATTCTGGTTTCTCAGACAAGCTCTGGGAAGGTCGTGACCTGATAAACACCTGTGTTGTGTGTTTATGTTGTGTATTTACTAAGGATAATGTCCCGCACGTCCCGCATATCTGGTGCTTTGATACAAAACAAAGCAATACTTTTCAAAAATCAAGGATTTTTTCTTGATTAGACTGGTTTGATTTCAGTTTACATGATATATAAAGTTTGCATGATATATATGAACATCTTGATTTTGCTGAGTTGGATCAAATATGTTGACCCTGGAACAACAAAATTAATTAAAAATTGTCCCTACACTTAAACCTAACCTTATCAATGTATAATCACTAAAGTCATAAGAAGTGATAGATGAATGACACTAATGTACAAGCACCAAACACTGATTGTAAGCCTAAACTTTCTGATTGGTTAATTACAATGTTGTTTCAGGGTCAACACAGATGTTGATCCAGGAACATGTTGCTCTCAGCAAAACAAGGTTCTGCTGTCAATAGGATTGTTGTTATTTGATGATGAATTGATCAAAAGTGAGAGCAACAACTATTTCAAATAAATCCTGTTCATTTGAATCTTCAAATAATAATAATAATTAAAAAAGTATCAAGGTTTCCATGTTTCCTGAACAGCAGATCAGCATAACGGAATGGTTTCTGAAGGATCAGTGACTCTGAAGACCTAATCTTAGTAATCTTTCTGTAGTTAATTATTAAATGAACGAATTAACTTTAAAAAATAATAGTGTTTTGGCTTGACTGAAATCTGATGTTTAAAGTGCATGCAAAAGCACTTGAAGGGATTGATCCAAAAAGGAAAATGTTGTTATCATTTACTCGTATTCACTTCATCCTGAATCCATGTTTTTGGAGCACAAAAGAAGATATCAATCGATCAATGAATTGATCTCTGTTTTGTATCTTTGCTTGTTTTTTCTTTTTTTCAGTGTTTTGGACCCCACTGACCTTAAAGCTAAAAAAAAAATACCTTATCTTATGCTCTTTAGAAAAAAAAATTCCATATGTGTTTGGACCTCGTGTGAACCTCATATAGCTTTGGAACAACATGAAGTCAAGCAAATGATGACCAAATTATTATGTCTTTTCTAATACGTCTGTCACCCCACCAAGATCCTAAGATCCTTCAGAACAGCATCTGCTAAGGCAATACATGTAAATATGATATAAAACTACCTCAAATAAAGCTAAAGCCGAAAAGTCACGTCCGAGTGCACTGGTTTCTGGCTGATGATTAGAGACCTGTCTTCAGGCTGCCAACCTTCGCCCTGGCCTTTCTGCACTGTTAGTTAATGATGCCACAGATATGTCCTTAAGCCTAGTGTGATGCATGGCGTTCATTAGCCCCTGTGAAGCTCACGCTCTCTTTCTTTTATTCTAATGACAAGGGTGGCATCGCACTGGCCCTTAATCACAGGGGCACCTTGTTTCCACTGGAGGGGATGATGGTAAGGGAGTGAAAAGAAGCAGGAAAGAGGCAGCGGTGGGGAGGAATCTCTCTGATAGGAGCGTTTCATGATCTAAATCCTCATGATCGGAGAGAGACGGAGGCATTAACAGTTCAGCTGTGAGCAAGGTCAGATCTAATTGATTCCCTTACTGCTTAAAATTATGATTTGGGAGCATATTGTAGGTATTTCTTTCCTCCATTTTATTTTGTGACTGGACTAAAATGTATGGATGAAGTTAATCAAAATAAACCAATTTTATATGCATATATAACTTACCACTATGTACTTCCATCAAAGAATAAGTACGTTTATATTGTATTGCAAAACACTTTTGCTGCTATTTAGGTGGGATATAGGTAATGTTAGGGACAGATTTGGTGGTATGGGTAGGTTTAAGGGTGGGTAACGGTGTAAGGGATGGGACAACAGTACAATTATAAATGTATTTACAGAAATTAATCACAGATGTAATTACATATATACAACTGCATTGTACCAAATGATTACATATATCGCCTCTTTTTTTATTTGTTCAAATAACTACCACTAAAACTGATAGAAAATGTATTCAAAGTATATAGACATATTTTAAAAACTCATGAAAGTGACAAAAACACAAAACTATATATTTAAAAATACATATATTTATAAAACTGTAATAGTATCTCTACCCAGTGATACAAAAAACATTGAATATTAATGTGACCTTAGCATTAAAATGTATTTATATAGAGAGATCTGTTTTCTTTTGGAAAATGAATATACTGTATGAAATACTTTCTTAATTACTGTCAGTTAGAGATTCTTTGCATAAATATAAGAGCAGTCGAGTCTTGGTTCGACTCAACAAATCTTAAACAGCTTGGGCTCGATGGGGGGGTTGTAAGACGCTTCTCTATGTAAACATCTTTTAAATAAACTCAATAGGTAATATTCTGACCGTAGTTTCATATGAAATTTCTGAAAATTTCTTTGTTGCTGTAAATTCAAATTAGCAACTAACACTGAAATGAAAGACATATGTGATTCTCTATCGGTTCTTTAAACATCCTCAACTAGTTGTTTCGTGGCGAAGTTCAAAGCGTGGATATCATGCCTGAAATAATGAAGCACCTCATGCAGCAAGGCTTATGTAAATGTTACCTCTCCAGATGCCAGAGCCTAAAGCTAGTGTTCTCCTCTCCCCGTGAGCCACATAATTTAAATAAGCATTTAGATAAACCTTTGTACCTCGCTTGCCCATAGGGTGCATTAGGTTTTGCGAGCAGATAAATCAATAAAATCTGGCGGTCCGAGTGTTAATGAATATCACTTGCACTTTTTAATGAGGCCCAATTTGCATTTGAAAGTGACAATGGGAATGGGTATGTTTTCTGCACATCTTGCTAAGAATCTACATTTGAAGAAAAAATATGCAACTGTAGCATTTGTCTACATCAAAATATGCCAGCGCTACATAGGGGTTCAGGGGTAAATTATTATATTTCAAAGAAATTCTATTCAATTGGTTTTCTCTCATTATATCTTATGATTGACAATGTTCAGTCTTACTCTTTAAAACTTTCCCGTTGAGTGGAAGTGTTAAAGATTAACAAAACAAGTTTTTGAAAAAAATAATGTAAACAAACTGTTTTAAAATTAATAATTCTAAATCTATAAACTGACAAATTCCAGAAAAAATATTATTGTTTTATTATTATGCACACATATTTTCTTGCTATTTTAGTATCATTAAGATGCTAAATAATATTATAACGTTATATATGATACTATTATTGTATGAATATTTTTCTGTTATATTTGTGTTCACTCAGAGTGTATTGCCTTTGAAGTGTTTTCTTGTGGGAGTTTCTCTTTCCCAACCAGGTAGAGAATAAAGACTTAAGTTTTCAACAAAGAGATTGTTACCCAGGGCGTTTTTCTTGTTCTCTCCCTGGCTTTCTCACAACTTGAGAAAGTGCGAGTTTGATTGTTTTCTGTGTAAAACAAAAACTTATTAGAAAATAATGCCACATGGGAAAAGGTGCAGAGTGCAGTGAGCTGTTATTTCAGAGCAGTCATATCAAAACAAGTCTTGCAACACTGGGAAAGCCTGTTCGCAACAGCGGGGTGTAGAAACGGTCCATCGCATCGCAAGAGTCCATTTGCAAAGCAACAAAACATTGAAAAAGATACAGGCCTTGACTACATACATTTTGCATTGCATGCCTCCATGACTGTGTCTACAGCTTTACGATTAGAAATTACTAGTAGAAATTTCACAAATAATTGCACAGCGATGTCCATGAGGCGGAAACATTGCGCCACACCAGCAGAAATCTCACTCTTCCCTCCTCCCGGCTAAACGTTGCCACAGCACCAGCTGCCAAAGGAAGGCAACTTTTGCCTCCAGCAACACTAATGTGAGCATCTGAGAAAAACAGTTGTTTACTTTGTTTGAACTATGGTTGCTTGAGCCTTGGGGAGAGAAGTTTTCTTTGCACGTCTTTTGGTTCTTGACTCTGTGACAAAGACACAGATGAATAACAATGTCATTTTCCCCTGTTCTTTTTTTCTTCCTACCCCACCCTCTCAAATAATTTATCAAGTCTGTTTAAGTTGCAGTGAGTGCAGTAAATTAGATGTGACACACAAACTACATTATGCGTCAACTTTTTTTTCCTGGTGGCGTCTTTTTTCTTTCCAACCAACAGCCTCCTCATTCCTGTTTAATTGCAAGAGACCAGATTCACATGCACCAGCAAGAAAACAAGCAGAGAGGAATATATATTCCCTAATAGAATAAAGAAGTAGGGGATATGAGCATGTAGTGTTTGGCTAGGATATATCCTTACTGGCATTGTGACAGTTAGGCCATTGAGAAAAAAAAAAAAAACTTCACACTGCTTACCCAGCTGAGAAGACAGATCAGCCTCAATTTTCTATGCTGGTTAAGGCTGATTTGTGCTGTTAGTTCTGGTTTCATGTTTTATTATATATGTTTATTATAAATGTATTACGATAAAAAAAGAAAAAACAATTCGTATTATTTAGCTGATTTGGTGTTCAAGAAACAATTCTTATTGTCAATGTTAAAAAGTTTACTTAAAGGAGTAGTTCACTTCCAGAATGAACATTTTCTGATTATTTACTCATGTTCATTTGTTTATTTAGCCTGGCTTCCGCGTCTATAAAGCTCATGTGAGCTTATTCTGGCCTAGCTACCTTACAACCTGCCTTCTGGGAGGCGGGTTTAACCGGCGTCCATCAGATGCCTCTGTATACTACTGGACGAATTTACAACCAATCAGACCACTCATTCCAATGACGTATGTGTAGCGACGGAACCTGAAACCACCGTAACCTTCATTAAAGCAGTAGGAAAATGTCTTTACTTACTTTAATTACTTCTGCTCCGTTTTCAAAGAAAAGCTGTCATGAAAATTTCTCAAAACAGCTGCAACAGCATCTCGAATGATTGTTGCTGCTCGGTACACGCCATGTTTGAAATGGTTTTCAGACGCAGAACTGCTGCGTCATCGCGTTACACCCGCCTCAGTCGTGCCAGGGGGCGGGAGCTCGTTTCTCATTGGTTCCCATTTTTTGGGGAATCTGAAATGCTCTAAAATGGCAGCTTTGCCAGACTGACTTTGCTCGCGAAATTGAATGTAGCATCACAGAAAGTATGGGCGGGCCCAGGCTAGTGTTTATCTCTTGAGTTGAAAAGAAGTTAAGGTTTTTGAGGAAAACATTACAGGATCTTTCTCTGTATAGTGGACTTCAGTGGTGGCTAACGTCCAAATTGCAGTTTCAGAGGGCTCTACGTGATCACAGGTGAGGAATAAGGGAATAATGAGTGATTTTCTAAAAATACTAATTTATATAGTACTCTTTCCCTGCCAGTGTTTTTTTTTGCCATCCAGTTGCCATCCACTGCCAATATTTTTGATGATTTTCACGTAAATTTGATGGCCTTGAGAATATTTTATTCTATGTATATATGTACATATTATATATCGAAATAAAGAACCAAGCGTCTGCTTTCAAACAAAAAATAAATGTTATTTTATCTTTATGTGCTCCTGTTTTATCATCATTGAATGCACATAGGTTTCATCAGAAATACTAGCCCGCCCATACTTCCTTTGATGTTACATTCTATTTCACAAGCTGCCAAGCTGCCGTTTTAGAGCATTTCAGGTCCCAAAAATATGGGAACCAATGAGAAACTAGCTTCATCCAGTAGTATACAGAGGCATCTGATGGACGCCGGTTAAGCCCGCCTCCCAGCAGTAAGGTAGCTTGGCCAGACTAAGCTCCTATGAGCTTAACAGTCGCAGAAGCCAGGCTACAGAAATACAACATTTTGAACAAAAAACTGAGGAAAAATAAATTTTTATTTAAGGAAGAACTTTTTCAAGCAAAATACATTCAGATATCTTTCACCTCTAAATAATTATCTGAATAAATGAAATTAAGTACACGTTTATGCACACGTCACACAAACAAACGCACGTTAATGCCCACAGTAAAAAAAGTACTATATATTGAATCTAAAGTAGTTTAATTATATTGAAATGTTGTTTAAAAGTTTATTGTACATTTCAATGGGCTGGACTGACATCTCAAAAGTATAAACATATGCAGATTTATGACTTGACAAAAAACAAAATCATATTTTAACCCACACCATTCTTTCATATGTGTCACTTTAAGCCTGCATGGCTTTTTCTTTTTTTCCCCCTTTTCTATTCAACGTTTCCCATTTCCAGTCAGTCAGGCCAGGAAGTGACATCCATGTTTTGGCTTTTTACTGCACTGGTGTCAAAAGAAAAAATAAACTGCAGTATACTTTTAGAGGTTGGGTCATCTGGCTGCATGTCTCTTCCTTTCCACACTTGAGACATTATAGATGGCACTCAGCGCAAAGCACAAACCACATCTTGTAGTTTCAGATGTGCCCGAGCTGATAAGAGCACCCTATAATTTATGGATTAGCATGAATGTAACTGTCATTCCTTTTCAAGTTAACATCAGCAATCTAATCCGGTCTCTTTATCCAACTGGTCTTGATTCAGTAATTAACCATCATCCTCATAAAGTGGATCCTATAATTGAGCAGTGAAAAAGCCAATAAACTGAATTTTATTTAATAATTACACTTCATTAAAGATGCTTAACTTTATAAGCAACAATTATGACTATTACAATTTAATAATGAATTGCAAAAAACACTCAGTAGCTCAATAACCGACAGTAGCACTGGCAAAATGTTACAGTAATAGCCTCCAAAAACCTAATGCAAAATTGTAGATTCCATCAGTTTTTACAATTTGAAATTCATTTGTGATAAAGTGGTTGCAATGATATGCGCACACCCAAAGCGGTCCACTCATTTACATATTGTGGCTTTAAAGGCGCTTAGCGAGGAAACACTACTGCACGTCAGTATCACTCAATGAAGCGAAGATGACTTGTTTACATCCCCTGCGATCCAAAAGTGATAAGGGAGAGAAAAGTGAGGGAAACAGAAAAGAGAAAAAAGATGAAACTGTAAATCCTTATCAGGAGGGAAAGGCAAAGGAGAAAGACGAGCAAAGGGGCCCTTAGATCAAAGCGCGACAAAATGTGCCGAGTGTTGACTCCAGGTACTGGGACGGGTCCGACTCACCTCGCTGTCACTTCTATCCCTTTCATCACCCGGGGCCTTGCAAAACAGCATATAAATAAGTCATGCTTAATATTGTCACCCCGATAATGGAGAGGGAAAGGCCCCAGAATCAGAAAGGTGTCACATTAAAAGCAAAGTGTTTGAAAGGAGCGATTCTGACTTTTTCCTTTTCCCCTCGACAAGATTTTATTTTTCAAAGTGGCACTAAAAGCTTGAAAGACTAATGTTACTGTAGTGTTGAGGGGTTAGGCTCTATATTGCTAAATACACTCGGAGGATATATTATGCTCCAAGAAGCAAATATTTCTAAGCACAGGCATAGAATCGAATTTCAGCACTTGAAAACATTGCGCATTTGATAGGTGAGGTTATATAAATCACCAAAGCAGTTTGTGTTTTGTGCAGTAGGAGGCTGTTTTCCACCTAAACTGTACAGATTATTGAGATTACGGAACTTTATTCTATGCTCATATTCCGGTAAACTGGAATATTTCAATTACTCTCCTTGTTACAGTGCAATTAGACATTTAAGTGCTGAGTAATATTAATTCATGACATGTATACTATACTTAGGATTAGGGTTTGTTACACTTGCATGTAATTATGCATAATTTATTGTTATTAAAATAGCAAATGTAACATTTAACAAGACACCTAAAACTAAAGTGTTACCAGTATTTCCATTGGTAAGTTTAAAGTGACCCTATTATGCCATTTCCAATATTGCCTTGCATGCAGTGTAAATGTATCTGTATGTGAATGTAAACAATCTGCAAACTTGTAACGCCGAAAGTGATAAAATAAATGTCCCCCAAATTGACAAATCAACTATGTATAGCTAAAATTCAGCAAAAAAAGCAGAAGTTTAAAATAGTAGCCCAATCACAACTGACTGGTCCATCTGACCAATCAGAGCAGAGTAGGCTGTTTTTCAGCCATTACTCCAGTTTTTAGTGTCACGTGATCCTTCAGACATCATCTAATATGCTGTGTTGCTCAAAAAACAAGTTTGCTTAATATGTTTGTGAACATTCAAGATTATTTGGTGAATATAAGTTTAAAAGAGCAGCATTTATTTGACATGGAAATGTAACAACTGAACTGCCACTTTTATGTTCCTTCTGAATTTAGGAGAAATGTTTGAGATCAAATTGTGATATCTGAGCAAAGTTTGGGATCTTCTGCGATTATGTTTTTCCAAACTTCTTTATATCTTTCCTCTAACAAAGATTTTTTTTGTTTGTTTGTTTTGTTTTGTTTCTATAATTAGTCAAAACTTGAAATATCTATTAAGAACTTAAGAGAACCAATGAGTTTTGTGTTAAAATATTTGATGTTTTCTATGTTTGCCAGTATTCATGAACAGTTACAGTTGATCTGAGTGTGAACGAAGGCTTAAGTTTCTATTTTTTCATCACATTGCTTTAAAATACTCTATAAAAATTAGTTTGTACTTACAATGCATTTACTGTGTACTTACCCAAGAAAGTACTGGAAATATAAGGTAACTACAAAGGGTACGGTTAGGTTAAGGGGTAAGTTCAAGGTAGTTGCAATTACTACAATAAGTGCACAGTGTGTGCACGAGGAACAGGACTGTAAAATAAAGCGCTACCAAAAACTGATATCGGTAATGATGTCAGTTATTTTGGGTAAAACGCTGATATGTTCATAACAAGAACACAAATAACTTAACTCTTCATCTATTCAGAAGTCTCAGTTTGCTCTCCTTTGCTGTCTAGGAGAAACAATTACATATTTTCCCTTCCTGTGGGTAGCATAGATGCACGAGGTTGACGGTGACGGCCGACTGTAGCCTATATTAAAGATCCATCTCTCCACGGACCTGCGGTAATGCGGCCCACAAAGTGCCCTGCCTCATCTGCTCACACAATGTACTTGTCTCCCTCTCTCTCCTCCACAATCTACCCCGCTCTCAAACAACCTCCATCCCATCTACAACTCTTAGCCAGAGATGACTTAAGTCAGAGGAAGAATCCATTTACAATGTGTGCTTTGGAGCAGCTCCCTGACAATGCATGGCAGATTAGAGTGACATCTGTGATGAATCTTTCATAAACACTTTCTCCAGCACCGAGGCTTCTCTGAGTTCCTCGCGCCGTAGTGAGTGCCTGTTCAGATGTCATCTCGACGGGTCTTCAGACTGAGGGGAGAGTGACACGGAACCCGCTGAGTGAGGCATTAAAATTAATCCAGAAGTCACACACACAGCTGCAGCGCCGGCAAGCAACCCCCTAACCCCCCCAAATCCGACCCACCCCCAAAAGGCACCGCGACATGTGTCCACCGGCTCGTTCAGCTCTCAGATTCAGAGTCAATTTCATGTCCTCATCAATTCTTCACTGTGATTCTACGCATTTGTTTCATTTGCATAACTTTTGTCTGTCTGTTTTCCCCGCTTTGAGCGGGAACACAGTTTTCCTTTCTTTGACATCCTCTTTAAGAATGCAGCTTCAAATTTAATGCGAGCAAAAGAAATATATAAATATATCAAAGGTTGACATGACGTTCCTCCGCATTATTCTCTTTGAAACGCGCTTCTGTTCGTGCATTAAGGATACTGAGAGATAAGTGACATGAGGGCACGGGTGCACACGGAGACACAGGTTACCTCACGCAAACATGCCACATCCTGTTCCAATCTATCCCCTGCCAAAAGTCTGTCTGCGACGAAGCCGGCTATACCAGAACAACTAGCAGCAACTAGCCTTTGATTCTATTTGACACTTGATTTCAACACCATTAATATCTACAATGAAAAAGAAAAAGTTTCAATAATTTGATGCAGCAAAAACACTTTCTCTCATGAAACATGAAACTAACGCACATAGTTCTGGTCCCAAAGAGGGGTTCGCTTTTACATCTTTTATTGTATTTGAATTCTTTATGGCAATGTTGTTCTAATTCAAATCATAATTCATTTTAATTTAGCATTCTTTTGTCTACTACATTTGCCTGTACATGGGTTTCCATGTGCATTCTCTTTAATTTATAGATACTTCACAGCTGCTTTCAAGCAGGCTACGCTGACAGGCTGATGGCTCCCAAATTTAACCTATAAGGCACAAACCGAAAATACAGTAAAAACACCTGGTAAAAAGCCCTCTTTCAATGTTTAATCGGCTTTTCTGATTGTTAAAAGTAGTACTAGTGTTTCCACTCATTCAGTTCCCCGAGTGCTGCTGATTCTGATGGATTTTCTGCATTCGCTTGCTGCTTTTCCCACTTCCTGCTCTCCAAAAGCGCAGTCCATTGTCCGTTTTTGGGGGTGTTTTGGCATGGGGGGTTGGGGTACGGATTCTGAAGGGAGTTGATGCAAATGATGTCTTGTATTAAATATTGATCCCACTCCATTTCAGCTGAAGGTAGACCTCAAACTCACAAACAGGCGCTTGTCTCTTTAAATCAGCAGAACTGTCGCTTTTGTGGCTGTCTGTTTACAAAATAAGAGACTGAAAATGAGACCTGGTCCCAAAAGACGACCTCCTTGTTTAAATATGAATAATAAATACATATTAGATAAATAATTCTGCATTCTAAATTATTGAGAAGAGGAAGGATTTATGGATTTGCGAAACTCACAGCGCTGAAACTAAGGATAATGTCAAGCAATGAGTGTCATTGGTAAAGCACATACACTTTGTGAGGCAAGTTGAATGGTTAAAGCTAGTTCAACCCAAAAATTAAAATGCTGTCATTAATTACTCGCCCTTATGTTTTTCCAAACCCGTAACAGCTTTGTTCAAGACAAATTAAGATATTGTAGAAGAAAATGTTTAATAAGCTCATTTTTACAAAAAATATAGCTTCATAAAATTCCTTCTGGGCTTTGAACATGTCTGTTGCATTGCTGTCTAGGAAGGATTGTAAAGCTCTCGTATTTTAATCAATGATATATTACTTTGTGTTCTGAATATGAACAAAAGTCTTACAGGTTTGGAACGACATGACGGTGAGTAATTAATGATTTTTCATTTTTGAGTGAGCTATCCCTTTAAGAGAATTAAATTATGTCATTTCAGCATTGTGACATTTCAGCATGACCTCAGGAACAAAATCAAGTGAAGCTATTTTATCAGTGTGCTAATGCACAATATGAAAGCAGTTTTAATGTGCAAAAAAGAAACATTTTATTGAGATGACAGAGACTTAACAGCAGCTTTGCAGCAAAATGTTGATTACCACAAAAATAAATGAATAATAAAATAAATGATGGGTTCCATTCAAGCACATACAGTTTCAAAACACATAATACACTGAAATAAAGGTTCCAAGAGCAAGCTTTCACAGTGATGTCACAAAAAGAACAGTTGAAGTTTTAAATGTGAAGAACTGAACCTTTTTGCTTGATGTGAAAGTTATGTTAGACAGCCATAAAAAACTTTATTTAAGAAACCTAAACAAAATGCAGAATGTATCATGCATAAATCACTTGCACAAATTGTTTTCGACAAACACTGTTTTAAAAAATGTATTAACTTTACTTCTTTCACACACACACACACACATATATATAGTAATCAACACTATGTCACAAATGTTTTTGGTTGAGCCTTGTATTGAACCTAAATATCCAATTACATAAAGGTCAGGAGAAACAAAATTCTTAGGCCTCAGTATTTTAACAGAGCAAAAATTGACTTTTTAACTCAGGTTTCACATATAATGCCTATGATGTTAAAGTAGGGTCAAAAGCTGGTCTAATGTACACCTTTCCAATCGCAGTGTTGCTGCGAGTTCGGGGGCAAACCTTGTTAACTCAAACAACACAAAAATGTGCTGATGGTCTATGCTCTAAATTGGCTTTGTTGCCATTATGTGGCCCTTTTCAAAGAAGAAATGCCTTACAAACCCACCTTACGAACGGGGTGGTTCACTCCCCTGAGCAAGAGAGCAAAAGGTGGCGAGACTCATCCCTAATAACATCATTTAGAATTCACCTTCTCAAAATAGACTAATGCCTTCTTGCCTTGAGGGCCCTTCATACCTTAACAGAAAACTCTCTTTAGTTCAGGTTCCATTAAGCTAGAACACCATGCTCTATTAGTGCAACGTGTGCAGCAGAGAGAGAAAAAGAACAGAGGGGGAGGGAAAGCGAGAGAGAGAAAGGAGCGCGTGAGTTAGAGGAGAGAATGTGTGTGCTACCTCAGGTGATCCTACTTTTTGTTTTTAAACACTCTGAGCGAGCAACGTCACAGTGCTTGACAGCTTGTTAATGTCACCACGTCGTTGCTGAAAATCCCATGGTGCTTTGCATTAGCGCTCTGCTTGCCTCGCACCCCCGGGCGGCCTTGCTAAAGTAGCACCATGAACACACACTGCCCAGGAGCATCACTCATATACACACATGAAAGCTCAGTAGGATATGGCAGCCAGTGTAAGGCTTGTGAGAATAAGACTGCGTTGGAATGATTGTTAAATAAGAATAAAGGCATGTTTGCACTGGCACTTATGTACACAGGAACATCCACTGAAAACATTTACAGATGAGCGTGAAACATACATATCCTGTTACATGCCATCTGTTTAATGAACAAGCATGCTCCAAGAAAAATATATACGCATTCCGAAGGACTGTATGTTTATAGTATGACATACCGATTATGGCATATTATATACGCTGTGGTTATGTTGCAACTTTTTGCAGTCCTCTTTTTTTCGAAGGTGTCTTTGTTATATACTGTACATGCACTTACTGTTATAATACGTAACTGTAATCCTAACCTAAACCTTATAGTAAGTACTTGCTACTTATATGTATATATACACTGTACCAATGACAGCTTAAAATAAAGTGTAGGCTATTTCTTTATAATTGAATACATTTTTAAAAAAATCTACAATCATTATATATATATTTAAATCATTTCTGTCAAATCTGGTTTTGAACTGCCTTAAAAGCCTCTTTTTTCCTATTTCTGATAGCCTGATCTACTAATTAAAAAAGTATTTCACATAATCCAAAAGGTATTTCTGCTGTTGAGCCCATAATATACACTTATTTTCATCGCCTCAGGGTGCTTTGCTCTGTATAACCTATTTAATTCAATGTCTCTAGAGTGTATCGTATGATTCTGGCTTTAGGCAAGAATGCTTTTTGCTGATAGTTTGTCAACAACTCGACATGAGCTCAGAGAACAGAACTTGGAATGAGGAGCTCTGCTAAATGGACTACATGAATACAACTTTACACCTGACTGAATATCATTACACATTTTATCAATCCAAACAATAGTTAATCATCTCATTGACTCAATCAGACATGTTCAGGAATTTAGCCACACATGC
>JAUMHR010000042.1:6376653-6396381 GCA_032361145.1 Enteromius fasciolatus | reverse complement strand
ATATATTCAAAAAAGAAATATCAGTAATAATATTTTACATATTTTATTTATGTTACTTTTAACTATTTTAATATATATATATATATATATATATATGTGTGTGTGTGTGTGTGGAGGGGGGTTTATGTGGTTTATGAGGACACAAATGTGTATAATGACATGGGTATGACATAGGTATCACAATATGTAGGTGTTTTATGAGGACATTTTCAGTGTCCCCGTAATTCAAAAGGCTTAAAAACATACTAAACAATTAAAAAAATTCACACAGTTTCCTGTAAGGTGTAGGGCAATACCACATACAGTTTGTACAGTATAAAAACCATTACGCCTATGGAGAGTCCCCATAAATCACTATACCACACAGTGTATTACAAAAGATTACCGTCTCATTTGCAAAGACACACCGTAATCAGATTATTATCTGTAAAAAGAAGGATTACATTCAGAATAACTGTTAAAAAAAGAAATGAAGTATCACCTGTGGATGATCTGCAGCAGTATCTTGGGATTGTGCCATTCTGTTTCTCTCGCTCTCATTCAGAGCGGTAACTTTTTCCAAGGATCATCCAGAGGCATCTTATGCACGATTTCGCCTCAGGACTGCCACTGACTATCACACCGCAAATGACACCGCTCTAGTCTGGAGTCAGACGTTTTCAAACCATTGAGGCCGTTACCAAATATCCTCATGGCAATGGCCACTTCTGCAAAAAGCTTTCATTACTTGAAATCTTTGCCTGAAGCGGAAGTTTAACACTTAGATTTAGGAGTTTGTTGAAACCTCTATCCTTAGCATGCGGTGCTAATTAGAATCATTTATATAATGGTCCTTTGCAAATGGATTAACATTCACTTTCATTTGCATTTGCAGAGAATAATAAAGAAGCTTGCCACCAGAACGTCATAGTGAAGGCGGAGCCTATGGAAGTGGACCCGCCCCTGGGATTGGCCCCTCCCTCCTCTCATCTACTGGGCTTCAGCACTTCAGGGGGATGTGAGAAGAAGGAACCAATGGTCAACCACCCTGATCCTTTGCCCCGCCCCCAAAATGACCTCTTCTCCCAAGACATATCAGTCAAAATGGCCTCTGAGCTGCTTTTTAAATTGTCTGGTAAGTATCTATGACAGAAGAAACAAAGGGACGGACTGTCCGTTATAAAAAAAGCTTTCCGCAGCGACAGTCTTCAGGTTTTCTTCTTCATCGTCTTCTCTGATTGCTGCACTGACACACTAGAGAGTGGAGGGATATTTGTGGTGTTAAATGATGGCAGGATTGAGCTTTCCTTCCAGGAGCGTTCTGAGGATTAGCAGAGACAAACCTGCCCCCAGCGCTCCTCGCTGCCAGCTACGGCTCTCTTTAAATGCCATCTAGCACCTCAGAAGCCGATCACAAAAAGCCTCCCCCCACTCACACATATATATATCTATACACACGCCATTCGCACCCAATCACCTCCCCCCCCACCCCACGGGAGTGGTGTGTAGCTGCACATTGTGTATGTATAACCCCTCAACCCTCGACTCCCTCAGATTGTTCTCAAACATTCTGGCTCAAGCACACTCGGTTGCACACACTTCCCTTGTCTCTCTCTTTCTCTCTTTCTCTCTCCCTCTTGCTCCTGTGCAGCATCGTCATGGCAACGCAGAGAGCCCTTCCATCCTCTGTGAGCTGTGTGACCGAGAGGGTGTCAGGGAGAGGGGGCTTAGGAAGTGCCACCCAGGGAGCAAGGTCATTACCAGACCACCAGAAGAGAGAAAGACAGGCAGATAGACAGACAGACATGAGGCACTGTTCTCTTTTGCCCTCTGTGTTTTTTTTTTATTATTATTTTAAAAGCAGTTTGGCAAAACATGGTTTCAAAAATCTAATCACTGCAATCCCTGCTGAAAAGACTGTCTGAAACCACCATGCATGGCAGAATTATTTCTTTTTAAATATCTTTGTCCTGTTTATCTGGTAGAAATATCTAACATAATATATTTTTCAAATAATTTATCTTGGAAGTTATTAAATACTAATATGTATTCCAATACATTATGATTTTTTTTTTTACCCAATAGTCAAAATTTAGCTAGATTTTTGCTTAAAAACAAGAAAAGAAATAAATTGACAAGAAAAAAGACTTCAGATCTTCAAAGTATTTTCTATAAATATATCTATTAATTTATTAATTATTTATTAATAAATTTATAATTTTACTGGAAAACAAGAATTCCATTCATTCCATTCTGGCTGGTTCATGCTGGTCTAGCTGGTGAAAAAGCACATTCATAAAATTAACTGAAACAATTTGATGGCGATTTTGATTAAACTGGATCTTGCATTTAACAGAATTATCAGAAAACATTGAGTTTAAAAAATAAAGGAAAAATAATTATAGCAGTTTTGGTAATACTTGATCGTGCGTTGAGCAGAATTACCACAAATGATTGAGTTTTTTAAATAAAAGGGGGAAAAAAACATTTGATAGCTATTTCGGTAAAATTGGATCTTGCGTTTAGCAGAATTGCCCGCGGATATTGAATATGAGCAATTAATTTTAAAGGGGGGGAAACTATTTTATACCGATTTTCCAAAACTGCATCTTGCATTACCAGCAAAACAGCATTCTAATCTAACAGTGCGTTAAACACAATATATGCTGGAGACCAGCTATGATTGTCTTTTTATCAGGGATGAATTAACGGTCAGCTTTATAAATGAATAGTTGTTACAAACAATTGCCTTATTATATACCTACTGGCGGAATATGATTTTTATAAGTACAACACAAAAACAAGCCTATTTTTAACTCCACTGTGGTTTTTCTTTTTCAGAAAAAGTAAGTAAAGCTAACGAAAACAAAGACAATTTATCGTTCGGCATACACAGGTAGGTTTACTGTTGTAAACTCAAATTATGCTGCCAGAATGTAGCGAATCAAATTTATTGAATCTAATGGTAGCTTGTGATTTTCCAGCCCTTTCCTAGACGACCGCTTTAGACAATCACCTTTCAGCACTCGCTCTAAGAGCTCTTCCCCAGCTGAAGCCGGATCTTCAAGCAGGGTTGCCCAGCAAGGTAAGACCGCCTCCTCCATGCCAACCAGGACCCTACACAAGCTCACAAATTGCTTTTATGACACACCTGCTCATAAATATATTTTGTTCTGTTGACAAGTGTATATAAAATTCTGTCTATGAGAGTGGGATTATTTCATTGTTTCTTTTCCCATTGCTATTAATATCCTATATTACTGGTCCCGATATGGGTTTTGGTGCTTTAATGTGAGGAATGCCCCAAATACAGTAAATGTCAAGACAGACTTCTGGAGGAATCGCCACATCTGCGTTTACTAGATGTTTGTTGTATGTCACTCACATCACTCATGGTCAGATTGTAGGCTCCACATGATGTTTTCTATGCTACTGTCCACTAACAATTCATTTTTATGCGACTTGGTGTTCATCACTGCTCACATTTACATAGATCTATGCATACAAGTCGGCCCTCTCATCTAATGCGAGGCTACAGAGGCCCCTCGTGCTCCCACCCAGCTTTGAGACCGCTGCACTGGGCAGCTGGCACTCCCTGCTTCCCTCTACTGGCCCCTCTGGCAAAGGGTAATTAGTTTGCGCTCGCCTGGCCCGATTCCCTACACCAGTTAATGAAAAAATGATTGGGTTTTTCGTGTCCAGGGTGCGTGAAAGTTAATTCACTACACACTCAGACATGCGTTCATTCTCATGCGCAGACACAAAACGGACGTACACAAATCACATAAGAGCGGCCGTGACCCTTGTCTACCTTTTTCATCTCTTTCTCTCTCTCTCTTTCAAATTCTTTTCTTACTCCATGTTTTTTTTGGCTTTTCTTTGCTAAGTGTCTAACACCTTCTGACCCGATGTGGGTAGTAACTCCCACTCCTTAGTTAATACAAAGAGCTCTAATTTATATATTTTTAACAGCACGATCAGTGGTTGAAAAATAATGAATTGATCTAAAATAGATCTGTATTTATGCCAAAAAGATAAACTGAATCAGTGTTTGTTTGTTTCCGTGTGGCCAACTTGATCATTTCTGTATAAAATTGCCTTTATGTTGCTCTTGGCTGCAGCAGATGAATGGCATTGTCTGCTTTTACATCTTCTTTTTATATTTTCACTTAATTGAGTGAATACACTTATGTTCGGTGGGTCTGTGTCATCCTTTTTGTGTTCGGCGTGTGCGTGTTTGTAACACTCCTCTTCTATCCTTGCCTCTTGCCCCGAGTCATCTTAAGCATCACTGCGGAGGCTGTCTCTTCTCTCTCTAATAACACTAATTAAACCATTAACCACTTCAAGGCATTGATGTAGATGCTCTAGTGTCTCAATTAAGCTTCAACGTCTTATTTTACATTGCAGAGTCATGAACTCTGTATATTTTGACCCCAAATTTAACATTGTTAACCTGTATTCAGGTGAATGAACAAGGGACTGGATAGTTTACCTAAAAATAAACAAGTTATTATGAATAATTCACCTGGAATATAAAGGAAGATACTTGTTTTAGCTTTTTTGTCCTTTTTTATAACAGTCAGCATGTTCCTAAAAACAATTGACTTTTATGCACAGGCAAAATAAACTACAATTCTGAGGTTTAGATCTTAGATATTTTTTTATGCTTTTGGAAGTCTTTTATGCATACCAAAGCTGCATTGATTTGATCAAAAATAAAATATTAAATAAAAACTAAAATTATAATGTTATTGTAATTTTTTCAAGCATCGTTAGTCCAGCCTTCAGTGTGACATGAAATCATTTTTTATTTTTTTAGGATTTTTAACAAAAATGTATGTGTCCTTGATGAATTAAACTTCTAAATATCTTTAAAATAAAATGTTTCAGTCAATAAAAAAAAAATCTGAAATTTTCAGCAAAAAAAAGTCAAATAGGTTTGACAAGATGAGTAAATGGTGACAGATCTTTAATATCCAGGTAAACTCTGAGGGGCAGTTTCCCTAACAGGGTTTAAGACTAGTCCTAGATTAAAATAAATGTTAAGAGCTGTCTAAACTGGAAAAGGCTTGCACTGAGATATCTTAAATACATCATTGCCATTGTTTAGTCTTGAAATGCTCACAGATAATGCATTTTTGTTTCAAAAAATTCTTAAATGTCCTAAATTAGCAAAGGTCTAGTCCTGGCTTAATCTAATTCCTAACTGGCCCTTTAAGTTTATTATGGAGCCTGGTTCAGAAAACATATATTGGTAATTATTTATTGGTTCCCAGCAAAACCTGTCTTTTTAATGGGAAAGGAGAAAGAGCAAGCCTGAGAAATATGCATCAACGACAAGGAAATAAAGGTATTAGGTGAGAGTCAGAAGCACTGCGCAGGCATTCGTTCACTCATGTCTCCCCACCGAGGCATTGTGGGAAGGTGCCATCTTTTCCCTGGCAGTCCCCAGGCTTTGTGTCACACCAGAGCTGTCAGCATCACATCACGCCGCACTGCCGCTTGGTGGGACGTGAGTCAGATACACAGGTTCGTATGAGCGTTGTGACTCAGTGGAACCGTGGGCCCCGGGGTGACGAGGCTGATTCAGGGCCCTGTGTCTGATTGTGTGTTGCCTTTTCTAAACTCGCTCATAGATTGAAGCAGAGGGCAAAACACCCACTGTAGTTTTAATTAAAGCTCTTCTGCAGTGCAGGTCAGCGCGGGGGACGGCTGGGAGACGGCACACACATGGCACCCTTGTTTAATTATGCAGTTTAGTGATGCTAATTCATGCCGGTAGTGTGGCACTACTAATCAAGTTGAGTCTTTAAGATTTAAATATGGTCAAAACATCATCCAATAATATCACGTTGGATATCAACAGGTGCTCGAAGGTTTAGTGGTATAAGGAGATCTTGCTAGCGATTAAACGATAGTTTATGCAGAAATTAAAATGCTGGTGGATTTTACTCATCCTCATGTTATTGGTGGAACACAAAAGAAAACGTATTGAATAATATTTGTGATCACTGCTGATTGGACCCTGAAGTCTTTTCAAATTTGGAGCAACTTGAAGGGTGGGTTAATGATGGCAGTTTGTATTTATTTGTTTGGCTAAGGTGAACTTTTCCTTTGAAGTCCAATACGATTGACAATGTCAGATTTTCACTTTATGATTATCATGGTTAAAAGACAATATTATTGTGATATCTATAAAAAATAAATAAAGTTATCAGTCAAATTCATCTTTTAACTTCTCGTTTTTGGCAAATAAATCACAAGCACCAGTGTAGGAAGGCAGAGTGTTTAATCATAACTGTACAAAAAACACTTCCTGCAAACTGGGATGTCAAATATCTTGCTTTTTTATGGAATCGAAAAAACTCCCACACTGGTAGGCTTTTTTCAGTTGCACGGTTGGTGTCTCGCTTTCACCTGTCATCTCCTCCGACATGATTTTGTGTGATAGCAGCAGCTACACCCCATCTTTTTTGGGGGGAAATATTTCTCATGCGATTCTTTCAAGGCCAAATCATTAACATGTATGTTGTATATCAAGTCATTTTACTGTATGTCAACAATCGTCTTATTTGTGTCTGTTTTTGTTTAGCCCTAAAGAATTTTTTTAAAACATAACAGAGAACTCCATTGATCTATAAAAGAGAAGTTTCTTCTGGGTACTACTTTTCCCTCATTGGCTTAAAACCGAAGTAATATCCCTCATTTTTCAGAAGCAAGTAATACATCAGCTGTAAAATCAAGCAAGCAAGACATTACTTATCTTATGTCTTTTAAAATAATGATGGATTTCAGAACTTACCACAGGATAGATGGCTTACATTAGTTTTAACCGGTGCTTTAGGACCAATAAAAACCTTGGCATCCCTGTGCATGATAACAATGAAATTGACACCCTGACATTAGATTGCCCTGTAGACGTATATATTTAACTCAAAAGAGTCTTTTAGCGAAGATCATTGGGAGCATTGAAGAGGCACTTTTAGCATCATTCCCTGTGACTTCTTGAGGCAGCCCGTTGGGCCACTTTGAGACACTATTCCCGTCAGGACTTTTGGGTTTGGTCTCTGGCAGAAGGCACAAGCAAATGTCCTTCAGGTCTTGCGTCCAAGGCCAGTGCATCTGCTCTTTAATTGCCACCATTAAATCCTCTCAGATATGCCAAAAAAATACTGTTTCTCCCTAACCACTTGCCCCCCTTTTCCCTGCCATGCCCCCATCAATCCTGGGGATGCATTGCTTATGACAGCATTTGTAAAAAATGTGCCTATTTATGAGCAAACCACAAGTCCAAAGGGACGGGCACACACACCCGCTGCATATCCAAAAAGCCCCTTGAATGTTTATTGAACGGATCAGAATGCTGCGGTACATGCACAAGAAAAAAAAATAAATCAAGTCATTGATATGACCTACAAACCCAAAACATGCATCTCTGAATCCCTTGACATGATTAAAGACCTTTTCAGTTGTAAACCACAGGCTTTTTATTTTTATTTTTACATATTTCTGTTCTGTTTTGGCTCGTAAAAACACATCGCTTAACATCTGGCAACCTCTCTGCCTGTTTTGTACTGAATTACGGCCATGCGTTCATATTGCACCAGACATCTATTTGAAGGGGCTGTGTTGCACGATGACGGAATTTCTCTTCGGTTTATATATTTATTTATCTATTCATTTATTTATCTCTCTCTGCCTCCTTCCGGAGAGAGAAAAGGCGTGGCGCTGCATTTTAATTTGACGCCGAGCCAACCACCTTCATCAGAAGGTTAATTCAGCCGGTCTCCTCCACTTGTGTGGCATGCTGTCTTTCCCTCTTACACTCTTTCCCCTCCTCTCTTGCTCTTCTAATGAAAGGTGAAAAAAAAGCACACAGTCCAATGTCATCATAAAAAAATCTTGTTGGCTTCCTGATCTGGATGTATAGACTCATCAAAATATTATCCAGCAGCACTGTGACAGAACACACGCTGACCTCTTGCCAACCTCCGTGTTTCCTTTTTTTCCCGGTTGTACCTGCAATTAGTGGTCCTCATGTCTCACAGAAGTATGATATGTCAAGAATTCAGACACATTCATAAAGGAAGTAAATGTTCTTTTGTAGCATGTGTATTGCGATCTCAAGGATGTCTAGAGCAATCACAAAAATATTTTTTTAGCTATAATATCCCAAGATTTCAAACTGGAAGAAAACAAAGCAAACAAGCAGAGTCATGCAAATAATGAAACATTCCAGTGCTGCTGCACTGGTTTAGACAACCAGAACTGTTGTATAATATCTGATTATTATTATTTTTTAATGTTTCCAGATCCAGAGAAGGTGAGTAGTGAGCCAGGAAATGGACTCGCCCAATGGAGACTCAACGAACAGCTCTTTCCCTGCCCTGTTTGTGGCAAAGTGTTTGGTCGCCAACAGACACTCTCCAGGCATCTCTCTTTACACACAGGTGAGAATACATGCTCTCAAACAATATTTAATCAGCATGACATGGCCAGTTAACTAGCTATACCTGTTAAATTTTTCTGATCCATCTTCTATATGCCTATGTTGGGCTAAGCTAAGTGACCATTATAGTATCACATTTAAGGCCGGGGCACATCAAGCCAACTTTAAAGAACTATTGGCCCATAAAGCTGTGCTTGAACACGCCACTTAGATTATAACCGAATGCAAACTAACACATGTGTTCTGCGTCAGAGGAACTGTCTAAAGCCTTCTACACACATTTTCAGTTTAGTCAGAAAAAAGTTTTCACTTAAAAAAAAACTGATCTTTTTCTGTGATCGTGGCTTCTAAACGGTGGTCCAATATCGTACATGGGAGAGAGGTTCAAACAACACAGTCTCAACCATCTCGTCACATTTTGACGCTTGGTCAGGACCCTTTTGCGGCATTGTTTGATGCTCAGGGTACCCCTTTTCAGGCACATTTCGACGTGAGGGGTCCTCCGTGGTTTTAAATAGGAAACCCTTAGCGTCAATATGCCAGCACAATATTTATTTATTTTTTTATTGTCATAATTAAAAGATATATTGGGTAAAAACATTAGCAATATTTCATATAAGTAGGGGTGTGATTTTTCAATGTAAACAGTCAAAACAGTTATATTTAAAATTATTTTATTTACACATTTATGAGCACGTAACCCAAACCCTTCTCCTAAACCTACCATCTGTGAATAAAACGCAAGATACAGCAGGCAGATACAACCACCGTCATCATTTATTTGAAAGACATTAATATTCCAAGTCTTTTGATTCAAACTGATTGATTTGTGAGAGGAATAGACGCGGTCGCTGTCTCCGTCTTCCGTGTACTTCCCGTCTGTGAGCGATTTCAAAAAACTTGCTTCCTTACGTCATCGTTGGCTGTCATTGGCTCTTGCACATCTCGTGATCCATTGCGTCATGCTACCAGACGCGAGTGTTTCCTGAATGACAGCGCATGAACAGAGCGGGATCATTATTTTTTCCTGTACAGTAACTGCATTCGCCTGTGTGTGTGTTTATATTGTTCAGAGGAGGGTAGGTTTGAGGTAGGAGTGGGGTTTGGTGCTCCAATAAAACTATACTATAATATATATTTATATATGCATGCAAACCATTACATTAAGTCAAACAACTGAAAACAACGTCGAAATGTTCCTGAAAAGGGGTACTGACGCAACAAAAGAGTCCTGAACAAGCGTCAAAATGTGACGAGTTGGAGTGAGACTGTGTTTAAAGACCTTGTCACTGCTTTGCGACCAAAGATAGCCTGCAATCATTTTTTGACAGTGCAAGAAATTCAGCATGATCATCACACAATGTGTGTCACAACTACAATGTTACATGACCCGGCTAACAGATTCTACCAGTTGAACCGGTTAATGATGTCTGCTGGTTCATAACAAGAGCTAGAAGCTTTGTTGCATGTTATATTTTCACATGTATACATACATCCCCAGCTATTACGACAAGTAATTAAATAAAGTAAGTAAATAAAGTTCACTGGACTAGATTACCCTTCCTTTAAAGAGATTAGTCTACTGATTAGTCCTGGTGGGAAAAGTACCTAAGTAATTACTAAGCTGTAAAGAATCCTCCCCAAGCTCTAAACTACCCTGGAGCACAGCGCAACCATGACCAGCCTCACCTGATCCTTGAACAATCTTGTCCCACAGGTCCCTGAGGAGCATCAGTGAGCCGTCTGATCACAGTCCATTCAAAAGCATCTCAGTGTAGACTACAAAACAAATAAATAAATAAAAAGTCCTGTGGGAGTGGTGAGCTTTGAGAGTAGAGATCTTCTGATCTGAGAATAGCCAAGAAGAGATAGGACACCTTATAAAGAGTTTATGCTGTTTGTTTGCTTTCTAAATGCTCTTTTTTTTTTGTCTCTGCAGAAGAAAGGAAGTATAAGTGTCATTTATGCCCGTACGCGGCTAAGTGCCGAGCCAACCTCAACCAGCACCTCACCATACACTCGGTCAAACTGGTGAACACCGACGCCGAGCAGATTGTTACCGCTGTTACCAACGATGGCCCAGAGCTCAAAAACTGCCCCTACTACTACAGCTGCCACGTCTGCGGCTTTCAGACAGAGTTTAACGCTCAGTTTGTCAGTCATATGTCTCTTCACGTAGACAAAGAGCAGTGGATGTTCTCGCTCTGCTGTAGCACCTGTGAGTATGTGGGTGTGGACGAGGCCGAGATGAAAGCTCACATCAGTGCAGGGCACACAGGTAAGATCTCACCATTCTTACATTATACACATTACCTGTTGAAACCTTGAGTGGTGTGTGAGCTTGCTAGTTAAACTAGCATGACTATCTTGGTCAACCAGCTTTTCCAGAAAGACTACGCTGGTTAAGTCTTGCGGGTGCATCACGCCAGTGTTAGTTCTCTAGCTAGACTAGCATCTGACCAGTACAAACCAGTCTGGTCTTTTTAGCAGGGTGCCTAACATACCTCCTGATCTTGTTTTAAACACTTGGTCAACATTGGCGCAAGTCCATCATAATATTTGCATTTTTCTTTTGAAACTCAAAGAGTGCTTCTGGTGAAGTTGTAATTAGCTAAGATCAGAGTGCAGGAGTCCAGACTAAAAAAAATGCTAGACAGTCATGATTTCCTAAAATGAAAGACTTTGAAAATAAAAACTAAAAAGGTTTCAGACCGTTTTGTGAACCATAATGACTAACTCATTAAGAAAAACTGGTTTATTCATTTAGATGTTGTTGTGTACAGATTAATGTAATTAGTGTGTACAGATTGTATAATCAGACATAATTAGAAAGATGTAATTAAAGGGATAGTTCTGTAATGTATATAAATAATTACTATTAAGTATGATTAATTGCAATTATTTATATCAGCTGCCAGTAGTAACTGTAGCAGAATTACCATCAACTAATCTGTTCATTCAGAAAACATATAGTGTAAGTTCATATAAACTCTAAGAAGGGATATTTCCGTGGCCACAGAAAAATACCTTCTTACAGTATCACTATTAGAGCAAGGGTCGAAATCATAAAGGGACATTAATTTGCAATGCAGAATCAGAAACTAATTTAATTTGTGCAAAAGTTTTATTAACTGTACGTTAACTCACATAACTGAACACACACGTATAAATGCACTCACACATGGGGAAAGTGCAAAGAAGGCTTAAGGGTAAACCTTTAAGAAAAGCCAAAATTGAAGTCAGTTGACCACCTGTAAAACCATCAGTGCCGTTCATACCGGGTTTATAACTAATACTAAACCTCTGTTTCATTTAGTTATATGTACAATACTTGCATTGCCTCATTGGGGAGGGTCCGATGCAGTCTCGAAGTCCTGATGGTCCCAAGGTTGGCAATCATGTTGAGCTGAGAAAGAGATCTGACGCGATCCGTGGAGCTTGAGTTACCTGAAAAGTCAAGGTCTCGGCCCGGTGTAAAACTTAAGTGTTGCCGTGGAGTTAAATCCTCATCTTAGTGTCTCACAAGACTGCAGACTACGCTGTATCTGCGCTGCGTTTGCATCACGCCCGGGAGACGAGAGAGATGGTGGGGGTCCAGCATCCAGAAAAAACAAAAATCAAGGCGGGTCCCTGTCGTGAGCCTTTTGAAACATGTTGAGGTCACACCTCTTGTGGGTCAAAGAGCCAATAGTGTGTGGATAATTTGGAGGGAACTTTATAGCTCTTTGTTTCTAGGCATGGTAATTTGCATATGCACTGGATTGGAGGTTGATATACAAATTAGAAGAGATTCTTAAAACACTGAATGCTGCAAAGATACCAATATATAACATACACTCTTAATTAGATCATCTGAAGACGAGTCCTTAGATACCAAACACGAAATGTATTAATATTATGAGGTGATATTACCTGGTGATCTATCATAAACATACATAAAACAGTACAATATACACAATGACCTGAAGGATATGTGTTCACATTCCTGTGAATTAATTTAGGGAAAAGTCCATTGTCTTTTCAAAAGGGAGAACTAGTCAGAGTTGCTTTGTTCACATTCTTTTAAGCAATAAACCGGTGTTATCAGTCAGTCGCCATGGAATCAGAGGCCTGTTTTGCCTTCCTGAGGTGTTAGCTGCATTTTGGAGGAAGGGTCCACAAACCCTTATAGTTGCAGTTTGAGTTACCCACTGGGCTGGTAAAGCAGTATTAAAGATTATTTATTAAACGTAACCAATAGTTTTCGTCTGACTGGTTCAAATGCTACAGTTCACACAAAAATTTGAATTCTGTCATTAATTAATCTTTCCAAACCCATAAGACTATATCCGTAATACAAATTAATATATTGTTGATAAAGACCCAGAGCTTTTTGACCCTCCATAGACAGCAATGCAACTGAAACGTTCAAGGCCCAAAAAGGCAGTAAGGAAATTGTTAAAATAGTCCATGTGACTTAGTGGTTTAACCACAAAAAAAACAAAATGAACGACTTTATTCAATGATTCCCTCTCTTCCGAGTCAGTCTCAACCACAAATTAACGCCATGAAACATGCATGTATATTCCTTTCCTTATAAACAAGTTGCAGTGTATCGGGGTTCTGCATTAAATTGCTAGTTTTTGGCGTGAATGCACAAATTAAGGCTGACGGGCAAGAAAATAAATTGTTTGATAATGTTGTTATTTTTTTCTTTGCGCACAAAAATATTCTTGTAGCTTCATAAAATTATGGATGAACCACTGATGTCACATGGACTATTTTAATGATGTCCTTACTACCTTTTTTGTCCTTAAACGTGTGAGTTGCCTATGCAGGGTCAGAAAGCTCTCGGATTTCATCAAAATATCTTAATTTCTGTTCTAAAAATGAATCTTAAAGGTTTAAAACTACATAAGGGTGAGCAGTTAATGACAGAATTAGAATTTTGGGGTGAACTATCCTTTTATCTGATGCCAACTTTCAAAATGCACTACTAAAAACATTTTCCCAGCTATCGCCAATGGTACTATTTTCTTGCACAACTACAGTAAGATTGTAGTCTACAGACCTGAAGTGCAAGAAGCATTTTATATTGCATTATATATTTATACATTTTTATTGGTATTGTATTTACACTGTTTTGCAAGATTATGGGCTCTTAGCATAAATAATCTCAAAATCTGTTTACAAGAAGTTGAGGAAGAACTACCTGTTTGACCGAACACTGAACTTGGTAGGAGTGTTCGGAAAACTTGTCTTGCTGCCAACTACATTCAATTTAAAGCAACTAAAGCCTGCTTGCTAAATGTTGCTGCATACCATAGATTCTCTGAAACGGTAAGGTTTAATTCAGATATGCTACATTTGTCACCAAACAATTTTCACCAGTTGCTAAAGGGGTCTAAAACATGTCAATTTGTTTGAAAACTGTAGTTAGTTTTTAAGTTCCGTTTGGTGGCACTACTGATGCAGAAATTACACCGTTAAGGTCTGAATCACTGGGTGGATGTTGTTGACACAGAAACTCACCAGGGTTATTACAGACAAACAGCTCAATCTTCAGGTTGTGCGTGGGGTTCATTTTTAGTCGGTCATGGAACTGACTGAGGGTTCACATTTGAGTGGGCGTGTGAGTTTATATTTAACTGCGAGGCCTGATGTTATTAGACCCAAGGAGGCTGAAAAATCGATAGCCCTAGTCGCTCACAACTAACCATCCAAGTAGCCCAACACCGCCATGTCTCCCACACTCACCCTCACGCCACGGAGCTCGAGTCCACTTTCAGCAAGACAGTGAGCTCAGAGAGTGACAGCAAAAGAACAAGTTGGTTTGTCAACTGCGATTTAGCACCCTGCCAGAGACACCCTTTACTGCAGATTGGCTGACCTCGGGTCAGCGCCTACCAGCCCGCACTTCTTTGTCTCCTGCTTAGGAAGGTGGCTGAGAGTTGTGGCTGTCACCGGGGTGCCCGCCTGGCAGCTGTTCTCTCCATCACACAGGCTTTGCTTTACACTGCAGGTGTTCGGCCAAATCCTGGACGTTAATTCATCCTGATATTCTGTGTGCTGGGTACTGTAGCCTTATAGAGGCCATCAAGTTCAGGCGCGGAGATGAAGTCCTGCTCTTCATAATGCATACGAATCACAAAGCGCATCTGTATTCAAAGATGTCATTGCAGCTGACAAAAGATTAAACATGACCACCTACTCTGTATTCCACATGCATTTGCTCAAAGGAACGGCGGCCTTAACATGAGAGCGAAGCGTGCGTGTGAGCTGGTATCGGCCATTTCGTGAGCTCTGAGAGCCCTAGGGGAGAGCCGTGGCCTGAGATGCTCCCGCCATCTTAGCTGTGGCGGCCCTGACCTAGGCAGCCCCCCTCCCCTGCCGCTCTCAGGCACAGCGTAGATCAATAAGAGCGCAGGCTTGAGTGTTCTGGCTGCTTGGAAACAGAAGTCAGGCTAAACCCGCAAGAGTGCCTCTTAGGGAAGAGAGCCCGCCTCCCGACTTTTAAGGCTTAATGCCGCACTGCTCTAGGCATACATATTCCTGCCCGGCTCTCTGGGTGGATTCCGATCAATTGGAGGATTTTTCTGCCTTTTGCTTTACTCATTACAGAATTCATTATCAAACCTCAAGCGCTGAAAGATGCTCCTGCCTAATTCTCTGATGGCTTAAGCTAAAGCCGGGACTTTGATACCATCATGTCATCCGAATACGGAGTTTGTCTTATATTCAGGAAGTGACCCATAATATCTCTTTTTTTTTTTTTTTATCCCGCACAGGTCTCAATTCCAGAAGCCCTCTCAGTGAGACCAAGAGCACTTCCTCTTCTCTCTCAGCCCTCAGTGACTCCCTCAACAGCTCTGAAGGTGGAGATGTTGCCCAAGGTAACGAAGAACTAAAAAGCCTTTTGGCCCCGCCTTCTTCTGTAGGCAGTCAATCAAGCTCAGGCCCAGGAACAGAGGAAAAAGCTGAGAAAGGTGAGGCTTTTATATACTACTCTTTTTTTTAAGATTTTTTTTAAATAATAAATGGATACTTTGTTTCAGCAAGGATGTATTAAATCGATGTTTTAAATTGAAAGGTGACCATAAAGAGTTTTGCAGTACAAAAAATCTATTTAAAATAATTCTGTTCTTTTTAACTTTATATTCATAAAAGAAGCACACAAAAAAACACGGCTTCCACAATAATATTAAGCAGCACATATGTTTTCAGGATTTCTAATAATAAGAAATGTTTCTTGAGCAGCAAATTAGTATATAAGAATGATTTCTGAAGGATCATGTGACATGAAGACATGGAATAATGACTGCTGAAAATTCAGCTTTGCGTTACATAAATTACATTTTAAATTACATTTTAAATATTACAATAAAAAAAAGTTATTTTTAATTTTAACATCCCGTAGTATTACTGTATTTTTACTGTATTTATTTTATTTTATGATAAAGTATGCATAATACTTTATATATTATGCCTTTGTAAGCATAATGCATATTTCAAAAACATTGAAACATTTTTAGTGATGTCAAAATTTAAAAGGTAGTCTAGATTTTATATATATATATATATATATATTAAAAAAATACTTTTTTAGTAACTAAACATTAACATTCTCACAATATGTCTGTCTATAGAGATTGAAAACAGGTTGAGCTATAAAACTGATTAAATGTCTAATTTTTCATTATAACCAACTCATGCAGACACAGCATAATACACAGAGATGATAATGACATTTTTCTCTCTTCCTGACCCAATCCTTAGGCTTTGAATGCGTCTTCTGCAACTTTGTGTGTAAAACTCGACCTATGTACGAGCGGCACCTACAGATCCACCTGATCACGCGAATGTTTGAGTGCGACGTCTGCCACAAGTTCATGAAGACACCCGAGCAGCTCCTGGAGCACAAGAAGTGCCACACCGTCCCCGCTGGAGGGCTCAAGTAAGGAAAGCAAGTACAGCACGTGCCTTCCCACAACCTCACAGAACCCGCCCTCACCCTACCTCAGCCCCTACCCCCTCAGACAGGACACAGCCCAGGTTTTAAAAAGAGTCTATCCAGGAGCACTGGTCGATGTTTCAGAAATGAGCTCAGTTCATCGAGCAGTGCTTCAAGGTAACCTCTCTGTGGAGCTGCATACAGTAAAAGCATGTTATAGACAGAGTTCCTGAATGTGCCTGAAAAACTGAAAAAGAACACTACTATATTGAGTAAGAGATTTAAAACCCAACTTTACAGCTAATATGTTGTGAATGTTATGAAACATTCAAACAAAGTGCAAGTTGTTCCAAACCTGTATAAGTGTTGAGCACAAAATAATATATTTTAAAGAATAGGGGTGGGTATGGAAAAAAAAAAAAAAAAAGTTCTAGAAGACTTTAATACCGAAAGAACAATTTTTTTTACCAATTTTATAAAATCTGTAAAAAAAAAAAAACACCACACCTACCTAAAAAAAATTAATAAAATAAACTTTTTTAAGGTTTATAAAGACTCAAGGAACAAAAAAGCACAATGGAACAAAAAGTATCAAACTCAATACCCAGCCAAACTGGTAGCCATTTACATCATTAGTACATTTTCCATGCAGTGGAAGTCAGTTTTTACCAGAATTCTTCAGAAATGTATTATTTTGTGTTCAACAGAAGAAACTCCTAAATGGACGCTTTCAAGCTTTAATCATGATACACACCCTAGCTTTAAAAATGTTAAATATCGGCTCATCTGGTTCACATATCGATCAGAATGATTCATGATCTGGTTGTAACACTTTTCAAGTTAACAGCTTATTGAAGGCCGTAAATAAGAAATTCAGTGTGTACAGCACACAAGGCATATGGGCCTTTTTTTTCATACTTTTTGAAGCTTTTCTTATCTTTGATATTTATTGTATTTGCAAAGATAAGAAATAATGGAAAATATTGTTGGTAAAAC
Source organism: Enteromius fasciolatus (assembly GCA_032361145.1). Lineage (NCBI taxonomy): Eukaryota > Metazoa > Chordata > Actinopteri > Cypriniformes > Cyprinidae > Enteromius > Enteromius fasciolatus. Next base: position 6,379,024 of record JAUMHR010000042.1, on the reverse strand, counting down.
TTTAGAATAGGGAACTCTTATTCACTACTAAGTATGACTTTCCCCTCAATAAAGTCCTAATTTGCTGCTTATTAATAGTAAGGTAGTTGTTAAGTTTATATATTGGGTAGGATTAGGGATGTAGAATAAGGCATTAATATGCGTTTAATAAGTACTAATAAATGGCTAATATTCTAGTAATATACATATTAGTCAGCAACTTTTTCAAAAAGACTAAAATAAAGTGTTACCATTATTTTATACGAGTTTGGAACAACTTGGTAAGTGCATTGCTAAAAACTTTAAAACTTCATATTTTGATTTACAAAAGAAACAATAAAAACCTTTTTCTTTTTTTACTCATCAATGTTTAGGGAAGCGAGCCTTCCCCGCTTTCCAAATATTATTGACAGTCAGGGACACTTCCTGCAGGTGAACACAAATCACAGGCACTTTCAGGAACGAGACCCTTCCTTTGAAAAGCCTGTGGTAGACATTACTGCAAAAGGTCTGGGCCCGCATGTGAAAATCTATCTGAAGAAATCACAACAAGCCAGTCAGCACTTGTCCATCTGTTGAGCAGCTCCACTGCCAAGACCATTAGGCTACAGTTCACACTGTTCTTTCTCAGCCTGTCATAACCGCCACCACAGATACAACAACACATTTAAACACAATGAATACTCATCTGAAGGCAAATACACACTCAATTTCCAAACACTTACAACAACATACTGACCCCCAAGTTGAGATCTTGTTTTGGGGCTTTTTTTTTTATGCTTAACACAAGGTCCAGTCTTTGATATTTTCTGTTGTATTTGTCTAGTTGTTTGACATACATAATTCATGTCTTAAGGTCATGTATTTCAGATTTCATTGCCTCATCTTGTCATTTATGGCTATGCTTTCCCATGCTAGACACATTTAATAGTGTGTAGTTATCACTCATTAGAGCGCTTAGCCATTACCACAGGTAAAGGAGGAAAATAAACTTAGATCAGTAGCAATATTGAACGAACTTGGAGGGACAGACAGTACTTTACTTGGGGTATTATTTAGCATGTATGATAAAAAGCAGAACAAGAAGTTTAGTTTGAGAATGTTATATTCCTCATTTTTTCCACTAAAAGATGATACGTCTTTAAATATTATTTTAAGATGACTGTGAATAGTTCTGTTTTCTGCCTTTTATTCAAAAATGTATCAGATGGTAACTTATTTAGTTAAAAAACACTGGAAAAACGATGAAATAACAAAAAAAATCACTGATTATTTTGTATTCACAGTATTTGAGCAAATAGAGGTCAGCATTTTAAACAACTGCTGTTTTGACTGTGTTCTTACATTCTGAATCTGTAATGGTTCAGTGACTCTGAGGTTTTAAGTGTGTGTGGTCGGCATTAATGTTACAGTATATGTATAGCAGCTGACTGCTTACAAATCACTGCATGTTTTTCTTTTTTTTTTTCATGGGATCTTTCTCCCACAGCAGGGTTCCAGTTGGCTGGATTAATGTCTGCTTATGAATATTCCATACAAGGTGTCATAGTTTGGAACTGAACTGTATATTTTTATGTATAAATACCTGCACTTAAGTGTCCTTATCTTAGACATATAGTCTCTGGGGATTCTCTGCTAATTCTATACTATTTACGTAATCCCATATAAGACGTAACCAAGAAAAGCAGCAGTAAATACACCCCAAAGGAAAATGTTACTCCTCAGAGGTTACTTTTTCATAACTCAATGGAATATTCATTTGCGGTTTGTTGAAACAACTGTATCAACCTTGTCTTAAACGGTTCTGAGACATACCAAAAGATTACAGAGCTATGACATTAAAGAGATTTTGTTTTTAATAAGACAGTCTTCAACATGACTAATATGTTTTTCGGATTAAATGGTTTGCTTTTGATCCCAACCCCAAAGCAAAGTGTTTTTTAACAAACACTTATAGTTTAACTTCCCTTCATAATGTTTTAAGCCAACTATTACCAGGCTGGTCTGTAATTGAGGTGTACCAGTGGAATATGTTGTATGATGTCATACTTTCTGCTGGCGCACATTTGGTTCATTAAAAAAAATAAAATAGTTAATGGAGAAATATTTATGATTAAATTCAATTTAATCATTAATAAAATTTAATCATAAATATTTCTCCATTCTTAAAACAAGAAAAAACTAAATTGCCAGTGGAATGCCATACTTTACCAAAAATAAAAAAAATGTTTTATGTATGTTTCGAGATTGTGGTAACACTTTAGAATAGGTAACACTTGTTAACTATTAATTACGACATTTCCATAAATACATTCCTAATTAATAGCTTTTTTTATAGTAAAGTAGTTGTTAAGTTTAGGTATTGGGTAGGTTTAGGGATGTAGGTCATGTA
>JAUMHR010000042.1:6339195-6360627 GCA_032361145.1 Enteromius fasciolatus | reverse complement strand
GTAAGGTCTTACATAGACAGGTGTGTGGCTTTCCTAATCAAGTCCAATCAGTATAATCAAACACAGCTGGACTCAAACGAAGGAGTTACAATTCTGTGTTTTCCTGTCAATTTAAATGATTTTAGCAAATGGCTGCAATTTAACAGAGTGAAAAATTTAAGGGGGTCTGAATACTTTCCCCACTGTAGCAGAAAGGTGTAAAGACAAAGCAGGTGAAATGTTTTCAGCCCTTCTGATAAAGCATGAGTGTAAGATTATAATTCCACAACAAACGAAAATACATTGAACACTTGGCATCCAGGCGACCCAACCGCATTCTCACAACAACTGTAGCGCGTCTCAACACCTCCCGGCACTGTGAGAGAACACATACAGAGTAGATGAAGCTATAAATAAAATGTAACTTTTAAAAAGACATTCTAAGCCGTTCTTACCTCGGTTCTCTATGACTTTACCATAATGATAGTTACACTCTTCTCTGCGGGTGTGCCTTCCACTTTTGTCAACAGAAAACGTTGCTCCACATCGACAGCAGATTCTCTTCAAAGCTGTAACCAGAGAATTCCTAATTATCCCAATAGCTTCGGTTCAGATACGATCAAGTTAAATATTGTTTTGCCAAATTGATTACAGTGACTTGAAAGCCACAACTCAGACATGATTGAGCACGAATCACTACACTTACGGTCACTTATGCCCTTCTTGGTATCTCCATACTGGATGGCAAAATCAGTTTTATCCTTATTTTTACGAGGGAAGTTGTTTGCTCGTAACATGTCCTCAGATAAAATGTGTTCCTTTAGTTGCTCATAAAGCGCCAAATCACCTGCACCAATAAAAAGAGACACTCAAATTCATCTAAATAAATAGATATGTGAAAAGATGGCAAAAAAACCCCTAAACAAATAGGGCACGTAAACTTGTTAATAGCAATAGATTGATAGCATGAATGCTCAATTCAATTTAAAGACCCCTGAAAGAAAAACACATCAACTTCTGCAAACTGTTTCAACATTCACAATAACAAGAAATGTTACTTCAGCAGCAAATCAGTATATTAAAATTACTTCTGATCGTGTGAAACTGCAAAATGACTGCAAAACTCTTTTAAAACTCTGAAAAAAAAAAAAAAATTATTCAAATAGAAAATGTTTAATTTTTTTTTATATATATATATATATATATTTCACATTACTTTTTTTTTGCTCAAATAAATGAAGACATTTCTTCAAATAAATAAAATAAATTTCTAAATGAAATGAATACACAAACTATTAAATAGTATGGTATATAGTCCCATTGTGTGTTGGTATACAAATAAATACACAGAGAAACTCCCTAAAGCAAAATTATTTTTAATTACTACAACAACAACAAATAAACAGCACAATATGAAAAATAAAGTACAGTCTACTGTGCATTTTAATAAACTCGAAAAAAGAATTATAGCGGCACAGGTGAACACTCTAGTTTGACCCTGAAATGAGAGCCAGCTCTTACCGGGTCCCTGAAGTGCTTGAGTATTTAGTGGTACATTGCCTCTAGACACATGCTGATCTCTCTCACTGGGAGCTGTAAGTACATATAAGGAGGGTGACCTGATAGGAGTGTACAGTGCAGTAAACAAAAGTAGTGGCTGCAGTAATTTGAACAAATGCACATGCATAAATATAACATGCATACCTTTGGCAGGCAAGATGTTTTGGTTTTTAAGTCTTTTGAGTGCGTTGACAGCTATGCTTAGATACTTGAGCTTATTGATACTGCGGTCATAAACAGTTTTTTCTTCTGCCAGTGCCTAGAGCATTGAAATACACACACATTAGAAAACACAGTCAGGACTTTAAATAATGCATTATCTCTCACACAGACCTTCTCAAACGCATCTTGCACAGTCACAGACGATTTCAGGAACTCCTCCACAAAGAGGTTGACGTAGCGTTGACGAACATCATGTGGCACCTTTACCCCAACCTCTTGGCGTACTTTTGCTTTTCGCTTGACACCCATGGCCTATTTAATGCACAAAAATATCCTTATCATAACACGACAAAAAGAAACTACAAAATGTATGTTACAATCTATTTAAAAAAAAAAAAAAAAGTCTCAAAGACTGACACGGACAGACTAGTAGAGCGAGGTAAACCTTAGCTGGTGTGTAGTTGGCCAGTTGTGGATGAAGTGGAGTTTGTGAATAATGAAATGATGGAGGCGGCTGTGGTGCCCGTTGAATGGACATTGTGGTAGGAATTATCGTCAGAGGTAAAGCACAATTTCCCTCAGGTACGATAAGGTGCACGTTTGCCCCCAGCTGTACAGTAGCGCCAACCGGAATAATACCAACACATGCTTAAAAATAAACAAATACATGAAACAAGTAAATGCCAATTTCTCTAAATTAAGATTAACTAATTTGATAAGATTGGAACAGTATATGATGCTTACGGTTTTGCACTGTACTTGGATGAATGACATGGGGTGTATAAACCTTCTTTGGAGCACTGCTTATGGTCTGGGACCCTTTCACAGCAGTAGTCAAAATGGCTGCTCTTCTTTGGCATAACTGAGTTCTGGAGGGAATGGTCAACTGGGAACCTCCTTCTCGTAGAGGGACCATAATCTGTTGTTTGGTTTTATTGGCTAGCTGTCATATAAAGATAAAGTCAAAAACAGCATTATTATGATCAAAATTCAGTTTGTTCTACAAGTTTTGAGAGCAAGTATATGTATGTGTATGTGTATACACATATACACACACTCATATATACATAAATAATATTCATTTGTTGAAAAGAAAACGGTTACATTTTTTTTTTTTAAATAAAAGAAAAATGTACTTTTATATTAAAACACAGAATGAATCATCTCACACCTCAAATTTTGCCACATGTGCCACTCTTTTCTTTAGCACAGCGACTGAATTGGACTTCTCTGTTTCCTGGGCCTCTAATATTTCTTCCTGAAAAACACAAGGTGCATAAATTCCCACTTAAAAATTTGGGGTCAGTGTAAAAAAAACACCCAAAAAACCCCAACTTATTTAGAACACAGTTCCTTGACAAAATAACATTCAATCTGCAATGACAGCTAACTGCTGAAAATTAATGTTAAAACATATTCAAATAAATTAAAACTAAAAAAATTACACAGTATGTGAATACTTACAGGTGGATCGCAATGAACCACAGAATCTTCATTTTGGTTGGCTTCCATGAAGATTCTGTAGCATTCTTCCATTGGGTCAGATTCTGAAAGGTCAGAGTACCTAAGCTCCTCATCAGAACTCGAGTCAATCATAATTGCTTCATTATTACTTCCTGCCACTGCTGCAAAAGCAAATGTCTGTGAAGCGACAGGTATGTCACAGGGAACAGTTGTTCTTGGGTTTAGTTGACCAATTGGTGCCGAAACTGTTCCAGTGTCAATCCCTGAAACAAATGCAGGCATATTCTGAACAAATGGTTCGACAGGAGTTTTTGAAGTAGTATGCCAAGATGTTTCAGCCAGGTTTTGAGAGTGTGGACCATATCTGTGCTCTTCTACCTTAGGTAAGGACTGAGATGAGACCATGGCAAAGTACTGTTGAAGTGCTTGTTCTTGGGAATTCTTGCTAGAAGAAGTAGAAGAAATCACTTCTGACTTTTGAGTATAACTTGAGAAGTCAATTTGCGGTTCTGTTTCAAAAGTTGCATCTTGTACAACAACCGCAGGAGTCGGTGAGGAAATATATTCATCTGCATACACAGAATTGACAGGAAGAATCTTAACTTGATTGCATTTGATCCTCTCACTCTCACTTCTCAGATTGTCTAGACACGTAGAAATGTCATGCAGGACGTTTTCCATGTCATGAGCCTTTTCCTCTTTTTGTGCAACAAATGCTTCCATGTTGAGATTTTTAGAGCTATCTGCTTCAGACACAGGCACTTCTGTTATGTCCTCCAGAAAGGGCTTGGATTCTATTACTGAGTGCTTTGTAGTGATTACCTGTTTGTTTAAGGGCCCCTCATTAGTCTCTTTACCATCTTCAGCTGGGGCATCGCTAATAGGGCATAATGTGGGTAGTTCCTTGGTTGTTGCTTCACACTGCTTTGAAAGCTTATGTTCATCTTCTAGAGGTGAAACATCAATGACAAGTTCCCCTTCAGAAGACTCTTGTTCTTGAGGAAACATTACAGGTTTCGCGGAGTTTCTTTCTTTCTCTTGGTCAACCACTCTATTTTTAATTTCATGAATTTGAAGTCCATCAGGAGACAACCTTTCCTTGTGCTTCCTGGGTTTTGTTTGGTCATTCGCAAGAAGATCATTATTCCCCTCAGGTAAACGTGGAGTATTCTTGTCTTTCGGCTTGGTCCTGCGTTTTACCCGATCTTTTGCTGAAGGTGAAATGTCAATGACCAAGGTACCTTCATCGTCAGATTCATCAAAATGACGGGAAAGGGGCTGAACATTTTTTCCTGTGCGGTTATTCTTCAGGCTGTGTTCAGTATCCACTTTATCGGTTGACTTTAGCTTGCAGTCTGCTGAGCTGCTAGATAATAAGTCTGCTGAGAAATTGGAACAAGGGTCATATTCCAAATCAGTCTTGGGTTTGGCACGATCAACCACATACTTGAGACTGCTGGTTGTGGAAACCGATTTTTTGGATCTCAAATGGTTTCCATTCTGGTCTTTAGCCTTACTGTTGGTGGTTTTCAAATATTTCTCAGAGCAAAGACCTGCATCTGTCTGCACGAGGGACTGCGATGTCCGATAGCGAGACAGTCTTTTTTGTTCTTTCTCCACCTCACACTTTACTGCCTCTATTTCTTTGTTGATCTTCTCCAATTCCTCAAGGCAAGCATAACTGTCCTCAGTGGTGCGAGGGGCTCCGTTGGCAGAAGCAACTGCAGGATCTCCAAGTTCTAAATGTGAAGCAGAGGAAAAGTTTTTCAAACAAAAAACAAAATCCAGAAAACATAATTAAAGGGCACAATTTGTTATACATGTTTTTTAGCCCCTTTGTTTGGGAAATTACTTTTAGAATATTTACAGTGGGAAATCTAGAGAAATAGCTAATTTGATCAAAATGTCAGCAAAAAAATGCACTGAATTAACTGAGGTCATGCACTGGCATAAAACACATTTTTTTTGCACGTAGCTTAATAGAAGGTCTAGTATTTATATTAGGTAGGTATACTAGCCTATTTATATCAGTGAATCGGTTCTTTCGGATTAAAAATCGGTCGGGATTATTCAAAATCATTATTTGACGTGAAGTTAGTTATACATTACCACGTGACATAGTAAATTACTTACTATTACAATTTCAATGGCTATCAAAGCCCGACATTAATTCGTGCACATTTCTTCTACGCTGCTACTTGCACCCATTAATCAAGGAAGCATCTATTCAAGAAGGCATTCATTGCGAATCTTTTAGAAGCGGTCATCCAGTTCTACTCAAATGCGTTTCCTAACCTTAAATGTAAAATAACAACGATTCATTATTTTATTTACCTGTCGTAGTCACGCCAAACGTATCGTCTTTGCCGTGATTATACAAACAATGAGGTCGTTTGCATCGTCCCCATCGAAGATAGGGACAATCAATTTCGTGGAAGAGAGCTGTGGAAGGAAACATAAGAGCAACACGAAATACCGAGTTATTCTGTGGACTGCTGATTGTCAATATAACGCATTTTCTCTATCTCTTGTGAGGTTCAACTTCTAACGATGACATTTTTCAAAAGTTTTTTTTTAAAGATGTAAAACAGAACAAAGTCAGTGAGAGGAAAAAGGTGCTCTCATCAAAACTATGTAGCGCTTGTGGAATTGGGAAGAACTTTGGCTACGTCACCGGCTGGTAGAGTTTTAATTAATCCGTACCCAGGTGTGGCTCATTGTTAGCGATGTCTGAATGAGCCGAATCTTTTCAATGAATCGCTTGAGTTGAAAAATCACTGAAAAGCGGCTCGTAATTCACATGCTGTTTAATATAATTTTCTAGCGAATTATGGCACGCAAAGCATCACACAATAAAAAGAAATGCACCCCCTTTTTCAAACCTTCGAATCAACAACAGGAGTTTGCAATGATATAGGCTAAATATTACTTTCATCCTTCCAACAAAACTATTTAAAATATTGAACTAGATTTTAACATTTCACTCAGCACCACAGTGGCAAAGGTTGTTGATGTCAGCCTGACTTAAATAATCTGCTCATGATGGAGTTAAAGTGTAATATGTATGGAGGGCAGGTAGAAGGAGAGGTTTGTTCATTCCATACCCATATTTTTTAAAACTTTACTTTTATAGGAATGCAGTGAGAGAGATGAATGGCACACTGCTCTTGATGTCTCTTTTTCTTTCGTCTTAACGTTGGGCCAGTTGCATAAAACTTAGCCTTCATGTTAAGAGCTAGTCTGACCAACTAGCAGTTAGCCAGGAGTAATTTTTTGAATTCAACTTAGACTCACCTAAATTTTTATGTAACTGAATTTTAAAAAACTGTGACTGAGTCTTAAAGGAAAAATTTAGCTGACTAACTACTTTATGCAACCGGTCCATATGGAGTATGAAGGCCGCTGGCCTGTTTGACAGGCGAACTGCCACGTTGCTGTCTTTTGTTTAAATTTCTGTAAATCTATGATGTTATTATATTGTTCTCTAAAGGGACTGTTGGTCTCGCAGGCAGCCAGCAGCTGAATTCACTTTGGCTGGCAAAGCAAGCAATTAGACCCGGGATTAAAAAGGATTGAGTTTAGAGGCCTGAGGAGAGTTTGCCTGCCATCTCGAGACACTCCATTACCATCAAGAACACAAGCCATGCTGAGTTACCGCTTGAGGGTAGAGGCAGAAAAAGCCACTCGGCGCTGCCAGGAAATACATTTGTATATGAAGAGGCTGATTTTGACATTAGCGTTGTGGAGGCAATAGTATAACCAGTGGGACCATGGCCTGATCAAACCCTGATTTTGGGACAGAGACCAGATGGAATCCATTAAGCGAAGACGGGCGGGCGGGCGAGTTATTCAAAGGAATTCATCTCTATTTGATAGCATCATTCAGTAGTTGCTAAGAATAATTATTCGCTCAAATATATTACCACAGGTCAATTGAGCTCTCTTATTTCTGAAGCAGACATTTTCTTTTTGAATCATTTAGCCTTGGGAGCTGTACATTTGCACATACAAAACAATACCTATAATATTATAGTTTTCATTTGCCATTCCTAAACTTTAAAATTAAAGGTTTAAATTCACAGTTCACCAAAATAAAAATAAATAAACTTCTTTCATCATGGCTCGTGCTCATGTCATTCCAAACATACGACTTTCCAGTGATAAGTAGCCTATTTTTTGTGTCCACTCAATGTGAAGAACAGTGGGGAAGGAGTCCAATGTCAGGCTTGGAATTTTTTTGAATTGTTTTTGGGTGAACTATCCCTTTAAGGTACTACAAATATAATATTTATTCTGCAACAGTAGAACACCCCATTGATGTGATACTGTAATTTGCAGATGTGGCCACAGGGATTACGAAAGGCTTATCGCAACAGAGCTGAAATCACTTTAGTTACAGTTGAAAGGACTGCCGGTCTAGTCTAAGTGTGCCAGCCGAAGTTTGTATTACTCCCTTGCACACTTCCAGGGTTGTCCCATTAGTTTGTCACTCATAGGATCGCTTTGCAGCAACCGAGTTCACAGCCCTGAAGGAACTGCCTTACGCACTCATCAGTCACTAGAGAGACGGCGAGGCAGCCAGCCGAGCACACGCACATGTGAGTGTAAAGAGAGGCAAATAGCACAAACACAGCAGGGAGAGACTCCAGTGAAACTACAAGGAACTGTTGCTTTATAGATGGGCTGGGGCTACATTTATAATAAATAGGGCCCGAATAGAGTAGCATGTCATTGTTCAGTTTGTTATTCTTTCTTTATTCTTTTTTTGAATGCTAACATGATCTCAGCATGCATGGCTGTGAATGCCTTCTGATTCCAGATCAAATGTGGCTTTATTATGTGACTTTTTTGCCCTTTTAATTTATGCAAAAATACACACAGTTCACACATGTGGATTTGTGTGAAACAATCAATTTGTAGGCTAATTGTTTTTGCCAAGGCTATACACCTGTTCATCATAATAAAGAAAACAACTTTCTTTCTTTTTTAAAATAAAGCCTTATTTATTTAACCGAAGAGCTCAGATGCAAAAGCCTCTAAGTGCTGTTTGAAATGCTCTTCAAAAATTAGCGTTTTTATCAGGCTCCTATGTGTAGGTTCTTTTCGTTGCTATTAAAGTGAAATAACCGAACATATAAGAAAAATACTAATTTTAGGTAACATTACCAACCGAATTGCCTCAAAACAACGAGTATCGAAAAATCGATACCTAAAGGGGTTAATCTCATCCACGTCAGTGAGCCAACTAAACTGGAGCACTAGCCAGTGTGTTTGACCAGAAGTGTGTAAAATAGCCTTATGTTATTTACATCATTTACACGACTGCACGTCACTTCTGTCTCTACAATAAGTTGTGCTTTCACACACATACATAGACGTGCGCGCGCCGCACACACAAGTGAGCACACTCCCGCTTTCAATAGTATTTTTCTATATTTAAGACGTCTTGCGTCTTACTAAATGAGGACATAAATACAGTAGACTACATGAAAAACTTCTCCAGAACTGCTCCGAGGGTTACTTCAAGAACATTTGACCGCTTCATTTGAGTAAATCTATCATCATATCATGTACACACAGAACTGTAAAGGTACTCATGGCAAGCCTTCAAAATAAAAGTTAGATTTGGACATGGTAGCAGAAATATATTACTATTGTTCAGTAGAATGTACATAAAAGGCTACTGCACAAATGATTAAAACAGTATTTCTTCAGTGTTTTAAACTGTAATATAAAATTCCCTTTATTTTCCAACAATAAAATGAAATCTTCATTTATTAAAAGACAAATGTTTTATGTCTTAAAAAAATGTAAATGCACAACATTTTCAGATAGGAAAAAATTATAAAGCTATTGTAAGAAGATTCACTGTGTTGAATATATTTTTTTTCTGTGTAGTGGCTCAGGAGATGAGGTTTCTGAGGTTTATTGAATTTTTTTTTATTGGAATAATATTTCAGCAATTTTAGAGTTTTTACTTTTGATCAAATAAACAGAGCCTTGGCGAGATATGGTAATATGTTATAAGAGACTTCCATAAAAAACCCCACAAACTTTTATACCATTCTATACTTCTATAGAATTTACAACGAGATTCCAGTGAGACCTTGGGTGCTGCATGTTCTTACAACAGTCTTTCTAAATGTTAAATGTGTATGTATAAGCACTGTTTAGGCTGTGACATGATATCATAAACAGAAAAGGATTCCTCCAGACAAAGCACAGTTTTGGGCTCTGCGGGTACAGTCCAGACACAGATCTAACGCATCTCCGCTTACAGAGAAGGGCCAAGAGCTTTTATTTGTGATTGATGGAGAGGGCGGCCCTCAGGTCTTTGGAGTTCATCAGTATTCACAAAGCATTCCAGTCTGAGTCATAAGACAGAAGCACAAGGCATAATGACTAGAAAGCATGTGCACAGGAGGCAGGACGTGTCTGTACGCAAACACGCACAGCTTGCAGAACAAAAGCGATGAGACCAGGTCACATGAACTTGGGATTTATTGATACAGAACAATGCTGGGATACAACATGGCAGCATTCGACGTGGCTCGTTCTCTTAAGAGTTTGTAAATCTCAGTTGTGGTACATCAGGACAGGAATGAACAGGACTGGAATCGCAGTCAGCATATTCTGAGTCTGTAAGGGGCAGGCCAACAGCACACTATTGTAGGCTGAGACAAACAGCAGTGGCATGCAGAGGAGCTCATTTACATAATGGACAAAGATCTCTCCAGGTCTGCAGGTCCATCTAGTGTCAGCCTGAGAGAACACCAACTACTGGAAAACATTCTACTGTATGAGCTCATTCAAATTCATGTAATGGAGCAATGATGTAAGAGCAGCAATATCATCTGCTGACTTGAATGTAATTGTAAAAATGACTGGTTCTGGTTTCAGTGATTTGTAACAAGTGCCCCAAGACTTTACAAAAGTTTAGTCTTTTATCGCAACAGTATACCACAGTAATGTTAGTAATTTACATACAGTAGCATCTGTGTACAGTCAATATGATTTCTATTTAAAAAAATTCATGAATATAAAACAGTATTCTGTCGAAAAGGTCAAAAGTCATTTACATGGAACATAGTCTCCCATGAAGACAACAAAAACTAACAGTACTGTCTTCTATCAAATGTCATTATTTTCCATACATATACATTTTCCATACATAATTATCTAAAAGAGTTTATATATATATATTTTTATATTGTTATAAAAAGATACTGTATTCTGAAAAAAATGTTTTTAATTTAAAATGTTTGCAGGCATATCAAATATTTACATATAGCTTTTCAATTTTGTAAAGAAAATGTTAAAGAATTGTATATTTTTATATTACTGTATAAGAAAATTGAATGTTATATTTTATTATTGGTGAATATTTTATTGAATTCATTTTATTGGTCATTAAAGAACAAATGTTTGCTAATGTTTTCCACCCAATACGACTGTTTTCAAGCAAATGTGTTTATATATACTTCTCAGAATTAAAGTCAATGAAGTAAAATAAATTATATACTGTATATATATATGTGTGTGTGTGTGTGTGTGTGTGTGTAATTCTAGTCTTTTTAAAAATAATTTTATATATATTATTATTGTATATGCATAATAAATTATTAAGATGTTTTAAAATGTAAATTATTTTAAGTATTATATTTTATATATTATTATTTAATAAGATCAGTGTAAATGTTTGTAGGCAAGTAAAAACCAAATAATAATAATAAAAATAAATAATTAGAGGCCCAAGTGGACCAACAGAGAATATTTTATTGTCGAGTCTCGTACAAGTAACATGATTCATGTCAGAAGTATCAAAAGTTATTAATCATTTAATTTCTTTATCTTTAAATACAATTTCCCCAACTTTGCTAGATAATACAGAGACCGTTATCTCACCTATAATAATTACCATATCAAGTCATCAGTCATTAAATTCCTTTAAAACCAGATGAATCACAATAAAAAGTAATCAAATCTTGTAAGACTCAATCTTTCTATTACTTCTTTCCAATAAGCCTTGGTTTATAGCTTCCCCTGGATCAGCCTTCCATCACTGTACAGTGGAGAACACTTTCAGAAGGAGGTCAGCAGCAAGGCCTGGTGAGATGTCTCCACACGTGACCCTTCGTTCCAGCTCCGGGAGCTGGGCACGCACAGCTGGATGCTGCTGGAAGTGGCGTAGAGCGTTCTCCTGGATCAGATTCCACAACCATACCTTCTGCTGAGTTTGCCGCCGGACACGGAGCTCCCCGTTGCTCAGCATGGCGTCCCGGAACTGTAGCATGGTATCCCACAGCTCAGGCACACCCTGCCCCGTCTGAGAAGATATGCGGACCACCTGACCACAAAATGGGAAAGAGCAAGAAAGCATATAAAATCTGCTGGTGTATATGTGGACAGCTAAAGGAAGACGATAAACAGAAAACAGAGGAAGAAATCAATGGAGAGAACGGAAGCGGGAAGATGCTATACTTTTGAGCTCGCCCACACACATCACTCCATCCTCGTTTTCACTGTAAGACCTATATACTACAGTCTTTAGGGAGGGTAAAAAAAAATTAAATCAATAGGACTGTCACATTCTCCAGTGCAGGGATGGAGCTCAGAAATCATGCTGCTGCGAGGAGACAAAGGCTTTAGCGGTTTCATCCATGTGGGTGGCCTCTAATCAGTGAAATGCATGAGGCAGCATTTGGCCATTCAAAGGACTGCCTATGTTGGCTCTGTGCCCTGCGGGTAAGAAGTAATACTGGGGGTGAAGGGACAAAGAGGAAAGACTTGACAACTCAGAGCAGAGCATGATGGGAAAAGACAACATACTACTCCGCTGGCCAGGACAGTTCTTTTTAATAATAAGGATACATAAATAAAACATGTTTAACATTTGGAAGAAGGAAATATGTTAAAAATAAGAAGAGGGCTATATCCACAAAACCAGTTAAGAGTTAACAGTAAGATTTTTAAAGTTTCTGCTCACCAAGCCTGCATTTATTCGATCCAAAACACAGTAAAAGCAGTGATATTCTGAAATATGTTTACTGCTTTATATTTGAATATATTTTCAATTGATTGCTCTGATCAAAGCTAAATTTCCAGCATCGTTTCTTCAGTCTTCAGCGTCTCATGATGCTTCAGAAATGATTTGAATATTCTCATTTGCTGTTTAAGAAACATTTATTGTTTATCTTTGATGATTGTGCTGCTAAATATTGCTGTGGAAAAACATTTTTATTATTCAATGAATAAAAAGTTAAAAAGAAAAGCCTTTATTTGAAATAGATTTTTGCATGTACTGTCACTTTTGATCATTTTAATACATCCTTGCCGAATAAAAATATATTCTTAAACATTTCTTAAAAATCTTACTGACCCCAAAGATTTGAATGGTAATGCTTGTGTGAATCTTTTCCTCTAATATCTACAAAAATCAGCTGTCTTTGAATTCTGAAAAGAGCTAAAACCATTTAGATTCTTTAAATGATTATTCTCTCTTATTCTGTTCCTCAGTCCGTATCCGGAGCAGACGGTGTATCAGCACAAAGAGATGATCTTCATCAGAAACCAAAACACCTAGATGAGCTCCGTCGACAGATCACCGGAACCAGATGCACACAAACACACACTAAGTCCTCTACACAATCTGACAAGTGCTTAATATTGAACTGGAAATTAGGTGCTGGGCGTCCGGCCAGAGGAGAACTCGCCCCAACTAAATCTGGTTTCTCCATTCTCTCATGGATGGGGTTTTGGTTCCTTGCTGCTGTAGCCTCTGGCTTGCTTAGTTGATGATAATCACTAGAAATTAGGTGTCCGCATTTTGTTTACAGAGACCGTCTCTGCATTTGATAAATAAACAGTTTAATCTCGTCATTATACATTCCCATCACTCTGTTCTCCAAACAGCACTATATAAATATTGATTGTGAACCGTTGCAGATCAGATGGTCATACTTTTCATTAAACAAAAAAAATGTAAATTGTTTTATTGCAATTATTGTTTTAACTCACGGCCCACACAACCAAACACATATGCTTCCGCGGCCCACTGCAAAAGAATTTAAACAATCCCGCTTTTTGTGTCGGGTTAACTAAGTACTCAGAAGCAAGGATGTTAATTGTCTTTATTGAATAAACTGGTAATGTATTGAATAAACAGAAAATATACATAACGGATCAGCAAACTAGACATTTTTTATTATATTAACAATATTACAATTTCTATTAATAATAACTGGCGGCCCCCCTGCACTACTGTCGCGGCCCACAGGTTGAAAACCACTGTTTTATTGGAATGAAAAGCATGATTATAAAAGCAGCGCACCTTTGGTTTCCAGACTTTGGACTTCTTTCGGAGTAACTTCAGGGCACTTGTGTATTCTGCCTGTATCCTCCGTGCTGGGACAACCAAATCGCCATCTGATTTTGTAACCACCACCAAGTCAGCCATCTCAATGATTCCTCGTTTGATTCCCTTTTTGAAAAAAAAAAAAAAACCCAGAATAATCCACTCTCAACAAGAACATCACAAACCTTCACAACATAAGCATCACCTATTATATGAAACATAATAGGTTCAGGAAATTCGGATAATGTCCTATGGCAGTAATTTACAATACAGTTAAAGGCATTCATTTTCAAATAAAATGTAAAAATATCGTTCTATAATATTCTTTTATGTTTTACTTACAACTTCTGCCCAAGAAAATATTTGATATAAAATGTATTAAAATCCATGAAAGTTTGCTAAGGCCCCGGGCTCCTTTGTAGAGAACCACTTCTATGGGAACAGGGATGGAGTAAAGGAAGTGTGTATACCTGTAGTTCATCGCCCCCTGCTGGTGGGATCAGCAGCACAAACAAATCCACCATATCAGCCACAGCAAACTCAGACTGACCAACACCTGCGTAAAGATTTCCCTTAAGTGACACTGCAGGGTTACTTTGCATACACTGATGTTTTTTAAGATGAGAATTACTTCAAATTAAAAACACGATGAAAACTGTAAACAAGGCTTACCCACAGTTTCCACTAACACAATGTCATAACCTGCGCCCTCACAGAGGACTATAGCTTCGTTGGTGGTTCGTGTCACCCCACCGAGGGTTCCTGATGTGGGAGATGGTCGGATGTAAGCGCTCATGTCCCTGGAGAGCTCTGTCATTCGTGTTTTGTCCCCCATCAGTGAACCTGTATAGAAAGGTAGCTACATATAAGATTAACTGTTGATTAAGAATGTAATATTTTTATTTAGCAAGAATAAATTCAATCTTTTTAAAATCGCATAAAAAAAATTTGAAATTGTAAACTGAAATAATGTTTAAAACATTAAAATCGCATAAACGCCAAACTTTTGATTAGCAATGCATGCATGCACAGCTTCAGCAGGGAAAATATTATGTCAATATGAACATTTGTAACCACATAAAAACTGACTAAAGTGACTCACAAACTCATATATACATATGCAAACACCTAAAGTCTTTTTATTGGTACTGAATGAAACCGGATATTTGAGCATCCGTTCACCTCCAGTTGTGCACGAGGAAGGATCCACAGCTAGTACTGACACTTTATGTCCTCTTCCTGTCAGCATTTTCCCAACGACCTCGATAAATGAAGACTTTCCAGCACCAGGGGGACCAGACAGTCCTGAAGTCACACGTACAAAGATGTGATTGAAGATTGAGGCAATCATGCAAACAGCAATACGCTTCAGCTGCACTGCTACAGTTCACATCACCTTACTGACCCACTCTGAAGGCCACTGGATTTCCACCATTGCTTTTCTCCTGCTCCTGACGGAAGGCCAGCACTCTTTGAAGCAGGACCTGGGCCAATTCTTTCTTCCTTGGATGCTGGGTTTCCACAAGGGTTATAGATTCAGCGAGAGCTGCCCTTTGACCCCCGATAAGTCCATCATAAAGCTTGGTCAGTAGTCTTTTCTCCCTGTCAGTGAGGTCTGAAATGTGATGGCTTAAGGCAGCCTCTGTTGAACCAGATCTCGTCTGTTGGAGGGGGCAGAGGGAGGCACGGCACAGTTTTACAGCAGGCTTACAGAGGGAATGTCTTGATGCTGTGCGGATTGAAGAAAGAGCAGCAACACGATGAAGAATTGGGAAAACTCTAATTGGACCCATCTTCCTTCTTCTGTTAAATAGAAGTTGTTCTGTGGAAACAGCAAAGAACATTAATGTGAACAGCTTTTGTGTGTAAAAGTAGTAAACATTACAGCTTTACAAAAATTTACCATAATGTATGGAAAATATCACGTCATGCTCCATGAATAATGTACAAAATAGGGCTTCATTTATTTTTTTAGCATATAAATAAATTGTAAGAAGTGTTTTAAGACATATCATATAGGAACTTTTTCATGAGGTGAAATTGTAACACTGTTACTAAAATGTAAGAAATAATGTTTAAAACATTGATTTATTTATGGACTACAACAGAAATAAACTGACCAAAAAATCTTATGTTATGTACGTGCTATTAATAAATAACGTTTTTAAAATTTTGCCTAAAAGTCAGTCATTAGGCTTGTTTGGGACCAGATGTTTGTGTCTTAGAGCAATTATTTATTGATTTATTTTGCCCACAAATGTAAAAGTCACAAATGTAAAATAAAACATATGTTTTGTTTTTTCATATTAAAACTAGTTGTATTAATAAAACATAGGATTTGTGCGTTTAATAATAGATTAAAAGGGCCACAGACATTTACCTATAGGACTTCTATTGCAACATTGTGTTCATTTAGTATTAGCCACTACAAAAATACAGGTTAATACACATATACACCCTATAGATATAATAATCATAATAGAACACAGATAGACTCTGAAAGCTTTGTACAATATGGAAATGCCATATTAGCTAACGATAATTCAATAACAAAAACTGTAGTAACCAGGAAATTTGGAGGGGGAAACTATAGTTTCTAACTACAGTAAATCATTAATTACATGGGGGGAACTGATCTTTATTAGTAATCACGTCAGTTCATACAACATTTCAGTCCTATCACAAAAATCACAGCGTGTTTATTAAAACAGGACAGGCAACTGAAAATATGGAATAGAAAACATTATCAATCAAAGCTCACCGAATTTCCTTAAACTGTCGGTTTATCGTCTAAAGTCCATCTGCAGCTCAGGTTCTGTCTTCATTTGGGGAGACTGATTAATGGGGAAAATCTACAGACATATCCCCAACTCAGCTGTGACACTTACCCACAAGGCGCCGAGGTCGTGAGGACCGTCAATGTTGTTTTTTTAAAATAAAAGTGTCCCCGTTTCAAAATTAAAGTCCCCGTTCGCACAAAACACAAATAAAATAGTATTAAAAGTAATTATGTAAGGATGTATAGGTGCAAACAACATACTTAACCACATTTGTTACTAAAATGATTTTTCCCCGAAAAGACGTCAGTCAATCCTACTGAAGCCTACATTGTGTCCTGTCCATTCACTACAAGCTGTCTGCCGCCCTCCTTTGGCAGTAAGAGAAAACAAACATTTTCGAACAGCCAATGAAGTTTTAAGCAGCAAATAGAGAAAGTGTAAAATTATCACAGCATTCCAAATTCTTCGGAGAAAACCCAAAAGAATGATTGCACATATCCTCAATATAGAAAGACTGCATTCATTAAGACGTTTTGAGACAAAAGTTGTATAAGAGTTGCGTAGTTTAATGTATTTATTTTATTTTATTTATGTTTACGTTGTCTAAGCATGACTAGAGCTTATGCAATGTTTAAGAAAACACTTGTTGTTGTACAGCATGTGAATATAACATTTTACAGCCTAGAGAGTTATCGGAGGTCAGCACAGTTTGTAATAAAGCGACTTTAAAGGGAACTTTATTCACATAAACAGCATGAACACCATATGTTTTTAACATGTAAAACCCTACAAATATAGTTTTGGGAAATATTTGGCTTGAAAAGTGCTTGTAATGTTTAATGAAGTGTTATTTTATTTCAGATGTTATTTAAAAAATAACAGACATCAGGCAAGATTATTTTCTGTGCACTTCTTCGATGATGTCACAAACAGAATTTGTGACATTGTTGAATGACATGTTAGAGTATATAAAGGTGTAAAACTCAATTATTAATTGTTAGTTGGGAACTTAATTCCCAACTAAGTACACCACCTCAGTCCAACAAGCAAAATCCTCATCAGCATGCTGGTACTGCTGAGGAAGATGGAGGAGAAAGGCTGGTGAGAGAAGAAGAGGATGAAGAAGAAAAAAGGGAGGTTTTGGAGGAGGCTGGCCTTTTCCCACTTCTCTTGCCCAAGAGCTGGTGAGAGTGAGAAAGCTCAGGTTCAGAAGGTGGAGAAAAGTGAAAAGCTGGAGAAGACTGGATCTTCTAGGTGCTCTGATGGTAAATCCCATCCATGTACTGTAAATTGGAGCTTTGTAAATCAAAAAGCCCCTAACGCTGCTGTTATGATTTATTAGAGAGTACTATCTTTTGTGATTATTCAGTCTTCAGATTTCTGTTCCTCTCTATAGATCAGATTTCTCTACAGAAAATTGTCTGTACTGTTGAAGACTGTGTTCATCAGGAAGCTCCCAGAAGCAGCTCCAAAGTCCTCCCCTCTTCTGAGGAACAGCCGATGCAGGAGCATCTTCAGAAGATAGTTGATGATATTCTATTCTATACGTGGTCCCGAGTAGTGAGAGTGAGTTTACTGCCATAAACCAAAAACATACATACTTTATAGCTGCTTGATGTATAACACAGACATGAACATTCAGGTTGTTGGAAAGAAGCACCAACACAGTATGTTCTATAGTTTCTCCATTAATATTAAGCCATTAAAACATGAGAATGTAAAAAAATGTTTGAAATGTTATTCTTTTATTAGATATCAACTTGAAGTAGAGCATCGGCCCTAAACTAGGAGGATTCGGTGCTGTTTTTGACGGAGAGCGATGCAAGGATGGGCTTAGGGTAATTTTTTAAATCTGTCTTTTATGGCACATGGTCCACACAAAAAATTTTGAAATCAGATCAGACCCAGAAGCTCTGATAATGTATTGTTTATTTTAGTTTTTCTGTGTTCAGGTTTGACTGTAGTAATAATAATTCACAATTAATGACCTATCAAAACAGCATCATGGTTTTATATTAATGATTGAACTTTAACCTCACAAAAGGACATGTTCAGAGATTTTCTCCAGAATTTTTATCTTTTAAGAGTAGACAGACCAACTTGTCATGTTGCACATGCTAAAGCATGAAGAGAAAACATGCCGTACCAATTCAAACTTACAAATCTCTTTTCTCCAGGTACAAGGATACTGCCCCCCTGAATATACAACGGACTGCCAGCAACAGTGTTTTCACTGGGGGTTGTTTTGTACATTTTGGTCTGCGGGTATTATCCAGACCACACCAATCTGGACAAGATCAAGGACTGGCAGTGGTATCTGCCAGTATAGACGTTTTTAATTATTTATTTATTTTTTTTAATAAATTGTACATTATTTGCATTTTTGATTCTTTGATCTTTAATTTATGGGCACTACAGGTGCCATACAAATGAAATGTGCACATTTTTCTGTTTGCACTTTTGTCAAATCTGAATAATATGATAAGGACAGTTAAATAAGGGATCTACGTCAGAACAGGACACAACAGTGTTAGTAAATGTGTTATTTTATCCTCTATAATAATGGCATCTTTGACGCGTCGCTTGCGCTCTCTGCTGGTAAGTTTTCATAAATGCATCAGGTTCAGAAACCGTTTTGTACCCCTGTGGACTTCAGGGGGCAGTGCTGAGTTTGAGGTGATGCACTGTAGTTTCTCAAAAAGTATGGGAACTCGTATCTTTTAAAACAATATTTAAGAACAGATAAAAAGAATAGATACTAAAACAGTTCTGGTGTTTAAGCCGTGCCATTTCTTAACCCACTCAAAATATTAAACCAAAAATAAATACTCTGTCTATGTAAGATTTGTTATTCCTTCTCATATTTATTTGACACCTGGAATAATCCTTTGACACAACCCCTCTTCCAATCTGTAGTGACCACTACTTGCGTTGGACAACTCCAACCTCGTATAATTAAATTTTGTAGTCCCTTATTTTACAAGATGGTATTTGATGGTATATAAATTTGAGTTCTGCAGTGCTTGTAGAATTTAGCTTCATCCCTGATTAAACGCATATGAACCAGTTAATCACGTTCCTTGGGATTAGTAGAACATTACAGGCAGGTTTGCTTGAACAGTGTTGGAGCTACTGTAAACTCTTCTGTACAGTGTTCCTCCTTGGCCAGAGTTGAGGAAATAAAGTTTCGTCTCTATAATTTTTTGATGGACATGATCCTCTTTATACAGTACAGGGATGGATGTTGAGTTATCTCGAAAGCATGCTGATAGCAAAAATTCACATAAATATTGAGGACATGCAAAATATGAACTAGAACTTACTTTTTCTTTTTTTTTTTTGACACTAGAAGGAGCTGTTCACAGAGTTTTTAAGGTGAACTTTTGCGTTTAGTATTGTTTCCATTTTTCTTTTTATCTTCCTCGTGTTCGGCAAAACAAAGAAATTCATACAGGTTTGAAACCACTCGAGAACGAGTAAATGATGACAGAATTAAAATTTTGGGTTAACTATTCCTTTAACTCATTTTTTTAATTGAGCAAGGTTGTAAAAGCCCAGGAAAGGATACACATAGTAAAAGGCTAAGACAAACACACAGCTTTTTACTTCACAAGACATTAACTTATGAACTGGAATCATGTGGATTAATGTGATCAGCTGTTCTTAGGACTCTCATTCTGACGGTACCCATTCACTTCAGAGGATCCATTGGTGAGAAAGAGCTGTAATGCTAAATTTCCCCAAATCTGTTTCCATATAGAAACAAACATTCATTTTTGGATGAACTGTGAAATATAAATGTTCTTAGTGGTATCTGAATATCTATCTTTGTGTATCAGTTTACTGTGTGGTCAAAATATTCCTGCACAAAGGTTTGCAAACAGCAATCCGCACTGGGCAGAGGTTATCATCGGAATAGTAGCTGGACGGGTCGTATGGTTAATTAGCACTAATTGGATGAAGTAGAGAGAGAATGAGGAGGACTGAAGAGGAAAGGCAACTTCAGAATCAACAAAGAGGTATGTGGGGGGGGGGGATGAGAAAACACGATACCTACAAGCCGTCCCATAATTCAATTGCAGGGCTATCTTTGTAACCTTTGACCTACCACTGCTACAGTTACAGCACTGTGGTAGCCATGGCAGCTACGATCAATGAAGCAATGGGGATGACATCATTGCACAGTGTACACTCACAATTGGTGAATTAAAGGAAAACCCTGCAGCTCAGACGCTAAAAGCTTTATTTGTACTTTGTAGATACTTTTCTATATTTAGTATACTACAAAACACATATTGAATGGTCTCATGGAACTGAGGTTTTAACTCAAGCTGACAGTGCACATATTTACATTGTACTGTAAGTCATATGTGCTTTGCAGATGGAAATGAGTTTAGGGTGACTCTGGCTTTATTGTGTAAGTGCTGGGTTATTCTCTTGCTAGCTGTTGTAGTCATCCCTCCTATGTTTTCTTTGGCATTATAATGCTTATTCCTTTCTAAGAAAAGCAAATCAGACGTGGAAGCTTTGTTTACAGCTGGAGCTATTTTCACCACACAGAACTCTGTTTAGAATACACCACAGGAAAGGATGATGTCAGAGGACTATCGCTTACAATATCTCCAGATGGACGCGGCACCACAGCACTCGTCCCATGAGAAACGACCTTACAGTGTTGAATTGAAGGAACATCTGTGATGTGGGAATAAAAATATCATTCCATCTTCAAAGTTGCGTGATGTAATGCAGGAGTTATATTTGCTGAACCTGCAAACAATAGCATCACCAACACCTGTCAAATGAACACAAATGAGCGTAAAAGAAGTAGTTCACCCATGAAAACACCAACTGTTACAAAAAGATTTCGGTGTAGTCTGCATTTTCATTTTTGGGTGAACCATTTGTTTAGGTGTTGTAGCTTATTTAACGTATTTAGAAAATTATAAGAGTTGATATTTTGCCTTTTTATTTTTCTAAAATATTAAGACATTGGGACTTGTGGTACCAAATTAACCATCATTTCACAAGTTTGAACTTACTGGTAATTAATAAAAGGTGAAGCGAGTTTGGAGTGCTGTCTGTGGAAAGGACTCGGGGTTCGGCGGGCACCCGAGCCCTAGTGTTATCAACCCT
>JAUMHR010000042.1:6282549-6294142 GCA_032361145.1 Enteromius fasciolatus | reverse complement strand
TTCCTAAAAGAACATGTTTGGGGCTCAGACACATTCTCCTAGTTTAATCTAGATTAAAGACATTAAAGCATATAAATAATGCATCTCATAAACTTGAACTCCAGGTAAATCAGATCAAATGTATAATTATTCTTTGTTTAAAATGTTATGAACAGCATCTACTTTATTTATTCACTATTCTGTTTGGGCATGCCCATCTAGTAACTAGAGATTGTGCAACCTTCTGTATTTGGATCCAGGCTCTTATGAAGACTTTGGATGGCCCAGTGGCCCAAGAAGAGATGATGGCTAAATGCCAACTCTAAATAAATATATAACATAATTTTTCCTTAAATAACCAATGACCAATTATTGCCTTAGTCGTGTTCATTGTTTGTGCTTAAATACGTTGATCATTGATCAAAAATCATTGGCTGCATGATTCCAGAACTGGACATTTCTGCAATAGTTATCTTTGAAAAACACTTAATTGTAATATAGAAGCATGCATCTCCTTTAAGACTTTGAAACAATGTGTATCATGAAGCTATGTGGAAGGACTGCCACCTTCTGTCTGCTTTGGAGAGAAAGGGATTTGTTTTGTGTGTGATGATTTATCTGATGAAGCTTTGATCTATAGCAGTTCATTCTGGAATGTCATTACACTGCATATTAGACTTGATGTATTTCATTTGGATACACTGAATATGACGTATTACTTGAGTTGTGACATTTAAGAAGTGAACCAAAGATTCTTTCCCTCACAACCTGTTGACCTCATGCTGAAAGTCTCTTATGTGAATAGCAGAGCTCTTTGATGTGCTCAACAGGTGCCAGGCAGTGATGAACACAGCGGGGTCAAAGGTCGTCAGGAACTGGGATTCTTCCAGGTGTTGGAGGTCACAGGTCAAGCCATGGGGCTCAGAGGGTGTGACAAGACACCTGCAGAGGGGCTGACGGGGTGCATCAGGGATGCATAACTTTGTGACATGTCTGACACAACAGGGATGGGGGACCAAAATGATGAGCTCTTGGGTGGGTCATCGATATAATAACTCAAAGTCAGGAAGGCCCTTTGTTGTCCTCCGATTCTTTAAATGAGACTTTCTATATACTGTACATGACACCTGTGGCAGGGGTGAATTATTATGTTCCTACATGTCTTATATTTATCTTTAGTGTTGTGGCATTTCAGCACACTTATTCTGCCAGCTACATGCCATTCAGCTTATTCAGATCTGTTTATAATAGAACAAAAAAGGGCAATAATTTTATGCTCTTCATCCTGTGATAATGGGAAATTATTTAGCAAAGGGAGCCTCTATCTCATTTCATGTAGCACTTATTTGAACATCAACACACTCAAATATGTGCCTCAGTAAAAAAAAGATCTAGCAAGGTCTAAAGAGTAATTATTCTTGAGGATAGATGCATATTTTGACTCTTCGCCTCTCAGTTATTTGTTTAAATCGTACAGATGCATTCTTAAAAACTAATGCAAGAATGAGTTTGATGGGAAAGAAGTGAGGTTGTTTTAAGGCAAAAGGCAATGGCTCCTATGAAATTCAGACAAGAAGCAAGCTGTATATACAGAAATAAAGCAAAATGAATAATACTAAATATGTCATTAAAGGTGCATTCAGCAATTTGTTGCTATACTGCATTCATGCCATATTGTAATTCCTGATCTTGAGATGACAAGATGGGACGTTCTACTTGAGCAGTTGGAACTGTTAACATCCTTGGATCACATTATTAAAGCCTAAACATAGCACATAGCAGAATGAGGTGGTCAGCTGGTACAAGTCGTAGCTCTCAGAAAATTCCCAGTTCACAAATTGTAAATAAAAGTTCTATTAGGACGTGAATGCTTTTTACAATATGGTTTTTATGATATGTCAATGCACCTAATTTAAAAAGATTTTACACATTAAGAAATTGTATTTTTGTGAAGAATCTCACATGGAAAGAATCTATATGAGGATACATGCGCATATATGAAACATATATGCAGTATATATGCGCATATATGAAACCTATATACAGTATATATGCACATATATGATAATAAATATGCTGCATGTATGCGTATATATGCCACATATAGGCAAAAATTAAAAGAAAAAGTCGTATATATAAAATTGGCTATTTTCCTATATTATATGTACATATATGTTCACTTATATGTTTACCTATATATTATTAAAATATGCGTATATATATATATATGTGACATATATAAAATTGGCATTTTTCTTATATTATTCAGTATTCAGTATTTCAAAATATTGAAGTGATGTTAGATGCAGAGTTTTACTAAACTTAGGACAAATTAATTGGCTGCCACAACTGCCTCAAAACGCTAGTAACGTGGCATAGTTTGGTGACGCAAAGAGAGAAAAATGTAACAATGAAACAAAACGATTATTTTGCCCTACAAACAGAGACAGCTTGAGAATTATATACGGTACACAGATGAAGAACTAGAAATGATCTTAAGCTGTTAAACACAAGGACCAGCATAGATAAATAATGCGCAAAAACATTGGTATGGCATACACAAATTGTTTTGTATTTGATCATGGTGAATCATGCTAATAGACGTCTAAAAAGCCTTATTTTACAAGTAAATCAATCACGATGATGAAACACAACACCTAACTCCCTCACCCTAACCTACACTAATGAAATTAGCTGCTGGGCAGGATTAAAAAATGCAAATACAGTAATTATGTTGTTTAGTGTGCCAAAAATAATGCAGTGATGTGTGCATACCTGAGGTGGCCATAGCTGTATCTCTTCTAGCCCTAAACATCTCTTCAGTCCAACCCATACTAAATAATTGTCACAAAGGTTACAAAAATAACTTTAACATTTAACAATTTCTTCTCTTCCATGTCAGTCCTTGATGCATAAAAGTACCACGGCACATATGCAGGCATTCTTCTGCTAGAAAACAACATCTACAGTACATCAGAATGCTGCATTCCACGCATTTTCCATGTTCTTTAGAATCTCATATCATTAAAATTTAGTTTGGCCTATTCACTAAAAGGAAAAACAACCAAAAACAATTAACAAATGATAGTCATCAGTCAACAGTAACACAAGACACACAAATAACTGCAGAGAAATTTTCACATGGAAAACTTTTATCAGGTCACACTCACAGTGCATACAGCTGCAGGTGCCACAGAATGGCTTATTAAATACTGTCTCTGCTTTTTGAGACATTCAGTTTACTAAATGAAAACACTTGAAAGAAACTAAAACACTTATCTGTTTTGTTTCTGAATGACCGACAAAAATGCATCACATGGAAGTTAATTAGCTTATGTTGAAACTGTGCAATAAAGCTGCATGAATATGCTATTAAAATATATAAATATAAAAATTTAGGCCTAAATATTTTTTATTGTCTAGGTTGTTGAAAGCCTGAAACCCAGAGTACATTGCCTTTCACCACATACCACAGATGAAGAAGAAGAAACGCTGGATTCTTATGATATTAAATGATGCAGGTTACGTTAGGATGATTAATTTATTTTCGGCATGCACATCTGGTTCAGGGTGGACAAGACCATGGTCAAATCAGGATGTTTCCCATTAAGGATGTGTGTGTTTGTGTATTTCTCTGCATGCACAAGTACATGTTTATCAGGAGCGTGTGTGGGCTGTCAGTTTTGACTGTTATCCCTTCAGATTCACGATGCAGCTTGTAAACTCCAGATTCTCAGGGAGTTGACAGACAGTAAGGCAACTTACACAGACAACAGCAACACAAGAAATCATCACGCACATCATGGTCCAGCTATGCCTGGCCTCATTAACCAACCGATACACAAAAGAGCCATTGTAAACACAGAGAGCTTGAGTCATAAGCACATACTGTGCTAATTAAGTTCTGTTGCAATATAATTAAAAATTCCCAAATAAATCCTGTTCATTTGAATTTTCAATTCAGTCACATTACAGTTTCCACGAAAATATGAAGCAGCACAACAACATTGCTAATAAACAGAAATATTTCAGTGAACTAGCATATTAAAATGATTTCTGAAAGATGGTTTAACACTGAAGACTGGAGTAACAGCTGCTAAAAACTCTGCTTTGACAGATAAATTACATTTTAAAATACTGGCTAATACATGATTACGAAAGTCAGTGGGGTAGAGTGATTTGGACCAAATGTACAGAATTCAAAATACGGAGTTTACAATATTTTCAGTCATTTTTCGTTTTATCGCTTCACTGGTGGCACAATATGTAAACATGAGTAGAATTTCCTTTATCCACTTTTACAGATGACCTTGCAAGGTCTTTAGTGCACATCTTTAAGCCGGAGCCCATTCATCTCCTTTGATCATACTGCAGAAAAGCAGGACTGTGGCTTTTGATGTAGCCTGTTGACTTTTTAGTTAGGTAAGCTCAAGGGGCCTCACAGATCCGAAGCGAGTTTGCCAAGATGAATGACCGTTTGCTCAGGTTAATATAACAATACGCTACGCAAGTACCATCATAAAACATTTGCATAGCTTGTTTTAATGTGTTTGGGAAAATTTGCGGCCACAGTTTAAAAAAATGCCTCAACATGGAAACTTTTACCTAGGTGGTCCCATTCTGTTGATACCAATTGTTTACTAAGCCCCGCTAAGGATCGCGGTACAGGAAGATGGACAAAAAAGACAAAGCGTCTCATTGCACAACCACACGAGTGCAGTGCCACACACGTTCGCCCATGTTTGCATACACATCCTGCATCTAAAATACCACACGTAAACACCATATTGGCATTCTAGCCGAAGTCCTCCACACCCATCCCCCTTCTATCATTCTCTCATCCTGACATCTACCTGTCTCCTCCTGCCAATCTCCAGTCCTTGCCCTTGGATGGGGCTGGGTGTGTGTTTACATGACAGATTGGGCCCCAGTAGGAACCATAATTGCATCATTTCATGGATGCGAGTCAGGATTGAAGATCCAAGGCCTTGGAGAGAGTTTCTCTAATCTGCCATATGCAATATTCTAGAGTGCTTGACAAAGAGAGATTAGTTCTACTAGAGGTAATGCCTGGAAGATATCATGGACCTGTTGACGTGTGGGTTATAATAATTATAGGGATGGTTCGTCAAAATCTGTAAATTTCTTATTTACTTACCCTCATGTTACCTCTTTTTTTTCGGTGGATAAGATATTTGTAGAATCTTTTAGCAGTTTATTTTTTCATTTAATGAAAGTCAGTGGGTTCCAAAAGCTTTAATATTCAAAAAGAACACAAGAATTGCCTATAACTTGGTCATCTGAAGTAATGTCATACTCACTCACTCACTGTCAGGATTCTGGACTAGTGATGTTAGGTTCTTGAACGAATAGTTCTTTTGAGACGGTTTTCAGGAAGTAAACGGTTGAGCCGTTTCACAAATGAACTGAATCTAACTTTATTAGTACCGGATGGATGACGCAAGACACCATAGATGAAGTAGCACGTCCAACTCAAAAATAGACAAATGAGTG
Source organism: Enteromius fasciolatus (assembly GCA_032361145.1). Lineage (NCBI taxonomy): Eukaryota > Metazoa > Chordata > Actinopteri > Cypriniformes > Cyprinidae > Enteromius > Enteromius fasciolatus. Next base: position 6,288,649 of record JAUMHR010000042.1, on the reverse strand, counting down.
GTTCAACTTACTCGAAGTCTGCCAGGATTACAGAGGACTCAACAAGAACCGAATGAGCCACAGCGAAGTTTCCAGAGGATTACTGATAAGATACTGCGCAAGCTTGCTGTTATGAAATATTTCATTGAAACATGCAAAGACCTTTCTTTAGAGAGATTAAAATAAATTTTACCATAGTTCTTTGTGAATGCAGATCATATTTTAAATATAGGTTTATAAGACTGGTTTATTCTTTCTTTATACTGTAGACACGTAGAACACATTCGCATCAGTGTTGTAATGTGTGCTGTAGGTGCGAAACTCTTAGGAATCTTATCCAAGATGTAGGCTAATCAATATTAGTCATAACTTTTCATTTGAATGTTTCAATGTGTTGACACAAATGACTTTTTTTGAATGTGTATTGATACAACCTGGCATTGAGTTGCAAAGTGAAATCATTACTTGATGACATCAGAAACGATGAACCAGCTTTTTGAACCAGTTCAATGAGTCGAAATTTTAGAAAAGAACCGATTCGCAGAAATAAATCGGACTTTGCATCACTGTCTCTGCCGTGTTTTGCCCCTGTTTCTGTTACTGCTCATCCTTATTTGGACCTGTCCTTGTTTAGTTTGATTTAGTTTGACGTTTAACCTGGAGGGCCACTCTACTGTAGAGTTTAGCTCCAACCCCTGAAAAACCTAAATGCATTGTGAAGACCTTGATTAGCTGGTTCAGGTGTGTTTGATTAGGGTTGAAGCAAAACTCTGCAGGGACAACGGCCCTCCAGGAACAACGTTTCCCACGCCTGGTTTAAAAGCACTTCTTATGAAAGTATAAAAGATGATAGTCATTCCAACAAATTACAATTTGTTTATTTCATCAGCTGAACAATCGGTGTGGTGTTAAACAACAGTATCATCTGTCCCTCACAAGCCTCATTTTCAGTTCTGTCAAATTAATTGACACTACCCTGACTAAGGTCTGTTTTTGCCTTATTTGATTTACTGTAATCTAAAAGAAAATGACCACTTAAATTTTGCTGTGTTCGTGATGGTACTACTTTATTTACACTTCTAAAGTTTTAGGAATTACATGATGTCCTTTTTGGTCCTGGACCCTTTTGTACTCCCTGCACTCAACAGCGGAGACATTCACTTTTGTATTCCACTAAAGAAAGCAAATCATATACATTTGGAATGACATGACTGATTTATAAAATAATTTTCCCTTTGGTTGAACTTTAAGGAGGTGATTTAAAGACTACCGATGCATGTTTGCTCCAATTTTGGGGGTGCGATATGCATATAACATATCTTTATCAGTGAGGCTCTGAGGGACTTAGACTTCCTCAGTCATGACCACACACACTTCGGCAGTAGTCCTCACTGACTCAGTCCCATAAATATATGAGGTAATAGAATACTCCGCTAAAGCGTGGGTGTGATAAAAGTAGATGTGGGTGTTCTGTTTAATAGATTAAGTATGGTGTTTGTAGAAGTTCACTGATATACATATATCCAGTATAGATAAAGTAGTACATCCCTATCTCTTGTCATTCTCTTATCTAAACCCATTATCTGCCCGATAAGTCTTTATTCTGTGTATATGATATTATAAGCGAGTTTTCCAACCATCACAGTTTCGCATATATTTAGTATACAGACTCGTCATGTTTATGCTGAGTGCCGGGTTACACTGTTTATGAAATATAGCCAGGCAAAGGCCCTTTGGGTAAGAGAAAGAAAACCATTCCAAATGAAAAGTAATGATTCATGCCACAGATAGTATATAAACTCAAATATACCGCTATCGGCCCTGTTCCTCCAACACAATTTTGATTGGCTCTGAACAACGCACAGACAACTTAGTATTGCGTTACTCTAAATACATTGGGGTGACTATGGTGATGTGGGTGGTCCTCATTCATTATTATAATGACCACTCAACCTGATTGATGTTTGGAGATGGAATTTAATAATGCTATCAACCTACACCGCTGTGTTTGTTTCCAGTACAAACTTGCAGAGGACGGCACTAAACGGGCATTTTCAGAACAAACTTTGTTTTTTTTGCTATTTTTGTTGGCATTCCATATAACACCCTTGTTTAAATACATTAAATACATATTGACTTCTACTGTAAGTGATTGACATTCCACACATTCCGCTTAGACTAAACCAGGATTAGGCCATTCTTCAATTAGGACATTTAAGCAACTTTTATCAACTTATATGGGGTGCATCTTGTGGCAAAACCAAGGCACTGATATTTATTCAATCAGTCAGTGCAAGTTTATTTCAGTTAAAACTGAAGATTTGCATTTTAGTCTTGGACTAGGCTTAGGCCTTGTCTGTGAAACTGGGGTTAAGAGTTATGTTGACTTCTTTGGCAACCTCTCATTTATTAGTGGTAATTAATGCCTTTAAAGCCACATATTAATGCCTTATTCTACATCCCTAATCCAACACAATACACTTAACCAAGTTAGGAATGTATTGAGGGATCATAGTAAATTAGTGGTCCCTATTCTAAAGTGTTACCAGATTCATGTAGTAAAATATTTATGAAAAACTCCCATGGTGAGTTACATTAGATCAAATTTTAGAGAAAAATAATGTAAAGGAGTCATTCTCAAGTTCTCAAACATGCTATACACTTTAATAAACATATTGATATTTCTGAGAAGAACCCAAGATAAACCTAGTTATTTACAATAAATGACCATTTTTCTTCACATACAACAGTAAAAACATTGTAGACAACTTAAATAACTTTAAGGCGTAACTACTTAAATAATAAAAGAATCAGGGTTACTCTATTCACATGACACCTTCCCAGCAGCTCCAATGCAGGTTTCACATTAAGTGCTAAAATTATAGAGTAGATTTACAGCATGGATTCCTTACATGTAACAAAGAATGTTAAAATGCACTGAATAGAAAGTCATAAGCACGTAGGGGTTGTTGTTGATGCACTTGTCTTTGGGAGGAATAAGTGATTATTTATAATACACCTGTCAATCTCAGAGGGGACTGTAACCTTTCAATGACAAGAATCACATAAAAAACAGGCTCAATGAAAGCTGGGTAAAAGTTATGACCTCACTGAAGACAAATTTGACCAGTCCAAAGTTGAACAGAATGTGGTCCCATTTTATTCAAAGAAAAAAAAATGTGATGAGGGACTATAATGAAGTATAGGGAAATTTTTATTTGAGTGCATTTTGCTAATTCGTCTACTTGATAGGGCTCAACCAACAACGATTTTCTCTATAATGCATCAGTTTTTGATACTATGGGGTCTTGATGATATCATAGACTATATTTTATGTCCTCTTCTAGTCATTCATGAGCAGGTCGGGGGGAAAATAAAACTGGCTCTAAAATTATAGGTTGAGCCTTGTTTTAGAGAAACACCAAATATTCAAAAGAAAATCTATGTTTACATTTTTTGTTTTTCTGTCAAAGAACTCTTAGTAAGAGAACAACGTTATAGCTTTAAATTAGACTTTTATAGATGCTGTATCGTCAACAGAACTGTGTAAGTATCTAGTAAAATACATTAAATGAATTTACAGGCTTAATGCAAAACTGCTCCTCTCCCATATATTATTCATTAAAAAAATAAACCCTCCTCTATTAAAACAATGGCAAATCTACGTAGTATGTATCTGTACTATATGAAATGTACACCAGTCACCGGTCTTGTTCCCTTTTGTATATGACAAAACTGAATATTGTTAAGTGTTTTAGAAAAAAATATGGAGAACATTAAAAATGAGCTGTCCCACTGTGAGTCAAAGAATCTGTGAAATGATTGTAGTATTTGCTAAAATCACCTTACGAGGGTTTTCCATATGAAGAAAAAACAAGCTACATGAACATTTCAAAATATGATAAGATATACAATTTGCAATGAAAGCAGCGTGGATGGTCATGAACAACTATAGGAAAATAATATAGCTGATACTGCAACTTTTACCAGAGCAGTTACCTCTTAACCAACTAATGTATTAAATTAACGTAATCAAAGTGACTGTCCAAACATTCTTATAGATTTACATTTCACTTGACATTTTCATTGAAATGAAACATCAATGGGATACAACCAATCTTCAGTTTTGACTCTGCTGGATCCACATTGAGCGTTTCAACAATTATATGGATGATGTTTGAGCAGATCTGTTTCTAAACTGCATGTAAACTGGCATCTAGTCCCATCATAATGATTCTCCAGTTATACACAGACCCACTGGATAAGTCTGTTGTATGCTTTTGTGGCTGTACTGACAGCTACTTCCCCTCTGTTCTTCTTTGTGAATCCATGGCAGTGATTTTCTTATTGGTGCAGTTCAGTTTGGTAGACTGTCCATCTGACTTTCCTAAATGAGTGTTGCAATTCTTGACTCCCTAAAATCCCAATTAGTCCTGTAGTACAAACCCATGTTGGGACTGGACCGAACATCCGAGTTGGTCTCATGTGGGGCTTCCAGTGCTTTGCGAGTCCACCTGCAGGGACACTTGACTTTAAAGTGGACCAGACTTTACATACCCATACCAGCAGTAAAACTGGGGAGCCCTGCGTGGGACCTCCAACATGCGACCCCTTCAGCTACGCGCCTCTAGGATCCATTGGCCACCCTGTTATTGTTTTCCTTGTGTATTTGTGCATAGGGGTGGGAGTGCAGATGGTGTAGGGGAGCATGGAGATCAAAGCCTGTGGCTCATGAAACAGTGGTGGGAGAGGAGGATCAGGTGAGGGGCAGTTGGAGATTGGGGATGGTGTCCTGAAGGCAAACTCTTAAAAGGCCTCCTTAACGTTTAGTCTGCCAACCGGTGAAGAGCGCTTTATCATCCCACCCTGCTTTTTATACAATATAACTGGTGAGGTCCAGCAGGTAAGACGTCATGTCAATGATGTGCTCCAGGATGCTGTCTTTCTCGCCGTCCCCTCGTGTCCCTCGTTCTCCCTTCTCGCACTGGCTGCCAGAGAAACCTTCCTTGCAGAGACACTTGTTGGGCTCCACGCAAACCCCACCGTTGCGACAGGCCGGTTCACACTTGGCTGCGAATGACAAATACAGAAGCCGTTAACAAAGGTTGGAAGCTTGATCAATTCTGACACAGATAAAGTGCTATGATTAGCTCTGTACCTCGTAAGCAGAAGGGGCCATCCCAGCCAGAACTGCAGCAGCACTTGCCGGTTGGTGTACAGTGGCCATTTTTGCATTCACGGGAGCAAGCGGTGCTTAGCATCTCTGGATCTTCTACTGGCCGTCTGCACTCCTTAGGGACCTGTGGCCTGCATGAGTCACAGAGCATTGATGGTCAACTGAAGGGCTGCTTTTCTCACCCTACACTCGGACATAGTTTCCCTTGCAGATCACAAACTAAACACTTGCCAAGCATGCACAATACACAAACGTGTATTACTCAGGGACGTATTTCATTAACAAGCTTACATTTGGAAAACTTGTTTAGAGACAAAGAGTCATTTTATCAAGAGATGGTCACGCTAACTTTTGAAATATGAACTGCGTCCTCTCGAGGTCGCATTTGTAGGCTGCATGCGTTATCAAGGATAGTAACCATAATAAAACTGTCTGTTACTCCTTGTGAGGTGAAAATACTGTCATTTATTTCTTTGCAATATATTGGTTACTTTTTCTGAGATAGAACAAAAACAATGCAGCCTTCGAAATGAGATGCAGCAATGAAGTGGAGACTTTTGTAAAGATAAAGATGCACAATTATATCAGTAACATACCGATTTTAAAGATGTTTTACATTTTTCTGAAATATTAGATTGAGCAGAGATGTAATATTTGTGAATCCCTAACAAATCTTTGTCTGTCTCTAAAAGACTTTCTCAACTGTCACCTCTGATTTTATTACTGTAAAAAATATTGCTATATTATATATATATATATATATATGCTGATATTATTTATATACTGTTGTTTTACAGACACATTATACAAAATAAATCAAAGTCAATTACTTAAACAGGGCCTGTTTCATAAAACAAGTTAAACCAGATAAACCAGGCTTATTTCAGTTAGTCTTCTTTTGAACCAAATCAACTGGCAAAAGGTCAGACTAACTGAAATAAACCT
>JAUMHR010000042.1:6264474-6282449 GCA_032361145.1 Enteromius fasciolatus | reverse complement strand
CATACCGATTTTAAAGATGTTTTACATTTTTCTGAAATATTAGATTGAGCAGAGATGTAATATTTGTGAATCCCTAATAAATCTTTGTCTGTCTCTAAAAGACTTTCTCAACTGTCACCTCTAATTTTATTACTGTAAAAAATATTGTTTTTTATTTACTTACAGTAACTTTTCGTGTGATTCAGTCATATGCTGATATTATTTATATACTGTTGTTTTACAGACACATTATACAAAATAAATCAAAGTCGATTACTTAAACAGGGCCTGTTTCATAAAACAAGTTAAACCAGGCTTATTTCAGTTAGTCTTCTTTTGAACCAAATCAACTGGCAAAAGGTCAGACTAACTGAAATAAACCTGGATTATTTGTTAAACTTGATTAATGAAACAGCCTCCTGGTAAAGTAAATATTTAATTTGCATATTTATAGTATAGTTTACTTATTTATATACAAATTTATAAAAACTGAATGTTTTTAACTGACAAATCATTGCACTGTGAAATTAGTGTTTGTTAATATGTTAACAAACTTAAACCACAACTTAATGAGCTTATAAGCAACAAATTTATTTGGGTTTCAACTAGTCCATCTATTGGAAAAGTTCTGTCAATGTGAAAAAGATGGTACTTTTTATATGAATATAGACAGAAAGACTGAGTTACATATGTTATTAGTTCATATTTGTGAATTACTTAATCTCACCTACACCCTTACATTATACCACACCTACATTCAAGTATGTGGGATGTTTGTGCATAATTCCTGCAAAAACACATCAAAATTCGGGCTCCATGTGGAAACAATAATGCTTTTGTGCGTAATGGATTTCAAATGCAAAACCTCAGTGTCAAACTAAGTGGTTTGTGATGAACCTGTCCTGAAGTTCAGCTCTCCAAACATTCTTATGCCTCACTCAGCTAAACACACTGCTTAATGAGCCAGGCAAATCTCTTCAAGGCTGTCTATTAGTGAGCAGCAGGGCTGTTGACATACCCAACAGGCCAGCACACAAACACACTGTAATTGGACTCCAGTGAAGCAGTAACTGTATGGGAAACAGGCTGGAGAGCTCTTGGTGAGTTCACATCCTGTGTATCTCACTAAAGGTGGCGTATGGGAAAGTTAGGCGGCCAATGATTCTGCACTTAATGATGAGAGTTGTGGAAAGAAAGGAGGAGGAATCTGAGCATTTAAAGCTGAGGTGTCATCACGTTAAAATAAAGTTTAAATGCAGAGACTAGTAAGTAGGCAAGTATTCAACTTTAAGCTTGGCTTTTGTGCACAAGCAATAGTGTTAGCATTCTGCTAATAGCTAACACATTACTAACAAATTTCAATGCTTAAGTTGCCATCTCTACTGGACTACAGGCAAAATTAACTGCATCCAGTTAGCTTCTAATTTCCTAAATACATATCATTGGTTTTATTGTAAACAATTAGTATTTGCATGGGTCTTTTATTAATTTGCTTTTTTAATCATAATGTCTTGTCATTTGTTGTATATTATTGGATTAATTTGTAGTATCTCAGTGGTGTGCAGTGCTGGTCTGAAATGAGTAGGCAAAGTCAAATGATAGGCAAGGGAGATGCCTTTACAGACACAGAAACATCTCTAGTTATGTCGTGGATATATCTATAACCCGGCGATATAAATATAAATATGTATGTGTGTGCGTGTGATATAAATAGATTATGCATATAAATAGGTAAATATGTATGTATGTAGCCTAAATTTGTCCATAAACGTGAGCATGTGTCTGTTTTTTCTGTTTAATATAATTATTTACAAGTGAAAGAATATGATATCGGAATGTGTTTTGCTTGAAAATGCAGAAATTTGATAAAAATGCACTACTTTGATAAAAAAGGTTTTTTCTCATTTTTTTGTCCAAAATGTATTTTTGATAAAACCTATCTGCATTCAAGTGATGATAAAACATGAACACATAAAGATAGCATAAAATAGATTTATGTTTGAACGCAAAGGCTTGGTTCCCTTTCAGCCGGTCAGTCAGGTTGAATATGACCGACGAAATAGGGATATCGCTTCGAGAGACCAATCCACTTTGAGTTTATTAAAACACGCCAATGAACAATGGTATGCGCTGATTGCATCCAGCTGCAGCTGATCACAGTGTGAATATAAATGAGCAGCTGGTGCAGCGCATATTCAGCGGGGTACCTGTTCCTCTGCCCAGATCTAGAGCTCCCCCTGGTGAGAGCAGCCTGGCGAGCGCTACTTCTGGAGGGGGGGGCGGACTTGTCTTACGTTGACGGTGAGGAATTCCCTTCCGAGGGCTCCTTCTTCCACCGGTGCTACGCAGCCAATGTTAGGTTAGGATTGGTACTTTCATGTCTTGATTCGTCCGCACCACAGGTCATTCCTGAGGTTTGCGTTTGAAGGTCGAGCATATCAGTACAAAGTCCTACCCTTCAGGCTCTCCCTGTCCCTGGCTCCACTGAGAGGACAGGGTATTTACATCCTCAACTACCTAGACGACTGGCTCATTTTAGCTCAGTCTCAGGTTCAGTTGTGCAAACGCAGGGATTTGGTATTACAACACCTCACCCTGTTGGGGCTTCGGGTGAACTGGGAGAAGAGCAAACTCTGAACACAGAAGATGGAGTTTCTCGGTATGGAGTACGCCTCATGCAGGAATGTGCTTAGTCCGTGTTGAACTACTTTAATATCTTCAATGGCAGGACGGCGGTCCCATTGGAAAATTTTTAGAGGCTCCTGGGGCATATGGCAGCAGCAGCCACGCTGTTGGGACTGCTTCATATGAGACCGTTTCAGCACTGGCTTCACGGCTGAGTCCCGAGGTGGGTATGGCAACGCGGCACTCACCAGTTCCAAGTTACACCAGCCTTCACCAAACCTTCCCCCATGGACAGACCTCTCATTTCTATGGCAGGAGTGCCCCTGGAGCAGGTCTCCAGGCATGCTGTGGTGTTCACAGATGCCTCCAGCACCGGCTGGGGGCCATGTACAACGGGCATGGAGTATCAGGGGTCTGGACAGGACGTCATCTGCAGTGGCACATCAACTGCCTAGATTTGCTGGCAGTACGGCTTGCCCTCGGCTGTCTCAAGAAACATTTTCGGGAAAGCACGTGCTGGTCCATACAGACACTATGACAACCGTTGTGTGCACCAACCCAGAGAGGATGAGGAGCAGGTCCTGTTAGTGGCGCCCTATTGGCCCACTCGGACCTGGTTCCCAGAACTCATGCTCCTTGTGACAGCCCCTCCTTGGCCGATTCCTCTGAGGAAGGACCTCCTGACTCAGAGACGAGGCACCCATTGGCACCCGCGTCCAGACCTCTGGAAACTCCATGTCTGGTCCCTGGACGGGACGTGGAGGTTCTAGGTGACCTATCCAAAGGGGTAGTTGACAGAACACGGTTGTGAGGAGGAGAGATTTAGGAGAGAGCGTGAAATAAAGGAGACTTGTGAGAGATGGGGACCAGGAGAATGTGAGCCCTTTTTAAAGTGTTTGCATATCCTGCTCTTGACACACACTTAAGCCTAGAGGAATTTGTTACAGAACCTGTTTGACACATACAGACAACAAAATCCAAAATTATGGGCGATACACTTATTTGATACACTTATATTTGTTTTCTTTCTGACATCCTTAGGTCTGTGGTTATAAAATGAATAGGTAATTTCAGAAATCACTAAAGGAACAATCAAACAAAACTCAACATCTGCTTTGATGTTATCTTCAGCGATACTGCCTTCCACAAGATGTGCCTATGCTTTGAAGTGGAACCTGTTTGTCGAGTGGTGTTCTTCTCAACGAGAAGACCCCCGGAGATGCCCTATCTGAGTCGTGCTTTCATTCCTGCAGCAGGGGTTGGAGCAAAGGCTGTCTCCCTCCACCCTTAAAGTCTATGTGGCTGCTATCGCTGCAAACCATGACCCCATAGAGGGGAGGTCCATTGGTAAGCATGACCTGATCATCAAGTTCCTCAGGGGGACCATAAGGTTGAATCCTCCACAGCTCCCCATTGTACCCTCTTGGGACCTGTCTCTAGTGCTGAGAGCACTTCAGCAGGCCACATTTGAGCCTTTGCCAACAGTTAAGCTGAAGGTTTTATCAATGAAGACTCTGCTCCTGCTCGCACTGGCCTCCATCAAGAGGGTAGGGAACCTGCAGGCATTTTCGGTCGAAGAATTGTGCCTTGAGTTTGGGCCGGCTGATTCCCAGGTAACACTGAGGTCGTGGCTCGGCTATGTGTGCTATGTCACTTTCCCCCATTAATTCTCAATTGCCCCTCACACAACCCATAGCATGCATTATGGAGTCTGTTAAAACTCAATGGGATCAGTGGAGGTGAGCTTTGTTTTAGTAGAGCTGGCAGGGATGCTTACCTGTCAGTTATGACAAGGGTTTGCAATTAAGTCTCATAATGTAAGTGTTTGTTGGAATTTGTTAAGAACTCAGACCAAATTATGTTAATTTGGTAAAAACAGATGTCATAAAGTTTAACAAACCGTTTGACAATCGTTGGATGTCGGTGCTTGTCAGCATTGTATGAACCAGCCTTGGCAGTGTCTATGTGAGCGAGTGGGATGCTGGACCTCTGAGTACCACTGACAGCTTCAGTGACTGATGGCAGGAATAGGGTGGTAACAAGGGAATTGTGGCAGGATGTGCTGGGGGGTCTATCGGGGGAGCAGTTCCCATGCTCCCCTCAACCACTTTCAGCACCCATATCAGGTCTTCCTTGGCTTTTATCCACACTTTGTTTTTGTGTGTGTGTGTGTGTGTTGTTGTGACGGGCTGTTACGTTGTTAAAAAACAGAGAGAAAGAAAAGATGAGGAAGAAAAAGAAATAGAGATGGATAGTGAAAAAGAAATAGAGGGAGGGAAAGGAGAGAAAGAGGCGCTCCCCAGAGGATTGGACTAACACTGTTAATGACGTCTGGGTCAGCGGCGCTACTAAACAGTTTGTATTACTGGCAGGGTGGCCGTGAAAACAACACCTGCTGCCGTGGCACTTGACAAAGACAGCTGGGTCAACAGGCACTGTGGGAATGTATCAGCTCTGTGAGGCCACTTGCATAAAACACAGACTGATAAATTAAAAGTACGCCCAAGCTTATTAGTTTAAGACTGTCCTGTAGCTTGAATGGGAGGTTAAACACATCAGCAATATGCCAGCCAAGATCTTGATCCCAGTCCCTGTTCTACACTATCTACCTAGGCAGAAATCATCTATACATGAGAAATTGAAATAATTGTTGTTGGGTTTTTTTGTGCTTTGAAGTTTTGGAATTACGTGGAATCAATTTATATGTGTTAAACAGTACTAGTAGTAAAAAACATAATTATTAAGACGAAATATTTTATAAATGGTGTGGGGGACTTGGTGAATGATGGGTGGTCCAATTCTGTGGAGCTTTCTGTGGAAACGCAGAATGGGTAGTGACTCCAGTAGCTGAGTTTTTCTTCCAGAGACAGTTTAATATCTCTTGGCTTAACTGTTTCTTACTATCAAAGCCAACAGGTTGAGTTATTTGATGCAAGCAAGCGCACGGGTAGAGGAGTGATGGGCTGAGGGGTGTTCAATGAACACAGCATAAAAAGCCTTCATCAAGGCACTCTGTGTGACTCCTCTGTCCTTTTTGTCATCTCTCTCTTTTGTTAGTACCTCTTCGTGGTTACATTGTATCAAAAAATTTACTGTGTATTGTAGCTGTAGGCCATTCAGTACCACCCCTAAGGGTCTTTGTCAAGGGGAGGAACATGGTTGTGAGCAGGAGAGATTTAGGAGAGAGCGTGAAATAAAGGAGACTTGTGAGAGATGGGGACCAGGAGAATGTGAGCACTTTTTAAAGTGTTTGCATATCCTGCTCTTGACACACACTTAAGCCTAGAGGAATTTGCTACCTCTATATTCCTACAGAACCTGTTTGACACATACAGACAACAAAATCCAAAATCATGGGTGATACACTTATTTGATGCACTTATATTTTATATTACATTCTTTCTGACATCCTTAGGTCTGTGGTTATAAAATGAATAAAGGTAATTTCAGAAATCACTAAAGGAACACTCAAACAAAACTCAACATCTGTTTTGGTGACGAAACAACGAGATTTGTTCTTCGTAGATTCCTTGGATTCTACTGAAATGTGAAGATGCCGTCGTTTAGCTGTCAGAACAGACTATGAAGTTCTCATTTTTGGTAGCTTACATTGGGTAAAATCTGTTTGCTGGGCTAAAATTTGCTTACAAATGGCTACTAAGATAACAAACATTTCAACACTGCATATACTGGACCAGTTAAAAAAAACAGAATAAAACTGAGGATGTGCGTCAGTTTGTATTTAATATTACAGAAAAAAACAAATTATAAATAGTTCACTTACTGGCATCTTCTCAGTTATTCACCAGCCTATAAACAATCCAACAGTCTCTCTCTTGTCCACATAGGACATTGATACATGTACATTTCAGTGTGTGGTGGCTTATTTATTATTCTATATTAACAGACTGCAAAACAAACTCAGATGGGTGCAGCCATCCTGGTGAGGTTTACTGCAACTTTTCAAACATTTGACATGATATTCTATGATATATTTTATGCTTTCTGCCCTACCCCACAGTTTCACAACCCAAAAATGCAATGTGGCAGATCATATTCCAAAAACAAAGTAGGTATTTTGAAGCCCTCAGCCCTAGCCAGAATGCAAAGGTGAAAAGTAGCAGAAAAGATGTAAATGTAGATACGAGAAATGTAAATGCTGGACCACCCCAATTGACAGTGCTAGTCACTCTAGAAATGTAATATCACCTCTTTTATTTGGTAATTAGATCACAAAAAGTGACATTATATATAAAACAGTGAACCTAACACCACAGGTCCAACAGACTAAACAACTCCAATCAATGGTGGAAAGAATTGTTCTTTGGAAAAATGTGGTGATGCCAGAAAACATAAATAAAGTAAGTTTGAGAGGCCTTGTTTAGGAAACTCATGGAAACATCTGTGGTAATTAATAGCATTAGACTTGGGTGGCACTGTCGTCACCTGGGTATACATGGCCTCACAAAAATATTCAGACCTTCAAGCAATTTTCTCTCAATTCTTTAAAACCCTATATGCAATATTGGTTTCTGTGATATCTGCATTTCATAATTTGCATAGTGATTCAATTCATATGTGTGTTTTTAAAAGTCACGTTATACGATAATGACAATGTCCATGTAGTTATTAAATGTGATACTACCTGATTTTTTTCAGACAGATTTGTTCCAGGTTTCAGTAAAGTTTGAATTGAGATCAGACTTTGACTAGGGCACTGACAATTTTGCTACTGGAATTTCTCAAAATAGTGTTGAAAAATATTATTTTTTACTCTTATAAGATGAAACACAGCCCCCTTGTAGCATTTATCAACATACTTTACAGCAGGTACAGCGTACAGTAAGATGTGGGCAGTGTTAGATTTGCACCACACATATTGCTTTGAATCTAGGCCTTATCTGGAGCACAAATGCAACAGGGCCACTACTAAGGCAAACTTCAGATGTGCCGCCTAGTGGTCCCCTATACCTATCAGTGGTACAAAGAACTCTTATCTCATAATTGACTGGTGCACCTCTATGTAATTCTTACAAATTGAACTTTGTAGCTTTTTAAACTGATCATAAGCCTTTCTGCTTCTTGTTTCAATGGAAAGTTTTGAGGAACAACCTAGCCAGTGTCTGGGTGGCTTCCATATCCAGATAATTGAACCAATCAGATAATCCCTTATTTTGTACTTTTCCCTGGAATGCTCGTAGTTTTCATTTTCACACCCTTCAGTCCTCACTTGAATAAGGATGCATATTATATAAATTACAATTACAATTCCTCATCACGGCTAAATGACAAATGATAACTAAGAGTTGATACTACTGCAAGATAGATTGATTAAAATGTGAAACTGAATACAACACGGTTTAGGATCTAAATGATTTTGCATGTAAATAATAAAGTTTCAAATCATTTCACCTGATAACTGGGGGTAATTTATATAGCTCTCACAGTGTAAAAAGGTCCAGTAAAAGGACGTTGAATGGTGCAGAAAGCACAAAAACAAGTTTCATGAGGGATTGGTTTGAATTAGAGACTCGACAGATCTGCCTGTGCCTATTGTAATGTCCCTTTTTTCTTGAAATGATATATTTGATCTATTAAAAATGCAAACACTTTTGGCAGTTGTTACGTAGGAATTCTTACGCTCATTTCTAATAGATGATATGCCTTTCATATGTACTTGGCTTGGTGAGAACGACATATTTCCAAGATCTATTGTAAAAGTGGCTTTTAGTGGTGTAAAACACATGGGTTAAATTACGCCATATTGAAAAAAAAGCCCACTAGCATACAGAAATGATTAAATCCTTTAACCAACTCCATTCACATGTGCTGAATCTCTCTGTGAACTTGTGCACGTGTGTCAATTGAATAAATTTAGTTCGGCCGCAGATTCACCAGCATGTGAATGTACTCAAGGAAAAACATTCCCTCTGTTGAAGACAGGTGCTTAAGTCCTGTCAAAGCAAGGAAAACACCCAACCGACGACCACACAGGCTTGCTAGTTAACCAGCGCTGTGTCCTAGTCACCTTGACTGTGTTGGTGTTAGAAACACGTTACACTAACATTTGGAAACCGTATGCTTACTCTCCAATTATAGCGGAGGTTCGTGTTGGCTAAGACCGGCAATTGTGCGATGATTTGTTTAAAGGAAGCTAGAGTCCTTGTGCGTGTCTATGAGTGAAAACGAGTAGTGCTTAAACGGGATAATTCACCCGCAAATTAACATTCTGTCAACATTAACTCACCAACACAAAAGAAAGATATATTGTAAAACGTCTTAGTGTTTTCATCCACACAATGAAAGTCGCCGAATGTTGTTTTGGACCCCGCTGATGTTCATTGCATTAACAAATTCTTCAAAATAAGCTTCATTCTTGGTATGTACTAACCACGCAGATGTTCAAACCATAGCACGTAAGATGAATACCGGGGGATGTTTTGTAAAGCGGAATAAAAATGGAATTAATTACGCGAGTTTCAATATTAGCATTGCTCAGCAGTAACATCACATATTTCACATGCGAGCAATGAAAACGGAAAAACAGAGAGACTGTTGCATAAACTCCGTTGTATACAATATGCTGCTCTGTGTATTCAAAGCTCAACCCACCTTTTAGGGTCCACCAACTTGTAGAGTTTTCCGATGTGAGACTGTATTGCCGTGCTTTTGCTGGAAGCGAGGATGTAGACCTCACCTGCGGAGATAGAAAACATGTAGGTCTTTCAGGGATCTAATTTGTCTTCTCTCACCTTCCTTCCTTCCAACTCGTTGCACTTGACACTGGTGCATGAAAGGGTTTCGAGAGGGGCTCATTAAATCGTCATGCAAGTAATTTAATGAAGAGCAAGCTTGCAGCACTGTGCACAGATTGTAAACATGTGTCAAGAGACAGCCATGTGGGTCTCCAGTACAGCCTTCCACTGAATCCCTCTTACAAATCAGCAACAAATGCTATCTCTCCCTCACAGAGGCCCACTCTTGGCAAAGCATGAGATTTATTCTCTGTCACACTTGACCTGGTGTTTGGATTCGAGAGTTTATGTTCCCTGTAATGCATGGAGCTGTGGGGATATTACATGGTGGCAGAGAGTATAGCCTAACAGCAGTGAGTGGGCATAACTTTTCTTTGGCAAGGCGCTGGCATCATGTTCACATAAAAATGACCCCCATTACCATTCCAGTAAGCCAAAAATCAGTTGTTATCAATGTTGAAAGAACAACTAAGGAAATGGAGGAGACGGCGCATGTAAACCCTATATGCTGACGGATTGCGCTGACCTTTGATTTCCAATTGTACCGTCTGTTAGCAGCAAAAAAGAGGAAGTAATCTGTCAGGAAACTAAAGGAGTACTGTGTCATAGCAAAACGGTCCTTGGAGGAAAGATTTTTGAAAATGGGAGGTAGGACAAGGGATTGGTTTTCTTTCTGTTCTGTATCATTCAGATGATTCTTGGATTTAGGAGCCAGTTTTTTTTCTCCTTCCTGTGACGACGGTATGCACATTCTAATGTAAAACGATCACTTCATTAGACCTTGTCTAAACTAAAGAAATCCTTTGTTTTCTTTTTGTTTTTTTTTTGCATTTGCCTGTAGTTCAACACTACTGTTCAAATGTTCAGAAGCCTCTAATGGCTGCATTTATTTGATAAAAATACTGTAAAACACAAATATTGTAAAATATTATTTAAATTATACAATAAAGTAAATACAATAAAAAGTTTCTGCCCTACTTTATATTAGGTGGTCTTAACTACTGCGTACTAACATTTAAATTAATAATTTGACAAAATGCACATATGTTTTATGTGCACATTGTATTCATATTTTTAAACATACCTATATGTAATTATGTCTGTGTCAGGGTTTTACACCTTTGACCGTGGAGAGAGAAGCTTGGCGTGGTTGGAGGAATGCTATGTACGAGATATCGAGGTAAGGTGCTTGTTTGATTTTATGGGTTTTTAGGGGGCTTCCCTTGTTCTGGTTGGATAATGATCTAATCACGAAATATGTAGCCAGCTGTGTTAATTATCTGTGCATGCTCCTCCCAAAATTTGTTTATAAACATCATTAGGAGGCTTCAAATGGCATAATAGGAGCATTTTAAAATGTGTATTCCAGGCTTCAGAAATCATTCTTCTTGTTTTAATCAATACTAATAAATTTTTTCAGGATTCTATGCTGAATAGAACATTCAAAAGAACGTAAAATGTATTTTTTTGTGGCAATGTAAATGTCTTTACTGTCACTTTTGATCACTTTAATGCTTCTTTAAATTAAAAAAAATATGAAAAAATGTTGCATTATAGAGTTTTAAGCTGACAGAACTATGAATAAAGGTTATGACAGAAAGAGACAAAATGTGCGGTGAAACGAACACACATCAAGCTTTTAGAGAGCTCACTGACCTAATTCATCTTCGCCAAACCCCAGGATGTGGCCGGCCAGCGAGGAACCACAGGAACTGCTAGTACCAAGACAAAGAGGCTTCTCTTGCCACGACCTGTCTTCTGAAGGCCTCTGCAGAATTCTGAAGTTCCTGTAACGATCATAAAGTCAGGGGTTAACAATGTCGTACGTCTTGATTTTTTACAAAGCATAATTTACTGCTTCGGATTTCCAGGAACAATTTACTTCCTTCAGTTTATCTCTCACTGTTGACAATAAAGGCATGCTGATAGTGAGGATGAATTATAAACCTGCGTAAAGTGTGAAAAACATATACCAGCGGCCCATTGACCTGGCAGGAAAACTGCTATCAATTTACGCTGAAAAAGCTCTTTTTCTGGGGTATGTGGCGAGTGTGTGTATTGGCACTGTCAATAACACAGGAAAGATGGCAGTTTCCATTCGCAGTTTAACAATTACCACCCAAACCCAAAGAAGAGCAATATGAAAATGAAAGTTTAATATCTGGAAGCATAACTATTGAGTTTCTCTGACTGTACAAGTGCAGCTTTGCGTACATCATATAGTAACATACCCATTTTTGTCTCCAAATACATAACTTCCATAAAGTCTTCTTGACTGACATCCGCGATAGATGAATCCACCAACTGGGACGGCACCTTCATTTGACCCCAAATCAAACATAGATGGCTCATTTTCTGTGGGCAGACACAACTCACCATCAAGAAAGAGAAGCAGTCGACATGTTTAAGTTATTTTTATGAGATTTATTTATTTGAGCTTAAAAATTCAAATGAGTTAACGGAAATAATCTGCATTGTTTAGATATTTTTTTCCAATCTCGATGTCTTCAATCACCATCCTACATGTGTTGCAATGTTGATTTATCCTCATAATAAGAGTTTTCATTGTTTGAGTAAGGGATATCCATGTTTACCACAATCTGTCAAGAGACTATTAGCACTTCACACAGGCTGGTTTTAATTAGCTATTCCCCAGACGGTTATAAAAACACTATGTAAACTTGATATGGAGGGCTATGTTCAATTCACTAAATGTCCTTATTAAGCACTGTTAAGTTCACATTATAGCTCCAATAGATTAGGAAAAGGACACGAGAGGAAAAGGTGAGGTAATCCTACAATTACTATTGAGTGTTTGTGTATATTTGTTTAAGTTTGTATGGCTACAAAGATTACAGCAGCTTAGGGAATGACCAGTATTATAACCTTACAGTCAGAGCCCCGTTAAACAATAAAATGTGATTTAATGAAGTAAGTCATTTACCATGGTGGTGGTTTAACATCGTAAACTGCTTGGAGTTTGGGCTAATTTGGCACACTTGTGAGACAATCTTTTTGGGGCTTAAATGCATTGGCTGGGAGAGAGCCACATTTGTTCACTGCCAATGTGTAAAGAGGAATATGAGAAAGCCGATCCATTACTTTGGCCATAAGAAATAATATATATTCACTTCTGGTATTGATTTAAGGGTCTTAGTCAGCATGACTGAGAGATAGACTGCCATGCTGGTCGTTTTGTGTTTCAACAATGTACTAAATGACCATATAAACGCTCTTCGACAGCGATAAATTAAATAGTTGTGCACATGCTTTCAAGTCCCCGGGGATTAAAGTGTATTCTCACATTATGAAACGATAGTGTTGTAATGGTGTTCTTGAATAAAGCATTGATCGGTTTCTGTGGAAAGTCTTAAATCATTTTTTTGGAACGTACCCCCATTCCTTCGAAGACATTCTGTTCTCAGGATAAAAGCTTAAAGTTATTTCATAACCGGTACATGGAAGGAGAATTTCATATTTTGTGAAATACAATACATGAACTTCTTGAGTGGTTGCCTGGTTGGAACTATTTGGCTTGTTGAAAAGCCTTTCTGCTTGTACAGTAATCCATCATGTTTTTAGAAACCAGCCACTTCTAACAGACATACCATAGTCTTTCCCTTTGATGACCTGTAGGATCCTGCCTGTTGTCGTATTTTTGCCAACAGTATCTGTGCACAGGATCAGCAGACTCCCATTGGTGTCCATGCGGAGCTTATCCACCGCACACCTAGAGCACAAAATACCATACAGCAGCAGTTAAAACCACACTGCTATTTGTTATATGACACTTTATTTAATTATACAGTATATGTGTTGCTGTGCACTTCTAATTCTAACAGGCAAGATTGGCCAAGTCCCTTAATTCCAGACAAATCTTAATGCTTAATTACATTCTTGAGAAACTGTGTGCTTCCACCTTTATGGTAACAGTTTGGGTGGGCGCTTTTCCAAAGTGAGGTCCATAAAGAAGTGATTTACTGCATCTGGTGCAGAAGAACTTGACTAGCCTGCACAAAACCCAGCCCTAAACCCCAATGACCTGGAATGATGACTTGAAGCCAGACCCCATCGCTCAACATCACTGATGTACAGGTGCAAGTTCCCACATCCGTGTTCCAACATATAATTAAATTAATTCATAGAATAGCTTTCCCTAATAATTTCACAATCAATTCAGTAAAATGGTTGACCTTACCTCCCTGGGTCATGCAGTCCATGGGCAAAGATTTCAGGGGGCTGATTTGTGCTGTTGAAATAGGGGTTGTTTTTGGGTATAGAGTAAAAAGTGCTACAGCAATCTGTGTCCACATCCACCCGAAGGACAGATCCTGTGAAATCACTAAGGCAGAAAAACACTCCAAATGATGCTGATATCATTATTACATAGCTTGACTCATAAAGAGTGCCTGATTTATTGCAGCTATAAGCATTCGATGCTTACCTCAGACCATCCATCTCCTCCATATCGTCCAAAGTGATCATGCCATCACCTAAAAAGATGTGCATAAGCCCATCAGGGCCAAACAGGAGCTGTCCTCCCAGATGCTTTCGGTGAAGCTCAGCTACTTCCATTACAACCCGAGTGCTCCTTGTTTCCACCTGGTTTGGGTTTTTCCTAAAACCAAATATTAAAACATTCATATATAAATCTAAATCCATCAAGCCATACATTTTCTGAACTGCAAAAAAGCATTCAGTTTAAATCAGATGATTCTGGTTAGTTTAGCATTTGAAAGGCTAATTTACAAAAAGTATGCTGTCAGCCTTCAAGATAATTATATGTTGTGATTACATATCTCTATAAAACATTCATCACTGTCAGTGAAAGCATTTCATGAGGAGCTCGGCTTCTCGACTTATCCAAAACCGCATAGAAAACAAATATTACACATACACGTCCATGTGTAAAGTGTTTGATCCAAGGCCGTAACCACAAATTGACACTGGGGTAGGGCAGAGTTTTGTCCCTAACAGATTTTTTTTCTTCCCTTTTTTGTTTTGCCTTTTGGAATATCATAACGTTTTGACAATTTCTGAATAAGAGAAAGGTGCTTGGTCAGGTTTTGACTGATTTCTCATTACCTGGAAACAGTGTACTCGACTACGCGAAGAATGTGGTCGTGTGGTCCGATAGCCCAGCGCTCTTGGTTGGTCGTGTAGGAGACGTAGAGCTTTCCATTTTTCTTATAATTGGGGTGGAATGCAAGGCTTAGCAAGCCCCTTTCATCTCCTCCCTGCAAGTCAGATGGGGTACACAAAGAATCCAGAAGTTAATTATGTCCCTTTTTTAGATTGGGCTGGGCTGCAAAAAGCTAAAGCTGGGCCTCCCCATGTCCCCCTCTCGCTCTCCTTTTTCTCTTTGCCTTTCTCCATCTCGGTCTCTCTCCATATGGGGGCCAGTTACCCCATGCCCTCTTGCCCCCTTGCTTTTTTTTCTTACCTCCCCTCTCCTTGACTACTGCATTACAAACGATTATAAAACATTTGACTTCAAGCAAACCCGCCAACACCCACCTTTTCACCAACCCCGTCTTGGTTATAGGCGCTTGTATTTGGGGCCAGGCTCCTCTGGGATGCCCAGGCCCTCCTTGCGGCCTCTATTGTGCAAGTGATTTGTGTGTGTAATCTTTGGGGGATATCCGTGAATGCAGTGCCGAGTGGCTGAAACAATTCATTAGCTCGCTCGCAGTTCATAGAGAGCACAAAAGTCCAGGATTCCTTTAAACCCCCCCACCACGTCCACCCTCTTCCCTCTCTCTCTTTTTTATTTTTAAACCCATGCAAAATTTGAGAGAGGCGGGCAAGAAAAAGAATGGGCAAAAAAAACAAAAAAACACTCCCACTGTCTTGGCAACCAGTTAGAAAACATTGAAATTGCTTGTGTAATAGGTAAAACCTCTCTTCCCGGAGGCTACTACACGAGCTGTCACTACTCTGGTGGTCCACTCATCATAGCCTGTTGTAATAAGTAGCTATGTCACTTTAGTTCCTGGGGAAAGTAATAATGTTGGGTTTTACTCCCTTTCATCTTTCCAACTTTGTTTTCCTGCTGGCAACACAAATGAAATGAATGAACAGATTTGCTAAGCGTACGCCTCATGAATGAACCAATGAATCAATGAAAGAACAAACGGGTTTGAGGCAAGTCCCTTAAAAATTATTATGATTTAATGCTTCGGGATAAGACATACTGTAACGGCAGTTAAATTACAGCACATACACTAACAATTTAGCGATATTGGCTGTTAAATAAGTAAACAAATAGATTTTTCATGAAATTAGCTGGCTGTGCCATCTCTGCGGCATTCCTTTTGGATTTCTCACAGGAATTCAGCAAAGAGAGGTCTTCTGTGGATTGCTCAAGTTAACGGTGTGGTTCAGCTCACAGTACACGCCAAAACATACAGACCATAAATTGGTCAGAGCGACTCTGTTGGGCTGTGCTGAAGTAATCCAATTCGAATAGGCTTCAAGTGCTAGCGCTCTATCTCTGGAATGCTCCGGAGGAATTCAAATTGGATCTGTAGGGACATAAATAATAACACTCAGAAGGACTCTTTAGTAGACCACAAAGAGTGAAATCACAAGCAAACCTTTGTGGTACCCATTAAAGGTCTGTTCTACATTAGTCAAACACAAAACGAGGTTGGGTTGAGTTAACAGCAGGTTGATATCATTTATCCATGCTCTGATTTTTCGAAATGAAAAGTTCTTCCCTTCTCCGAAAACTCCCTCTCAACATATTGGACTCCCGATGCACTGACCTGAATCCCAAAACAAACACAGAGGGAGCAGGTCAAGTTAAGAATTCCAGAGAGTCGTATGATCTCAGGCCAGGGACCACCAAAGAACAAAATTAGCTGAAATATTAGCTTTTGCTAATGATCGCTCCGTCAACAAGTAGGCACAAAAAATCTTCATTTTTCCAGGCCCGTTCCTCTGGGTGCTACCAAAAACTTAATTAAGAGAAGACAAACTTCATAATAATCTCCCTCCATCCATCATAGCAGATGTAGGGCTACGTGTACGAGCCTCTGCTTAGTTGCAACTTCTGGTACATGTTGTTCCACTGAAGAACTTCTCTTAGACATTTCACCAGGGTAACCTTGAAGCACGTTGACGTCGATAGGAACAGTTCGAAGCTCCCAAATCTGGCTTCAAAACCTCACGGTCAGAGGTTCTACGCTATGTTATTGTTAGCATTCTGTGCATCGCCTGTTGCTTTGACAGTACGAAGATTAGGTTGTAACAGCTTCTTGAAAAGAATGCTAGTGAGAATACATCGGGGTCAGACAGGAACAGGGAGTACTACCGCCCCCCTCCTGGACCCCCACCCACCCCATCGGCAGCTGCTTGCCTTTCAGGGCTTGATGCATGGCCTGGCTTGCACATTGTTTCTGAGCACCTTTTGATCCTTATTGGCTCAGGCAATCCTACATAAAGAGGCATTCCACCCGAGCTGATTGGAGAAAAACAATGCGTGCCTACCTCAAAGGCAATCTGAAATGCTCACACTAATTCAGAGTTCCATTTAGTTTAACACAATGAATCCCAAGACCCAAGTCAAATCCCCCTCCTCCACCTGTTAACACACATTAATCCTGTGACAGCGCCGGAGTGAGGATCGCTCACTTTCAAGCGGTGAAAAGAGCAGATCGAATCGTAGGATAACATTCACTTATTGCAGCGGCAGCTCTCTGGAGCAATCCACAAATCTTCTGAATGGCTCCATCACAGGTGCTCATCCTGTCTCAGGGGTCCTCGCGAAGTCAAATCCTCGGCCAGGAAGCTATGTGAGATGACAGCTAAGCAGGCCGTTTCTTTAAGAGAACTGTTCAAAGAATCAAAGGACGAGAGAGGAAAAGGTCCATTTGTCAAAGCTAGGATACTTATTTTTTGACAGAGTCGAGAGCCCTCCTGCTCGTTGAGCTGAAAGAGCTCAACAGCTGTGCGTGTCAAGTGACAGAGTGCACAACATGCTGTGATCTATTTGCTTCGGCAAGAAATAGTTTTTTGCAGCTGTACCCCTTGAGTTAGTTGATACACCACAATGGAACTCCGCTCACATTGCGTGCAGATGTCTTCTTCACTACGTCTAGCAAGGACAACAACAAAGCAGTCTCATACTTGTGCACCTATCACGTCAACACGAACTGAATCAAGGCCCTTTTACACAAATAGTTTAGAAGATAAACACTTTAGAGCACTGAAATCCTATGCTTCAGGATCACTGTATGACTCTTTATTTTCGGCATCTGGAACACAGTAACTAGCTTACAAAATATCCCAAAATAGATAACTGGTAGTTAACTATTAAAGGGCTTTAGCTGATAGTACCCTTACATCAGTGTTTCCTACACATAGACGAATCTGTGGTGGTGCGCCACAGATTTAATTCCGACCGCCACAGATTCAACAACGACCAAAAAAAAAAAAAAAATCAATACCGACCGTCACATTTGCTATTATTGTGCCATGAAATGCAGTTTTAAGAGTATCTCAGGCTAGAATGTAGTTGTTTAAAACACAAATCTGCGCCTATTTAAAAGTTTGCTTCGCCGATTTCGGAGCCGCGAGCTTCACGTGAACACCGGGTGCTTAGTGCTCATGTAT
>JAUMHR010000042.1:6239030-6255042 GCA_032361145.1 Enteromius fasciolatus | reverse complement strand
CCATCTTTTCCCCCCCCCCCCCCCCCCCTTATGTTTCAGAGGCCTTAATGTTTGTCTTTTCATTGAACGTAGGCTGCCACCAAGAAAAACAAACTGATTATGTGAGCATTGCCTTGAACAGGCCTCGTTTTCCGCTGCATCCTGTAAAGTGTGTGAGGTGTGAGTGTCAGTCATGTCTAGACCGTAGTCAGACCCCGCACACACACACACACACACACATTACCCAGAGACAGATGCACATAAACACCAAACACATCTTTGCAGGCTGTGTTGACGTAAAATAAGACGTTTGCCAAAGGACCGAAGGGAAGAAACAGGTCATAAAATCATTCATTTACAGCTACATTTTTTAGAGCTTTGTTTGGGGTGTTTTTGAGTCCTTCGTTTAGTTTGTCACAACTTCAAACTTCGATTTTGTTTATTTAAAATATGACAGTTATTTAATATCATTTATATTTCTAAAATAACAATAATTGAATGCTTAAGTCATTGCAACATTTAAAAAAGGGGAAAAAAGAAACAGCAACAAGTGGTTCCTGAATGGGATTTCTTAAATATCAGATGAACGAATCTCTCCATTTCAGAGTAGCTTTCCTAAGCAGGAGCTGCCACGGATATACTGCTTTATCCCAAAATGCACTTTTACAGGCTGATGCATTAACCTGAGGCAATATTTTCACCTAGACTTAGAACAGCTGCGATTCATGAGTTAGAAGAGCGATGTTCCTGATGAACTTACTAATGTTCTTTAAATACAACTCTTGCATTGATCTTGTATGTTACCTGGTACGTGTCCCCGGCAGGTGTAGTAGAACTCTTGGCAGTAGTCGTGACATAAGCGGGGTAGATCTTGTTCTCTGTGTGTTGATTTTTCAAGTTTGCGCGAGTGGAAGAGCATCTGGGCATGTGGTGAACAATGGGCACACTTAATCTCCTCCAGCAGTCTAGAACACTCTGTGTTATTGGTCGAGAAGATCTGAGGAGCAAAAAACAACCAACAAAGGTTAAAACCGTGGATCTAATTGTAGTCAAATTTTACTACAAAGCTGTTCCCATATAATGATTGTGCATTGTGTGTATTTATATATATATATATAATAAAAGAAAAATCAAACTAGGTGGTTTGACACACATTTTTAGAATGTTTTCTCGTTAATTGGACGCAATTCACATTCTAAACATCTCTCTTAACAAACACCACACATCCATGTGGACTTGATTTCTCCTGATTTGTTTATTTGAGCTCACAAACAGCAAGCCAAAATTGCACCTCGTATGGCAGCTGAACCCATGCTGGAGCGAACGGACCGAAATGAGGATACTCAAAATGTTTCTTAAGTCACCAAACAAAAGTAAACAGTAGATTAGGGCCGAGAAAATGAGCAGGCTTATTTATGTAACAAATTAGCTGTAATAAAACAACAATGTAATCTGCTCCCTTCCTCAGACATGCGCCTGTGCCGCAGCAGTCTGGTAAACCTCCCTCTCTCTGTGTGAGGTCCATGTGTAAACACCAATTTATAGATAGACGGGCACATCATTCCCGTGGTGGTATCAACAAATTAGCAGTCTGTCCAAGTCAATTAGGCCAGCACACCCAGCAGACAGCGTATAGACGGGCCACCTCCTCCTTGGCCCACTGCTCTGCGTAGTAAACCATTTTGACAGATTTCTTTGATTTTGATTCTCCAGATTCCTTCGAGTGAATCAAAACCATCTTTGTGGGTGGAAGATAAAACGGTGCCCAAAAATATGTATTGACACCTCCATATGAACCGGGGCATTTGGAACGTAAATCTTTGCGCTCTCGTCGCTCTCAGTCTTGCCGTGGTTGGTGTGTTAGCCTGGTCTGTGAGTGGCAACTCTCCTGCTTTAAATTGCCCATTGATTTAGTGAGCCATGGACTGGCACATGGTCCATGGAGAGAAGCATTTGTGTGCTCTCAACCATGCACTCTACCCATATGTTGCTGGGATGGGCTCCAACGTTGCCATCACCCTCACCGGCAACAAGAGGACCTTTGTTTTTTTGTGTTTTCCAAAAAATGCCAAAAGTTGTTCAAAGCTGCTTCAAATCACACCACGGTCTACATCACAGCCTTTTAAGACCGTACGTAATGACTGTCAAAACATGCCAGTGCAAATAGGAGGCATATATGAGCTTAAGTCCAAATGTCCATTAGTGACATTAATAGTCGATGCTTTGAAAAAGTCATGACAGTCATGTTTAAAAAGCGAAATGTGAGCAGATGCTGGGATTATGCATCACGGCACACAATATTCTTTGTCACTGGAACCGACAGAACAAATGTAAACACAAAGACTCATTGGAAAACAATGGCTCGTCATTTAGCCACAAACAATGAGGTTAACTACAGCTCACAAGTTCTCACTGAGGTGCCAGAAAGAGGCGATCGATGATCGAAGTTACCACAACCTTAAGGTTAAACAAACAGACAATTTACCGAATGAATCACCTGACATGATTTGCGGAAACCGCAATTCAAACATAACCACAACTGAGCTAACCTCCCCACAAAACCTGCAAGCTTGTATTAAACAGCTTAAATGAAACCATTTCGGCCCTCTGGGAATTGGTGTAAGTAAGTTTGGGGTGGGGAGCAGGACAAATACTCACTCAAAGGCATTAACTAACACTTGGACAGAGCAAAGGACTGGGGGAGAATGATGTTCTCCAGCTTCACCCATTAGTGAAACTAACAAACACAATGGTGTTGTTGTTATTCTTTTGCCATAAGCAAAAAGACTCCGTGTGTGGGCAGTGTAGTGGGGAGGAGGAGATGTCGACTCTTTTTTGTTCCATTCAGCCTCGCTCTTATTTGCATGACTTGAGCAAATTAAATGATGCAATATGGCTTTTTGTCACAAACCGACGTGCGATGCCACCCAGCCGCGTATGTCGATTTGCGGAGGTTGTTTACATGAGAAAAGAGAGCGATTTCTCGGCATAGAATGTGTTCATTGATAAAACTATTGAGATGAATCTTCTCACGTCTATAGAAAGCCTCAGAAAGGTGCGATTCATTACCGATCGAGAGACATTTGTTCCCCATCTGTTTTATGTAAATTATATCCATCACCACTAGAAGCACATGCTGTCACTGAAATATCAGCGTGGAAAGTTGCGCAAAACGTCCAATCTATACGTGCAAACATTTAACCGCGGGAACACCGCTTTTAAGAGCTATTCCGATTTCGGAAACACATATTGCAGCAGGGGAGCGTGAAAATTAAGCGAATTCATTCATACGCCTCGTGCTCGCGAGCGAACAGCACTGCACGCGTTCTAACCTTATTTCGAGCGGGGTTTTAATTGTTTTTCTATGTAAACATGCGCGATACGGGCGTCTTTAGCCACTGCGAACGGTCTCGTTGTGTTTATCAGCCTTTATCAACTTTTAAAACTGCGAATCGAGACACGTCTCGCTGACTGTTTTAATGCAAAACGCGTCCAATACGCACAGTGCGCATACGTATCTATATGCTCATTGCGATATCAACCAGTATTCCACTACACACTGCTGTTGCAAACACCTTTAAATCAATGCACGGACACTGTGTTATAACAAAACACGCATGGGAATCACTAGGTCAGTTTGAGGTTGCATACCCGAGCATCTTTCCGATGGAGGATCTGATACGGAGCTCTTCTGGACGGACAGCAGGACACGCGAGGATAGAGCCTGTGACAAACCTCCCCTCCGCCGCTTCCCTCCAGTGACAGTTTTCTCTCCTTCTTCTTCAGGCGTTTCGGCAGACTTCCATCGTAACATCTCCTCCTCCTTGGACTTAATTCTCCTTTCTCTCCGAATTTCGCATCACTACATTCCCAAAAATTGGCCGCGATGGCCAACAAGAGCACAAATTTCAAATGCACCATTTTCAGAGGGATTACACCAAAAGCGGAACACGCGACTGCTCAGAATTCAGGACTGCTGTATGACAGTCCCCACGCGTCCAGAAAGTTGTTATAGAATTACTATTAATGAAACCAAAGCAGTCTACATTAAATAATAGTAAAGGGATTTAAAAAAGTTACGATAGATACGATAGAAATTACGATAATAAATGAAGACAAGTGCTAGTTATTATGTTGTTAAAGTGTAAAAAAAAACAAAAAAACATGATACTGTATTTTAATAAGAAATTAAAAAATAGAAAACAATAAGTGATCGGATTATATACACAAATTGTACGTCTCCTTTCCCAAAAGTTAAATCCCGTTGGCGCACAAAGGTTGATGCGTATGATCAAAAGTTGCACTAAGTTGTCTGTTGCATGGTCTTCAGTGCACTCACATGTTTCCCTTTGCTCTTTCCACCTTCTTTTTAACCAGCGCGCGAGAAGGGGAACGCGCACGATGACGTCTATTCAGTCCGGGAACGCGCGCCATCGTGTAAGTAAAGAAAAGTATTATACACACTATGTCACATCGCGCTCAATACACATTTTACTGAGCGCAAACTGTTTATATGTATGCAATTTGAGATAACATTACAAATCTGTTACCGTTTTATTGATTGTAAAATATAGGTAAAATATATATTTATTTATATCTTTTTAGGTGGCATTATATCTTAATCATTTCATGCATTATTCCACTGACATGAGAGTCACACTGACTTGTCTTTGTGTGTGGCACTGTGGTCTGCCTTATTACTGACCGCAGTTGCTGGAAAGACCACTTTTAATGAACTTCATCCAAAGTCATCATGATGCTTTCCATAATACCACATGTACAATAAAGACAAATATCAATGGGATTTAAATGAAATGCAGAAATGTAATGCTTTTACTTCCCATACTTAAGAGCTCTACGTCTGTGCTCTCTTTGCATGTGTGGCTGCTTTTTAGCATTTCTTTTTGTGCTTTTTTACACATTGGTACACACGAATAAATGAATTACAAATTACTTTTAAATTAATAACAACAACACTTTTTGTGTTTTTAGTTTTTTTTTTAGATATTAACATTTTATAACAGTTTTCTGACAACCAGAGATACTTGTTTTTACTGAAAATTTAAAGGGATCAAGGAGTTTTTTTAATCCAAACAAAATGAAGTGGAATAAATGATATTAAATATTATTGTACATATTATAATTAATATTAATAAATATTATAAATAATAAAAAAAAAATGTTTTTTTCTCACGTCAAAAATCAATCTTTTGTGCAAATTCAGTTGTCACTGAATATGCTAAATGCAACATATGAGATAAGGTAAATCTTTATTTCGATAATATCTCTCATGTATTGTTTATTTATTTATACGCCTACTTGAATCATTATTTCTGTTAGATGCTAACATCCAAGTGCTCTGTTGGTGATCAGGGGCTACAGCAGGACAGTTTGTTGATCTGAATGTCCGACACTCTTACGTTAACAGAGTTGTGAGAATGTCTGGCATTCTTGCTCTTCAGAGGCTTTCTGATAAGACTGAGCCAAATGCAGGACAAGTCCTCTTTTCTTCTCATCTATAGAGAGATCTTCAGATTGCAGGTCCAGAGGGGAATGTCCTCTCTGAACAGACCTCAGTTGCATTAGTTGCAATCAGCGCATTACCGCACCTGTTCATCCTTGGGGGTCCAGCGCTGACCAGAACACTGACTGATTATCAGCAGAGATCAGGAGTTGCAGGAATCCACAGTGATTGGACTGTTTGGTAATTATGGAAATGGCCCTAAGCATTGAACAGCCTGCCACCATATCCAGCCAGGCCGGTTCCGCGTTCATTTTGCACTGCAAAAATCACAATGATTCACATGCATGCAGAGGGGAAGCTGAGACCGGTTTGTGAACAGTGGGTGACATAAAGACACGTGCCATACAGCTGTGGTTTGGCTACACATCTGTTTGGAGAGATATAACCCTTCCCATTGTGCAGAAGCTACAATATTCTTCTGCTAGCATGCTGCTGCACTGATATCATGACTACCATCTTAGAAGGCAACATATATTCACTCTTCCATTTTTTTTTGTGACTAATTTTTTTTTTTTTTTTTTTTTTTGTGAGAATTTATGAGTTTTAAAATGATGCATTCAAACCTCATTCTCAGCACCGCTGTTGTGACAAACACACTGTGACTATTACGACACCATTGGTAATATTTAGGCATTCTATTAGACATTATGAGTAATTTGTAACCCTTTCCAGGTCCCTGTTTCAACAAACAACAGATGGCGAAATGAGTTTTTGTTATGAGAAAACTCTTAAAGTTTCAATTTCAAGCGAAACCGCAATTTCACATATGCTCTGATTTAGTACAGAGGACGTTAACAACAATATGCACTATCCTTTTGGGTTTTATACGAGAAGTTATGTCCTGACCAGAACTTAATATATAGTCGTCAATTGAGGTTGGAGATGGCAGGATATTTCTTGCTTTGTCATTTGGGAAAGTCCCTGGGTTAGATCTGTTGTCTCATTCAGCAATAACAAGGCTCAGCTCAGCTCTGGTCCAATAGCCCTTGAAGAAAAATACTCCCCACCAAGGGGTGGATAGTCCCTGACCACACAGAATCCAGTAACACTCTTGAACTCACAGTTCCGAGGTGGCAAACCACACTCAAGCAAATATCTTAAGAGGCAAGAGAAAAGGTGACAGTGTCCTGTCGACAGCCATTTGTCAATGTTCTTCTTAAGTGGCGCCTGTATTGTGTATTACACTCAAACGTCTGCACACAATGTGGTTTAATAGCAGAGAGGAGAACGGCAAACCATTTGTCTCCATCACGGTAAATCCTTACGAGAACTGCTTGTACAGACCAAAAGTAACATGTACACCAGTAAGCGTTCACTCTGAATTCAATTATCATTAAATAAAAGGCATGTAGACTGAAAAAACAAAACAAAAAATGTTTGGACCCAAATGTTACATAGAAAATTATATTTAATTTAATTGCTGTGGTGGATATGTTATTGTGCCTAAATTATTGCAGCTTCCATACAGCAATTATATAAAAACTAATTATACAATTTTGCAAACATAATAGTACCTTTTTCTCGTTAAATAATAAATGGGACTTTGTACATAAAAATATATAGCTGCCTTTATATTTTATTGTTCCTCTCAAGGGGGCCGTCATATTTGAGGGTCTGTGGCATGAAAAAAGTTTACAGTTTAAACTATACTTCTTAATTATTTCAGCACTAATGGTAATTGTCTATGGTTTCGTGTTCAGGCTTTCATATTCAGAGAGAATGCAATGTGTTCATGATGTTCTCAGTAGTTGTGACATGGCTAATGAGGTCCGGCCATCTGTTTATGAACATTCTGGAGAGTGAGAGTGGGAGAGAGAGGGATTCAGTAGCTCTTTCCAGCAATGGGTGCAGGCCCTGGTTTCCACTTCAATGACTCTAAACACATAAGGATGTTTTAAATGTGGTGACTTAGACAGAGAGCCAGCTCCCAGTGAGTGTGAGAGAGTGAGTGAGTCATTGGTTGCACTGAGCCGCTGGGCCGTCTGCCCGGGATCAACAACCTCTAAATCATTGGCCTTTGCCACTGGACCACACGAAGTTTCCTTCATTCCCGTCTTTTACTCCGCTTTAGTTTGACTACCTGCCTCTGTTCGTATCACTCCGGTTTTCCCTACATCATATCCCTATATTTTGATTTTGCACCTTAGCATCTGCATATCTCCTCTTTAATTTCCTCCTTTCTTTTCATCCTTATGCCTCTACTGTTCCTTTGTATCTTTTATTGTTTTTTTCCTGTTAAAGGATTATTCCGAGTGCAGTTCAAGTTCAGAACATTTGACAGCATAATGACATGTTGATTACCACAACAAACTAATTTCGACTTGTCCTTTAAAAAAGAAGAATAAAGTGAACTCTGTGTTACACTGAACTCTTTACTGCGGAAGTAAATGAAGCTAACGTACAAACATAAAAAAAAAGTTTAAAAATGTTAAAAATGTAAAATTAAATTTACAACTTGTACAACATCATAATCTAAACATCAAAATGATTAGAAATAAATTCTAATCTGCTTAAATAAGACTTTTACACATGAGTTACTGTATTGTATGTGTATTCATAAACTAATATATTTCACGTTTCTGCTTTTAAGTCCACCAAAAATTGGCCCCAAATGCCTGAGCGTAAACTTTTTTTAAAAAAAGGAGCAATCAAAATTATGACTCAAACGCTGTCAGCTTAATAGGGTTGGGCGATGTCGACCAATTTGGCATTGTACGATGTCTAATGTTAAACATTGCGATGGACTATAACAGTGTTAAAATAAAAAATGTCTATGCAGTGATGAAAGACAAATTGTCTATTTTTATTTTATTTTATTGTCTATATAGAATTATTGTAATTTTATAACATTTAGATTGAACCACTGATGACAGATGATGGACTACTTTGACTATATCTTTCATACTTTTCTGGCCCCTGACAGTGTTCATTATGTGGCAATGGGATAGTCTTAAGCCTCCTGGTTTTCATCCAAAATTTCTTAAAGGGTTAGTTCACCCAAAATGAACATTTTGTCATTAATTACTCACCCTCATTTCGTTTCAAACCCATAAAACCTTCGTTCATCTTCAGAACACAAATGAAGATATTTTTGATGATACAACTGATCTGGGATCACTTCAATACAACTGAAGTGATCCCAGAACCAGAAACCTACCAAAAACATTGGTAAAACAGTCCATGTGACATCAGTGTCTCAACCTTACTTTTGTGAGGATACAAGAATACTTTTTTGCACAAATAAAACAAAAATAATTTACTTTTCTCCCGTGACTTACGTGTTCCGCCATTTTAACGCACCATATACGCAAGCTTTAATGTATATGACGTAATCAGCCTTGTTTACATCCGGGTGAAAGAAATCTGCGGCTGTTTGCTCCTAGAAGAAAGAGTACACTTACGCAGTCATATTCTCTAAAACGGATCAAAAATATCTCCATGTGTTCTGAAGATGATCAGAGGTCTTATGGGTTTGGAACGACACAAGGGTGAGTAATTAGTTTCAGAATTTTCATTATTGGGTGAACTAACCAATTGAGTTTCAAATGTAACGAGTTATATTAAATCCTTTGTGTAATTCTTTTTCATTAAAATCCCTGTTACTGATAGTTTGTAACAGTTTGATAGTTTTACTTTGTACTAAGTTAACATATTACACAAAGAAATAGAGACTCTTATTTTGAAATTAAATTTCGGCACTTCCCCAGCGCCATTTTGAGTTGCACGCGCGTTTCTCATCAGTTTGCGCTGGTTGTGCCAAAGAGAGGTAAGCGTCTCTCAGAGCTCCTCTTATTGTAAAGATGTTAACTTCTTAAAGTGTATAAATTGAACTGGTTTCATCATATAAATAACCCTGAGACTGTATGTATCGTTTTGTTTATGATGGAGGAAAACTGAATATGGCATTTCATCTAAACGGAGATTAATTTGATGGAACAATGGCTGGGTTGGGTTTTGGTAGAGGGAAAACTTTTGGTGAAACACGCGTCACCCCAATTGAGAGGGAGAGTAGAGTAAACAGAACTCATTTGTTGTGCTCCACCCGTGTAACTGATACTGTTCCCAACCCCACAGCTGACACTTTGCCCTTAGCTGTTCCAGACGTAAATGATCCACATTTGCAAGGGCTGATCACACATATCGCTGTGGTCAGTTGGTCAGACAATTTTAGCATCTCAAAGAGAGGCTAGTTATGGGGAAAGAGAGAATAGAGATGCACAAACACAGGGGTCAGATCCCACAAAGACATTTTCAGATATACCTTCCCTTAATTTGACTGAAATGAGGTTGGTCATGTAGTCAGATGCTAAAGAACCCCCAGTTTACCATGGTGATTCATCAGATAAGCTCGGGGTGCATGAATGGGAGGAGCTGATGGACACGTATCTGCGGAAAAGAGGAATACCATTAGCTGAGCGGCATCAAGAGATTTTAATCAGGCTGATGGGTAAAGCTAAAGATGTTGTAATTCATCTTTAAACCCAGTCGAAAACCCAAAGGTTATCATGGACTTTCTGAAACAACATTTTAGTGATGTCAGTTATTCATGTATGCCCTTGGCTGACTTCTATGGCACTGTTCTTTTAGCAGGAGAAGGTCCTGTTGAGTACTGGGTGCGCTTAAATAAAGCAGTGGACCTTGCGGAGGAAGCAATAAAAAGACTTGGGAGACGAATGGAGGACCTGTGTCAAGAAGCGGCTATGATGTTTGTGAAATATTGCCCTGACCCCAACCTTGTTTCGGTAATCTGGTTCAAAGCTCCAGAAAAATGGATTGTACAGGAGATACAAGAACAGTTTGAACGGCATCAAACAGAGTTAAAAGAGCAGATGACTGCGAAGCCAAAGCATCACAGTGCTACAAGACATGTCACTACTCATATTCAGACTTCCGGTGAGGGTGATAAGGTGGATGTTGGCTCTCCAATAGAGCCAGGTGAGTGCAGTCAAATTAGCAATGCACACACTATACAGAGTGATGAAAATTGCATGAGAACCCTGATTAACCTCCTTGATCGTGCACTTTCTCAAAATGTTCAAATGCTATCTCCTCAGCACCTAGGCAAGCTCTGTAGAGTATGCAGATCTCCGGATCACTCCACTGTAATGGGGATGCGTGAGCACAAGTGTAGAAGGGGGGTGCGTGAGCACAAGTGTAGAACCCCTAAAGACTGCAGATCTTCGTCAGTTTTATGAGAATGCATGTGCGCAGGCCCCCACTGGAACCAAAGTGATGGCACAAAATGTCCAAGGCATTCGATGAACTGTTCTATGCACCAGTTAGTGTAAATAATGTATTTTCTATAAAGGGAATGCTTGATACAGGGTCCATGGCCTTCACCTTCAGTGACAAAGCAGAAAAGAGGATGTTAAATGAGAATGTTTTGCCGTCACCCAAACCTCTTCAGCAGGAAGTCATTCTAGTAGGATGCGGAGGAAAAGTTAAAAAGCCAAAGTGTATGTATGAGGTTGAATTGAAAATTTACGTAGAAAGCTGCCTTGTGCCCGTTCTCGTTGTACCCGGCCAGCGGGATGATCTAATCCTTGGCACAAACGTGATAAAATTCCTTGCGTATCACATGAAAGGTGACCGTGACTATTGGAGACTTGTTTCTCATCAGACAGCAGAGCCGATGGCAGCATGTGAGCAATTCCTTGATGTTATGGCCAACACATGTCGGTGGAAGGGCTCAGAGTTGCCAGGCAAGGTGGGAACAATTAAGCTACAGCAGTCTCTCACCCTCTTAGCAAGACATGAACAGCTTGTTTGGGGAAAGTTGCCAAAAAATGTCCCCATGTCACCAGGAAGTACAGTTGTAGTGGAACCGACTACTTCAAGACTGGAGACAGTTGGTCTTGCTGATCTTGACATCCAGCATTGCTCTGTCAGCCATGAGACCAAAGTGGAGTTAGTCCAACTACTAGAGCGATATAACGATGTGTTTTCCAAGCATGTTTTGGACTGTGGAGAAGTAAAGGGTTTTGTTCATCGCATTCGATTGATGGATGAGCGTCCATTCAGACTCCCTTACAATAGAGTGCCGTCTGCACACTACCAAAAGTTGCGTCAGGTTCTGTCCCAGATGGAAGAACAAGGCATCATTAGGAAGTCTGTAAGTGAATATGCTTCTCCATTAGTTCTAGTCTGGAAAAAGGATGGCAGTATAAGGAAATGTACTGACTTCAGATGGTTGAACGCAAGAACGATAAAGGATGCACACCCACTTCCACACCATTCTGACTGCTTAGCCGCTCTAGGAGGAAACACTCTCTTCAGCACCATGGACCAGATATCTGGATTTTATAACATCCCCGTGGCTGAAGAGGACAAGAAGTATACGCCATTTATGACTCCTGTAGGATTGCATGAATATAATAGGATGCCGCAGGGGCTATGCAATAGCCCAGCATCCTTCATGCGAATGATGATAAGCATCTTCGGGGACTTAAATTTCAATAGCTTGCTGTGCTATCTCGATGATTTGCTAGTGTTTGCTCGAAGTGAGCAAGAGGCATTAGAAAGACTGGAGATTGTGTTCGGTCGTCTGAGGCAGTACAACCTTAAATTGAGCCCTACGAAATGTCATCTACTAAGAACCTCTGTAAAGTTTCTAGGGCATGTCATAGACAAGGATAAAGTTTCTGTAAAACCTGTAAAAGTTGAGGTAATCTCAAATATGTCCATATTTTCTGGCACTTAAATGGAGCGTGAGCGAGAAATTTAGCCAGTGGCTAAAAGGTCAAACATTTACTGTCTGGACAGACAATAACCCGCTCACGTAAATTATGTCCAAAGCAAAACTCGACGCTTGTGAGCAACGCTGGGTGTCCAAATTGGCAGCTTACAATTTTGAGTTGAAGCATATTGCAGGGACGAAAAATGTAGTGGCAGATGCTCTGAGTAGAGACCCTTTTGTCAAATCCGTGAGCAACAGACTAATGAAGGAGTGTTATAATGATTTGCTGGTGGAGGCCGAAGAGGTTGGTGGAGATGGAGTTCGAGATGCATTTTGTCAAGGGTTTTAAAACCAACAGATCTGTCTTCAATCTTGTTCTGCCTTATCTTCTGACAGTGACACTGTGAAAGCTTGTTTAAGTTTACATGACCAGTGGGATGAAATATCCCAAGCAAGAGCGGTACAGCTGATTCAGTCTTACCAAGATTTAGTGCTGGCCAGTACTGATACTCTTCCTGTGATTGCTGTTGATGAGATTCTTAAATTGCAGCAAGCTGATTTGGTCATTTCAAAAGTCATGTCCTTCATGAATTTGAAGCGTCAGCCATCAAGGTGAGAAAGAGCCAGTATGAACTTTTCTAGCGGAGCTACTCAGACTGTCAGGAGTCGCTAAGTCTCATACCACCGCATACCACCCTATGGGAAATGGGAGCGTAGAGAGGTTTAGTCGGACTTTAGGAAGCATGCTCCGAACTTTGCCCCTGAAAGAGAAGCACAAGTGGCCAGAACAAATTCAGACGTTGACTTTTGCCTATAATGCTACAGTCCATGAATCAACGGGATATGCCCCTTTTCAGCTTATGTTCGGTCGCGTCCCGAGATTACCAGTGGACGTGATGTTCTGTCAAGTGCTACGTGACCCTGTAGTCATTGATCATGGTACATTTCTGAAATCATTAATTGCATATCTCCACGAAGCAGCCGATATTGCACAGAGACATTCTGACAAAGAGCAAAGAAAGCAGGCAAAGGGATACAACAAGCAAGTCAAAGGAGCGCGCCTGAATGTTGGAGACCGTGTTCTAGTGGCGAATAAAGGAGAAAGGGGGAAGAGGAAATTAGCAGACAAGTGGAACCCTATCGT
This sequence comes from Enteromius fasciolatus, assembly GCA_032361145.1. Classification (NCBI taxonomy): domain Eukaryota; kingdom Metazoa; phylum Chordata; class Actinopteri; order Cypriniformes; family Cyprinidae; genus Enteromius; species Enteromius fasciolatus. The sequence goes on along the minus strand of JAUMHR010000042.1, from coordinate 6,241,719 downwards.
GTACACAGTAGTTGATCGGAACCAGCAGACCCACACGTACAAGCTCAAGGATGAGGAAGGAAAAATAAGGATAGAGCACAGGAACCTGATGTTGGATGTCAGTTTCCTACCAGTTGAGTTGCCTGATGAGGAGGGAAGTGTTCTGCTTTCTGTGGGAGAGTCAGAGGATGAGGCTGTTAGCCCTGGGAGCGAGTTTGTGGAGTTCCAGTGTCTGATGTTCAAGGTGTCAGAACAAGGGCAGGTAGAGTTGTTAAAAAGGTGAACAGATTAATTGAGTCAATGGTTCAGAAACCCTTCTACCTCCAAGTAATTTGAAAAAGAGATCTGGGTCATTTCTTTCTCTGTTTTAAGGAGTATTCCATTTTGTTCTGTGTAATGTAATGTGAAGAGACACCTTGAGTAGATTCCAAACAAGAGATACATCGTACTGTTCCAAAATGACTTTAGGATTGATCACCCTGAGGTTATTCTTGACCCATTAGTGGGTAACTCACAAGTTGAATTAATGAATGTTTCATTATGGACCTGTTCCGGGTGATTTAGATTCAGCATGATTTTAATGAAATCAGGAAGGGGTAAATGTAACGAGTTATATTAAAGCCTTTGTGTAATTCTTTTTCATTAAAATCCCTGTTACTGTGTTGATAGTTTTACTTTGTACTAAGTTAACACATTACACAAAGAAATAGAGACTCTTATTTTGAAATTGAATTTTGGCGCTTCCCCAGCACCATTTTGAGTTGCACGCGCGTTTCTCAGTTTGCGCTAGTTGTGCCAAAGAGAGGTAAGCGTCTCTCAGAGCTCCTCTTATTGTCAAGTTCTTAAAGTGTATAAGTTGAACTGGTTTCATCATATAAATAACCCTGAGACTGTATGCATGGTTTTGTTGTATGTTTATGATGGAGGAATTACTGAATTTGAAGATATAATGCGGGCTGTATGTAATAATAGTTTCATGTTACTGGTAATGAGTGTACTATTGTGCAGGAATATGCTGTTGCATAGAGCCCGAGATGATATATTTTCTTCATTGTTGTTAATTCACAGGTAATTCATTATTTTGTTTCACTGGTTATTTGTCCGTAAAAAGGATCAGATGTTAATATATATTTCTATTAATTAGTTATGCATGTGTTCAGTTCGCGCTGGTTGTGCCAAAGAGAGGAATACAGTATGTTGTTGTATAGAGCCCGAGATGATATATTTTCTTCATTGTTGTTAATTCACAGGCCTGTTTATTGGCGTGAATGACAATAAAGCAGACTCCGGTGAACCTCAGTGTCATTTACACACACACACAACGCAGAGGAAAAGAGACGAACGTGACAGCGGTGAAAAAGGGACCGGTTACACAAAGACAAACTAACCTTTCACGGGTTTGGAACGACATGGGGGTCAGTGATTAGTGACAATTTTTATTTTGGGGTGAAGTATTCCTTTAATACTCATTCTCAACGAGACACACATCCATCCCATAATAGCTACCTACTATACATACAGTACTGTAAAGCAAAGAAATCAAGAAGCTGGATTAGTTCAATAACTGTTAACACGACATTTGATTCTTCAATGTTTCCCCTCTTTCATGTTAAAGCCAAAGAGCGATACTGTTAGTAGCGATACTTAGATGGTAGACGTTGCTCTAGGGAAGGAAATGGATCAGTGCTGTGTTGGATTCGGTTTCTTACAGGAAGCGTAGTTCTATCAAGAACTCAGATTAGTGATGGGTATGGCAAAAGCAGGCTTCTCAAGAGACCCCACCAAAGCATGACCCAAAGCTGTTCCCTGACCTGTGCGTAACGCTGCTTTTTCATCATAGAGGCATTCATTTACCACACACACACTCCCGACACCACTACCACCCCATCACACGCACACTCACACATGCCTTTCATCATCCATGACCATCTCTTTCTGATTCCTCCCCAGACCAGAAGGAACCTGCACTGCGTGCTATGAGGTCTAACGGATTGGATAATGTCAAATAAACCACATCATTTATGTCCATTTTATGCTTGGCCTCCCAAATTTCATTCTGATCACACAAAGCTTCCCATCCTGAAAGGTTAGCATAGGGTTAGCACACAGATGGATTTTCTTTTTCTCGTTCTTTTTTTCCTGTCCCTAGGCTAATTATTTGTAAACGGTTCCAGTAGGGGCCAACAGCACTACCCAAAGTAGACCCATAGATTCGCCTCCCATATGTCAGTGCAAATTGCAGCAGGGGCTTCGTTCTGATTTTGCATCTTGGGCTTTACTGCAAATGAGCTGAAAGGGAGGAATGGGCCACGAGCATGTTGTGCTGTGTGTAGCAGCATTGATGGTGGTCCTTCAACATGATCCCACCAGTGCCCCACGCTTGGCCCATCTGTTCCGACTCGGCCTACTCAAATCTCTATCAGACTTCTACTGTTTTATGAAACCCAGACTGGCAGGGCACTCCACCAGTGTTGACCGAATCTACCGCTGCGCTGTGTGCTTGTGACAAATGAGCGAGTGGCACACAAACGATGTGGGAGTCCTCAGATCTGAGAAAAATAAAAGATGTATACCAGTGTTCAGAAAGACTGAATTTGATCAAAAAGACAGAAAAAACTGCAATATTGTGGAATAGCATAATAGAGTTTAAAATTTGGTTTTTGGTAATATAATTTAAAATGTTATTATGGCGAACAAATTCTCTTAGGTG
>JAUMHR010000042.1:6147218-6187466 GCA_032361145.1 Enteromius fasciolatus | reverse complement strand
TGAAACGTCTGTTAATGAATACCCAGGATTAACCGCTAACGCCAGGTTTAATATAAGCAGTGTGAAACATGATTACAAATAACCCAGGATTCCATTTATCCGGGGTTTACGATAACCCTGAGTTAACAATTTCAAGTGTGAAAAGCCCTCATAAGTAACAAATCAGAGAACACGGTTGAAAATATTGGCGATGGGTCAAAAAAAAAAATGCTGGGGACAGAATCACCTGTTTCAAAAAGTGAGTCCACCATCCCCCCAGCCCAGTCGCATGTTTTTTGACACGAATAAATCGATTAAATTACAATTTTGTGATATAGTCACAAACTACCGTGCAACTGGGTTGGTCCCCCATGGCTGCTATGCCCCTGGTCTTTTGGACTGTTGATTAAAAACACCCAAACACTGCAAAGATAACACTTGGAACAGCCAGGACAATTTTTAATATAACTGGATTGTAGCATTGTGTGACTGGATTTCTAAAAGAAAGTCATGTACACCTAGGATGCCTCAAGGGTGAGTAAATCACAGGCTAATTTTCATTTTTGGGTAAACTAACCTCTAAAGACTTTTGGAATTTTGGGCTGAATTCAAATCCTAGAGTTAAAGAAACAGTTCTGTCATCATTTCTTCACCCGCATGTCTCAAGCATGACTTCTTTGGTCACACTTTATTTTAAGGTCCAAATCTTGACACTTGTCTTAGTAAAGTACGTTTATCTATTGGGATTAGGGATGTAAAATATGGCCATGCAGCATATGTGCTTTATAAGTACTAATAAACAGCTTATATGTTATCAATAGACGTGCTAATAAGCAATTGGTCCCTAGTGTATAACCATTTCTTCTACTACAGAACATAAAAGATTATTTATGTATTTTGCCCATACAATGAACAAGTCTCCATATTAAAAAATCTAACAGACTCATTTGAGGCCAGTTACAACATCCAACTTGCGTTTATGGGTTAGACTGTGAACACCTTGTGTTAGACAAGATGACAAAGTAAAAGTAACAAACGTGACTAACAAAAGAGAATATTGGGCTTGTTTGCCTACAGCAAGTGGTGCAATGGTTTAACAGCACAGAATTACTTCCTGTAATCTCAGTTTCTCATCAAGCTCCCTGTAATAACACAGGATGGTTATTTTTCTCACCAAAATCTGCTGCCTGTCATTGACAAGTTCCACAGGTTCCTCTTTAGGAACTCAGTCAGCTTCAGCGGCTTTACTTACTGCAACCGCCTGGAGGTCTAAATCAACCACATGGTGGGAGAGAGCGAGTAACAATGAGAGGGGTAAAGAAAATGACCATGGAGGAAAGAATAAAACAGAAGTGTGCACTGCAATGACATAGTAGCTAATGGTTTTACGATACCTCTTTATCCTGTAAGTGCTGACTTTCCAGTCACAAGGCTGTTTCTACCACCTGCTCATTCCGTTTCTCCCATTGCTTATTTTTAAGATTTACTGCACTGAAAATGATAGGAAGCATAGATATCCTCAGGTTTGGGACCACTGAGGCCAGACACCCAGGTGTTTTGTATGCTACTGTGTTTTTAGAGTAGTTAGGGTTGTGTGGAAAGAGTGCTTAATTCTCGCTTAAACAGTGCCAGAGTAAATTTGTTTGTTGATTAACAGTAGCTATTATACAGCAAATCTGGTCATTTTGTTGTAAACAGAAATATAGAATATTTTGTAAGCTTGAGAAAAAAAATCATATATAATGTTTATGTTTATAAAATGTATGTTTTAGGATTTTTACTATGTTAAACTTCTTTGTGTGATCCATTATAAAAACCACAGCCAAAAATAAATTCTTAAACACATTTCCTTCAGAAACAACTGATTTTAAAGAAGAAAACCAACAGAATGTATCCAGCACTATATCGGAGAACCCAAAGGATAAAATGGAGGGGCTGGCCATAGTGGATCTGAATGATGGAGAACCGTCGATCTCCACCAAAACCTCAATGGAATCCCTAGATGATGTTCTCAATGAAAACAACAGCAACAATGCTAGAGTTGAAGGTTTGTGAGACTAAGAGATCATTTCGTTTCAGTTAGACTTTAATACTATCTCTCTCTATTCACAATTCCTCCTTTTTGTTTCAGTCAAGGGCAATGGGCCTGATTCCACTGAAATCTCTATTGATTCTTTATTTAACTTCTGAAATAAATCAGACTCTTCCCAGCATTTTACATTGGTAAGTGTTTTCCAGCAGTCTATTCTGTACAGTGCTGTGCTCCAGTAGAGATGTACTCAAGCAGGGGAAAAACAGTATACTTTGATGATTACCGTAACTAAAAGCACTATAGTGTAGGGCATCAACCACATATTCATATGATTCGCATTGGTCGGTCCAAGCTAATTTCAAGTTTTACCCTTATGGATATGTTGTTGAGGGCATTCCATCTCTCATCACATAATATCCTCAGACGCCGCTCCAGGTCTCGTGTCATCAGACACTTGAGACACAGCTTTAATTCTCTCTGTCAGGGTGTTTTCCGCACACCTGTGCCCCAGCAGGTTAAAGCCTTTCTGTTTGCAGCTCCAAGTGAAATTTGTTTCTCTGTTAACAGCTGATGAGAGACCTTCATCAGCATTTCAATACAAGATGCCCCACGGTATGGACAACGGAATGCTCCGTGGATCTTATATTACAGTCATTCCACACGTATATAGTGTGCTTCCAGAAATGTAACATTTTCAGCAAAAATATTAATAAACAGAAATGCAATAAATAGGCTACATGCTATGACATCTTGGAAATTGTCTATCTTTTGTAGTACAATATAAAAATAAATATTTGCTTAAATAGATCTTTTTCTAAAGTGGTCCCATGTATGGTTTATTATTACAGATATAGCACATTTTACAAATTGGTCATGTTTTATGGTATGCTATTAACAGACCATTAAATTTGGTTAACAATTATAATCATAAAATTACTTTTTGTTGAAGTTTAGTACTTTTTTAGGACGCTTGTTCAGGTTTTCAGGTAACAATCTAATCATAATTTGATTTGAAAAACTTTGACAAAAAGTAGTCTTATGGTTATAATTGTGATTTCATAATAGGCTATAGATAAGTCTAACTGAAAAAATAAACAAAAATCTTTCAGTTGGTTTAATAGCAAATAGTGGAACTACTGGTAAGATTTTTTTTTACTGAATCTTACACTAAATCATGTCAAATGATCCATGTTATCCCTATAAAGGAAAATTAGAAATGTGGGTCTTTTATAAAATGTTTGCATAAAAAGCTCTTTTTTTATATATCTATAATATATATATTTTTATATATATTTTTGTAGATCTAGCAAGTGTTTACCACCGTACAAAGTCGCAAACCATTTGGATGAAGAGAACTATTTTTAAACTACAACAAGTTAATAGTGAAAATTGGTTCCTACACTAAGATTTTACCATACTTACAATACTTAAACAAACTAATACTTAGGGCTGGGCGATTCTTTCGATTTTTTTTAATTAATTCGAATTTATGTTTTAAGACGATTCTCGATCGGTATCACCAACGCACCAACGGCACAATAATTAAGAGGCAATACTGTCCGACCACATGATGGCGCCTAATTAACCGCTTACTTGTGAGAGTAGAGCACTCTATGAAGGAACTTTATAGGCTACAGAAATAACATCATAGAGATGGACGGTTCTGCACGTCAGGATGACCTTGTGCCAAAGAAAGGTAGTAACGTTTCCTCTGTGGTTTGGAAATGGTTCGGATTTGAGAGGTCAGACGTCAAACAAACTTTTGTCCAATGCAAAATATGCAGAAAGTCAGTTGCAACCGGCAGTGGCAGCACTACTAATTTGTTCCAACATTTGCGAAAAAGGCACCAAGCTGAGTGGGAAGAATACTCAAAGTTAAGAGATGAAGACAAGCTAAGTCCAAGTGCAAAAGGTCCACCTAAAATTGCAAAACGCCAGATGTCATTAGCGGTATAATTTTCCAATTGTGTTCCATACGACAAAAATGTGCCCCAATGGAAAGAAATTACAGATGCTGTGGTGTTTCATATCTCTAAGGACATGGTTCCCATATACAGTACACCATCAAAAGCCAGGGTTCATAAAAATGCTACACACTGCTGATCCATTCAAAGACTAAGCTATTCCCTAATTGTACACTGAAACACGTGATAAAGTAGTGGAGCAGCATGAAAAGGCATCATTTTTTTCTACGACGACTGACCTGTGGAGTAGTCGTAATCTTCAGCCTTACATGCGAAACTGCGAAGTTTTTACCTTTGGACATGTTATTTTCCTAACGATCATACTGGGGAAATAATTGGTCATGGGCTTAAAGATGCATTGGCGTCTTGGAAGCTGGAGGATTGACAGGTGTGCGTGACCACTGACAGTGGAACCAACATGATCAAAGCAATGAAGATGAACGACTGGACCCATCTTCAGGGCTTTGGACATCGTCTTCAAAATGCCATTGGTAAGTATGATTAATAATTAAAGCAATAAAATCGCAGTTATTTAGATGTTATTTCATTTATAGCTGCTTTTGTAATAACAGTGCCAGTCACTTAATATGAGTTTATTGGTTATAGATTAATATTCTGAAGTTATTAAGGAAGAAGCTCTTCACAATTTTCTGTCAAAGTACAATGAATTGCTATTTCAAGTCTTTGTTTTAACAGAACATGGTGTGAAGGACCACAGAGTTGACCGTGCAGTTGCAGTGTGCAAGAAGGTTGTAAGTGTGTTTTCCTTCAGATGGAAAAAGAGAAGAAATCTTGCATCTGCACAGGCTGAGCTCGGCCTACCTTCTTATCAACTCATTAAAGAGACCCCCACCAGGTGGGGTTCAAGACAAAAGATGATAGAGCGGGTTTTAGAACAGGAGAAAACCATAGCTCATGTTCTTGGCTCTGATAAAAAAAACAAAAAAACTTTGCAGCTTGTTCCAACATGGCAAGACATTGATGTCATGGAATCCATAAATAAAGCTGGATGCATTGTCAGATGAAGCATATGTGAATGTCTCGTACCTCAAACCAGTGCACCATCTCTTTAACAGTATAATTCTACAAGCACAAGACGATGACACAGATTTAACAAAACGCATCAAAAGCATAATACTGCAGTACCTCAACTGCAAATACAGCGACCCTTTCACACACAAACTCCTCAACGTAACTTCTCTGATGGATCCCAGGTTCCATACAACTTACATCGAACATGACAAGTTGGAGGGAGCCAAGCAAAAAGTTGTTAAAGAGCTGACATCTTTGTAGCCAGTCAAATTTCTTGAGATGTCACTTCGGATGACTCAGGACGTGGAGCAGGAAGAACAGAGAACAGAAGCTGGGGCCAAGGGAGGAAGAAAACCTTGGCAAGCTTTGTTTAAGAAAACGGCACCAGCATCAAATTATTAAATCAGAAGAAGACAAAGTCAAAGCCGAGTTGACAGCCTATTTGACATCTCCTTATGTAGATTCAGACACAGACCCACTTTACTGGTGGAAGGCTGATGAGGAAATCGTCCCCAGGCTCAGCAAACAGTCATGGAGTCATAGAGCATCTCTAAAGCCTGAAACAGTAGACAGACTGGTCTTCCTCTCAAGAAACCTGTAAAGAACATCTACATGTGACTTATCAGCAACATGCTTTATGTTTGCACAATGGTCTACAAATTGCTGTTATTTTATTATTATTATTTTTTGTTTACTGTTAATAATGCTACTGGTGTAACTTTGCTTTTGAGTTCACTGATGTAATGTTTACATTGGTTAAAATGGTTATTTTCTTACTCTATATTCAGAAGTATTTAATGTTTAATTCAAATTGCACAATATTTGCTTTTTTATCTTCTGCAAAGATATTTAACTCGAGAATTTGTCTTACATTTATTTACACCTTGTTGACCAAGTTATGTATTGCATGACCATTAAAAATACAATGTTCCTTAACATATGGTTTTTCAAGTTACTCATAAAGAGAATGTTACTTCAGTCATGTTGCTGTAATGTTTTAAGTTGACTAGTTACACATAAAAAAAAAGTTGTGAATCGGCCAAACTTTATGAAAAAAAAACTTGATTTTTTTTTTGGCATATTGCCCAGCCCTACTAATTCTATACACAGACAAACTATGATTAGCAGAAAATTAGGAAAAGTCCACTCGTTCTAAAACCAGAGACAGAATCAAAGGGAGGAAACAGAGAAAACCTCTCATTCATTCCAGCTGGTTTGGAACTGATGGACAGGTTGGAGACATGAACTTGAAAAGAGTGAAGTCACGTTCTCCCACCCCCATAGATAACAACTAATGACCATGACTGCTCATAAAGCAGTATAATTAGCCAGAGCCCCAGGGACTATTATATAGGGTATTATTTTCCAATAACGGTATGCTTTCATGTGTTCTCTGGTCATTGTCAGAAGCTCTGTTTCCAGGTTTTAAGAGTTGATAGGGCTCTCATAAATGCTTCAGCTGTACCTACATACACATTTGCTTTATGGTGCTTAGTCTCTACTCAACAGCAAGTAACCAAAACTAGACAGTAATATTTTATCAGAAAAACAATAGTTGGTCTCTATACATGGATTCCTAGGTTTATAGACAGTTTACAGAAGCTTAAGTAATGGCATTTACATTGTTGACCAATGGTGCTGTCTCTGTCACTAATGCAATACTTCCAGTTTTAATTCCTAAAGAATGAATCGACAGATGGTTTGAATCCGCCCATGATATTAATGAATTGCATATTAAAACTACAACAACAACAAAAGATCTGAATCTTTTTTAGGAGTGGCCTGCCCAACACGGTCTAATGACAAAGAAGCCAATACTAGATTTACAATAAGAATCTGACACTCGCCCAGGCCTGAACAGTATTACACACTGTGCTTTGGTGTAGAACTAATGTGTGTTTGCACATGTAGACATGCAGTTATTGACTACTAGCGTTTTGATGTGGTTATTGTCTCACCTGGCCAGGTGTAACTTCGGATGAGTGGGAAAGAGAGAAACTCAGAGCTGTACCAGGTGGTGCCTTCTGGTTTAAGCTGAAACCTGCAAATTTCACTGTCAGCTTTTCATAGCAAGTTGTGTGTAACTTTACTCAGCAATTGCAACGAACATTTCACCATATCAGAAAGAGTTGTTGAGGAAACTGCGTTATATAGAAGAAGCATACTACTGTAGGTCACTGGTAAAGTTGAGTTATCTTTGATGGTGGTAATTGTTATGTTTTTGTTAAGTTTCCATGGTTCTAATAATACTGTGCATCATGGTTTTATTTATAAGATTAACCACACATTGACTCAATGGGACGTAAGTGTTTGTATGGCTGTATTTGGAGGCAAGAGAAAAAGCCATATTTGGCCAGCGTTGCAGAGTGAATGTGGCAAACAAAGACTTCCTCTTCGCACTTCAAACTGTTTATAAAGAATAGTTCACCCTATTTACTCACCCTTGTGTCAATTTTCTGTTTTCTACAGAAGATATTTAAAGAATGTTTTTAGCCATACAATAAAACTCAACTGGGTCCAAGCAGGTTTAAGCTCCAAAATAAACCTGGTAACACTTCAGAATAGGGGTCCAAAATACAGTAATGCATTAGTTAAGCATTAATTAATGGTTAATTTGTTCACAAGTAAGCATTAGTTGAGCAAAAACACACTACTAATTAATTATTTAAATGTGTTTTTGCTCAACTAATGCTTAATTGTGAACAAATTAACCATTAATTAATGCTTAACTAATGCATTATTTTGGACCCCTATTATGAAGTGTTACCTGAACATTTAATCAAACTCTACTTTAATCATCTCCTTCTTCAGTTTTATAACCAAATAGTTATTCACTTTCAAATCAAACCATTTATTAAGCTCAAAATCAAAATGGTGACCCATCAGTAATATCACACCCCCAGCAATAACACACAGGAACCAATGAGGATCGATACTTTTAAAAGATCTTCTTGTGTGTTCTTCAGGAGAAATTAACCTTACTTCAATTTTGGGTGACCAGTCATTTTAAAGGTTTGCAAAAACGTTGCTGCATCTTGCTATAAACGACACTCGGTGACAGGTGTCATAAACATTAAAGTGCTGAACATTCAAGACTATTAAGCAATAAGACTGAGAATTTGGGTTTAGGTTGTTGGGAGTGTGCGTTCATATATTTAGCTACTTTATCCCCTCTCATATTTCTAAAGCTTCTCCGATTCACCCTCAGCGAGAAGTCTTGAAAGGATTTTTTATGTTGAGACCACACCCATGTAGGTCTATCCCACCACCGTGACCCAGCAAGTCAACGTTTGGTTCTCATGGGGAACATCCGTCAATGTCCCTATAGATCTCCCTGTAAATCCTCACACCTTCCTTGATTGCAGCTATTTTTACAGAATGGGATAAAAGAAATGTAATAGGCCCCTGAGTTGAGCCAATGACTACTCTTCCACAGTTGTGAGGCAGAAAACTTGGAGCTCGTTCTCGCCCACCTGTTCAAGACCATGCAACCTTTAGTTTTTTGTTTTTATAAATTCCATCGGCATTATTTTTATCTTTTTCATTTAAATGATTGCTGTTTGCAAACCTAACAAAGCTGTAAGCAAAAAAAAAAGCATAATGTTTTCCCTTTGCATTGTTGTCATACAGTGGCTGTCAGACTCAAAGTTCATCTATATTTTGTCCTTCTCCAGCTGTCCTTTCGCTTAGGCTTTTTTTATCCATCCTGCACTACTCAAACTTTTAATGATGGCCGCTTTCAGAGAGGATACATTTGCTTGGGTGACTTTACAAGCAGTGGGGTGATAATTAGTTCATGGCCAACATTAATGAATATTTTAAACTTCCTGTGAGTTTCTTGGAACTTCAGTATATAGCTTTATGTTTTCTTTCTTTCTTTGATATCATTTTATTTTTATATAGTATTAGAGGTAATGCTGCTGCTTGTATTGTGAACAAAATCTGAAGCTAACAGGTGAACAATTTATATTGCTGTTTGTTTGTTGGTTTTTCTAATGTATATTTACAAAGAAAAAAGTAAATTTCCTTTCTGGAAGTCTAGACTGCCTCATTGTGTGTCCACACTAGTAAAAACACTGTTTGATTAAGGTTTACAAGGTAGGAAGTATACCTTTTTTTCAACACGAACAAGGCTGCAATTCTGTAACACTATATGCTACAGCTGCTCTAAACAACCAACACAAGTTTGACCACCACTGAAGTCTGGTCTTGTTTGTCTAGACAAACAGGAGTGTTAAGAAGGGAATATTTCACAGCATCTGAGTTCCACATGTGGAGACTTAATATTGCTAAAGTAAAATGATCAGTGGGTTTTTTGCTCCATGTATGCTTAAACACATTTGCATGAACACCAACAGGCTGATAACTACAAAAATGTGCTTATTGATATAACCTTTGATATTTAACAATAACTCAACAATATACAGTATTATGTTTGGATAAGCATCACCTCTCCTTCAGCTGTTCAAGATGAGAATGAACTTTTATATTTTTGGGTCAAGTCATAGTTTACTTAATGTGTCTCTTCAGATAAGTTACAGCCACAAGCTGTACATTCATATACACATACAGTAAGTAATAAGTATTTGCTTTTTTGTGCTCTACTAAAATGTATGCAGACATAATAAGAGTGAATGCATTTAATATGGATGCCTGTTCACACAGGTTTTCTTAATTTGCTTGACACGTGGTTCGTCCTCTTGGTGGGAACTTAATGAAAGGACAAAGGTCAAGCAATTCTAATTAGAGAGCAGACTGTCAATGAGCTCATGGTCATTTTTCACATTCAACATTCCACTAGTTTCACTGATGTCTTTAGGACTGCAGTGTTCAACAATTCAAAACACTACAATGACAGAAAAAGTGATAGGGTGGCAAAATTAATTGAAATAGAATTTAAATTTACCAACCTGCAAAAGTTGTAATTTACATAATTAAATATTTGCACTGCATGAAATAAATATTATAATTAGTATATATGGTTATGGTAGTATTTCTATTTGTTAATATCAAAAATACATATAAATAATTTAAAAAACAATAATAAATGGTAGCTTCAAAAAGTCTTAAAAGCCTTAATTAAAGTAACGGTTCACCCTAAAAATTTAAATTCTCTCTATCCACCTTTTCCTAAAAGACTCATAACAGAAAGATACCTTACATTTCCAGGCTGTGTTTCTTCATCATATACACATATATATTCCACATATGTTTTACTTAAAAACGTTCAGTTCAATTAATTCAGTTGATCCTTTCACCCCCATTTTAACATTGATTTCTATGGATACAAGAACATGAGAGCATACAACCAAAAGGTGAATAGTCTGAATCTAAACATAATTTACTTTTGAACATATACTGGTTTGTGATATATACAATTAAAAACTATTAAACAATTATTTTATTATAATTAGTTTATTATAATCTATAATAATTTTTTTTTTTTTTTTACATAATAAACACAGCTGACCTTCCACATACACAGTTCCAGGCATATGTTTCACCGATGGGTCTGTGAAAAGACAGATATTCACAGGAAGGGCATCGGATAGCACATTCTCTCTCTTTCAGCTTCTATTCTAGTGTCCTACAGCAGCGGCTTCACAGGCCCGGCTGTGATCAGGCCACTGCTGAAAGATAGATACCTTCACCTGCCCGTATCTGCCCTGGGCATCATAGCCACATTCCTTCGAGTGGGATTGACAGGACACCCCTCCACCAACACAGACTCTTTTAACTGCTACTAAAAGAAAAGACAAGGCAGCACTTCAAAGATGCAGTTAGATGGCTGGAAGTACAATCTTACGTCATGTCAATTTAATTTTACCATTTATTTAAATATTCTGTTAATCATTTTTAGTTAAAGAAAAGGCTTTTTTGACTGATGCTCACTATCGGTTGATCTTTGCTGGTCTGTCAGAAGAGAATTTTTTTGCAGATAAAACTGAGTAATGCATCTCTAAGCAGTAGGTGTTGTGTAAGAGGTCACGCTGCTCTCACAAAATCATCCCTTCAGGATGTGGTCTCTTGTATCTCTTGGATTATGGGATACACAAATCACAATGTTCACACCTGGAACCAGACATGAGGTTGTAAGAAAGACACTTGAAGTGTAACCTCAGCCGCGGTTCTGGACTTCACTGGAACAGATATAAAACCAAAATTATTTACTTTTATTGCAGAAGTGGATTCCAAAAATAAAAATTGGCTTCTGTAACAACTTTTTTGCACTCTACCTTTATATTACATATAAAGTTTATTGTCGCATCCTAAGCTTAAATCAATAGTTGGAAAGGGCAAAAGGGTATTGAGATGGATATTCAAACTGGCTTTACAAACCTGCCCTAACAGCTCTGATATAATTAGAGGTCCCACTTCAGTTTAACAGATTGGAGCTCTTAGATTAGTCCCCTGCTTTTGTCTAGATCAATCCTTAAAGGAATGTCCAGTCTTCCAGCTACCTGCTTTCCTCTCTCTATTTAAGGGGGGTTGGGAGATTGTTATCTCAGGCTCAGTTTACTATGTACCCCAGCTCAGCCAAACAGGTCTATTCTGAGGCATACGCTCCACTCATGCCTTTGTGTAAGTCTTTAGAGAAAGCATTTGTGTTAAATTGGATAACAAGCAGCTTTTCTGTCGATAATTGAGTGTCTATTTGTAAATTTCAATACAGATGTCATTGCACGCTATTGTGCCTACAGCTTAAACAAAACATGAAGTTTATCAGTTTTCAGTGAACGTGCAGCATGTTCATAAATGTCTCATTTGTTATGAAATATTAGAACTCTATGTCTTACTATCAGTATATGATTATATGGATTTACTGTATATCCGCATGACACGCTTTTTTCAAAATTAACATCAATAAGTTTTAAATGCTCTTTTTCTGTCAAACAGATGTTTTAGCTTGAGGTAAGTGGTCATGTCAAAGGCTAAATACATGTAGGAGGTTATGAGCTGGCTTTACGGCTCGTAAGAAAAAAAGTAGTTTAGCATTTTAGAGCTCATTTTCTTTTGTCAGCAAGATAATTGCCCCAGTGTTGTATTGAATAAATGTGAAAATATACAAATAAACTCTCTGTTTTACAGCTCTCTGAACCTGACTGAAGGATAAACTGGAAGTAACAGCTGAACAAAACTGTAAACTTTGCGAGCCACCGTGAGAACAACGTTGTTTGAATATACATACAGCACTAAGAAAAGTCATACAACATATTGTATTATTGTAAAGGAATGTTATATTTTCACTAGTGTTTTCAATTTTAGCACATTGTAAAATGCATTGTGTTGTTTTAGGGTTAAAGAAAATATACATAACCTAATGGAGTTTCTGTTTTATTTGCATAATACAACTTTGATTACTGTTAGTTTTTTTTTATTATCATAGTCTTCATAAAACAGTTGTAAACTACACAGTCCAAAGAAAGATAAAGCCTGCTCTTGGGTTTATAATTAATTGCTTCTGCCTTTTAACATATTGTTTTAACATATTTTAACATCTTCTGCCTATAACATATTTTCAAGTAATACAATCAAAATAGATCTTGATTACATTACTTATAGTTTACATAAAACTCTTTCTTTCTTGGTCTTTAAATAAACATGTGCTTTAAGTTTAAGACTACTTCTTCTATATCAAATTGTAGTTTCTGATATTTTTTTGTTACGTTCTGGCTATCGATTTTACTTATTACTGCAGTTACAGTTCAACAGTATCCACAAAAGCAATTTGTCAGTATGTTCTGTCTGTAATAAAGTGTTTTGTATGAGAATTGTATTAGAAACTGCTTTAAGGAACCAAGCAGCTGCCAGCATAGATGGCTGCATAACAAGCCTGCAATAAAAGATTATTTCTGGTATAAGATTGCATTTAGTTGCTTCCTCTTACACTTTGACACCAGATTAGAGACAATCAGCTGCTCATGGCAGTTGAAACAATTATACTCAATATTACAATAAATAATAATACCATTTTTAATCTAAAATGTGTTATATCTCCAACAAAGTGTCTCAATTTTAAATTCTATATTATGTACTAATCTTTTATATTGCCTCCAGTTGCAAATTTCCAGGTGCACACTGAAACTCTTCAAACCATATGCCACATGTGCTGTGTGATAAAAGACAGGAATTAGTTGTCACTTCAGAAAATCAAACACCTGAACATCAGAAGTCCCTGAACTGACATGTTTATGAAAACAAGAGGAAGAGGAATGTGAGAAAGTAGTAGGTGATGTATAGTGAGGGCATCTATGCTGCCTTGTGGATAAAATTACAGTATCTGAATTAAAAAGAAAAAAAAGGCAGATAAGGTAACGCTTTATTTAGATATTCTACTAACTTTGCAACTGCATGTCAATTAACAGTAATGGTATTAGTAGACTGTCTTCTTAATATCTTCTAACGCTTTTTTGTTGGGTCCACAACATGCTTAATACTGACTATCAGAAATCAGAAACTTTGCAAGTATGCTTAATTTATTCTACTAACCCTAAACCTACCCTAGCAGTCTACTCTGAGAGTTAGAAAACATGTCATTGCAAATTAAGGAGAATTAGTTACATATAGTTAGTAGAATATACAAAGTGTAACCAAAAAATTAAAATAAACAAAGCAGGAAGCCAAGAATGCTATTAAAATAAGCATAGTAGTTTGTTCTGATATTATATTTTTTTAATATTAAATAAATAAGGAATAACTGACAATGAGTCTTTGCGTTGTGGCTGCATTACCACTTCGGTTGTGCATTGTTTTTTTAATAATCGACTGGAATCAATTATTCCGCTTATACTACAGTAACCACATCTTAATTGTTGACATACGTTGTATTTCAAGACCTTTGTCAGATTTTAAAATGCTTACAGTATGTATGTAGGGCTCATTTCTTGGGCATCTCATCAGATACTTCCATTGCTAAATCCAAAATGTCATTTCAGATGTGGAGGTTTGAGTCATCGACAGCAAACTAACAATGTTATTAATGCTAAGAGAGACTAATAGAGAAACAGTAAGTTTAACTGTTTCAAAAACAGTGCTCTTATTACCTTGCTAGTGATAATTATAATGTGGCTTTTAAGCAAATCATCAGAGCAGCACTGACAACACATTTCTGTGCCCATACTGTCCATTTATGGGTTTGTAAAGGAGACTAAGCAGGAGAAAAAATTAGCTGCTTTTCGTACATAATAGAATACATTTTGATTTACTGTTATTTTTGTCCTACTGTATTGTTTACTATTTTTATTTGCTTGGTCATTGTGGATTTTGGTTCTTTTGCTGTTAGGCTGGAACAGACTTTTAAATAACGGAAATCATTTGGCAAAATGATTATGAACTGTAAAGAGGTCAATACCTGCCTGGAACTACTTAAGATATGCGTTTTCCTAAAAATAATTGCACATTTTAAAACCTCTGTCAAACATTTTGAATCAATCATTCAGCAGGCCCTTCAGTATAAATGTACAATACTTCTATAAAACAATCTTGTATTTTCTGAAAGAAAAAATTAAAGAGAAGACCCGACAGAAACTGACAACGTCTACAACACACCTACGTAACACTGTACAGTTCTTGTGGTCAGCTGATAGACACTTTGGTGTGTGATTGGGAGAAAGGGAGGAGACAGAGGAAAGGTATCGCAAGAATGCTGACGTGACCACTGCGCAATAGGAACGGTGCCATTGGGCAGGCCAGGCAAAATGCCACCCTTCTCCTAGCTCACCCTGTGCTTGATCCAGGAGTAAATTATCCTAGGATCCTCTATTTATACAGTGTGTATATTTACAACGGTGGATGATTGGGATGCTGCAATGTGCGAAGGCTATGTGAAAATGTTGCCGTCCTTTCTGGGAAAGAGTTATTCTGAGGCAGAGAAAGTTTTGGCTGATGCTGGCAAAGCTGAATAGCATAACTACCATGACTTTGAGGGCTTGGTACATTGAATCTGCTCTGAACTAACCCAAGAAATGTTTGGATGAAACATCCACTTTTATTTCAGAAAGCTGTTGCTAACACTATCATATCAAACTAAAGTAAAAATATAATAACATAAAGCACAGAACATCCTGATGTTCCCTTAGGAACCCAATTATAAAAGGCATTCTAATGGCACTAGAGGTTGCCTGGTTTGCTTTAAAAATGACAGAACTTATTTGCAAGTGCTGACTGATTAGCATGTGGCTGTTGACATACTTGTTGACAATATTTTCACTTTATTGGGGGACATGTAGAGGCACCCTTCCTGTGCCCAACCATGACTGTATTGACATAGTACATAGTAGCGTGTTGTCTGTTAGCATGCTTGACCTACACTAAGGCTGAAAAGGTGAAGGGTTGAGCGCTGGTAGCGGTGTTCGTCTGTAATCTATGTCTCCTTAGACAGTGATGCATGGCTACAACTGCTATGTACAGCTGGATGTTAACACAGCTACATGTCAGATTTAAGGCTGGGAGATGTTTAACTAAGATAACAATACCGGATCTACAAATGGCACTGTCAATTAAGAATAACGTGACTTTGTTTCCAAACAAATTATGTTTTTAATGTAGTGTAGTGGCTATGCATATGATACACCTTTTCTTTGTGGAGCTGTGATTGGGATTTTTAAACATTTTCCAGTAAATTGCTCTTAAGAAAGTGTTGTTTTATAGCCCTAGGTTCTTTATTCTTTTCATGTCAGAAATCGGACTGGTAGGATCAGAACAACTGGACATACATTTAACTTAATCTGACAAAGTGTAAATTTACAGCTAGTACTGTGCTGGCTGGCTTCCATCTATCAATCAGTACTATACTAACTGTCTGCTTTAGGTGCTTCCATGTGCATTGGTTATAAGCGCATGAAAAGTTATTTTAGCAAAGTAACAAAATAGAAACAGACTCATCAAGCACCCGTGGCATGCTGGATATTCGGCGAATGCTAACAGGGGTTTTTCACAAGCGTTGCTAAGAGTGGTATAGTGTTGTCCCAAACACGTATCCGAATAAACAGAGTGCCCTTTATTTTGGTTCATGTTATTAAAGGCATCAAACAATTCATTAGTTGAACGCTATCCACAATTTGCATTGTTAAATCCTGTGTATATTTACTTACCAAGAAGATTTACAACCTTTCCGCTCTCCAAGGGATTTCTGGTTCACAATGTGTTGAAAGGTCTTGATCACAGTAAATTTAAACTCATAAATTCAAGCTTTGGTAGTATTTTACAAAACTTCTATCTATCTGAACCTATAGGGAGGGTCACTTGGGCAGAGGAAAATCTAAATGTTAATTCTATTAATCTTAAAGTAAACAAGATGTTGAACTTTCAGTATCAGTAAACTCTAAACATGAAATATAATCAAAAAAGTGATTGTATAAATTATTTAGAAACTCAAAATGTATTTAAAATTACTTTTAGATCTATCTATGCAATCGTACATTACATTAACCTTGATTAATACACATAAAATGTTAGTTCATAATACATAATGTATAACAAACACACTGAATCTTATTATAAAGTGTTAACCAGTTAAATTATTTTGGAAACTGTGATGAACTGTATCTTGGGACATAATTAACCATCAAAACATGTGCATATGTTCAGTAATATGATGCTTTAAGTAAACGACTCTTGTTAAGTTTATATGAACTGAGTTAATTACTTGTAATGAACTAGGAAATTGTAGTTATCTGAGAAAATGATGACAGAAACAAAAATATTATTGGTCATTTAATCGGATATGTGAGGTGGTATCAATTCCCATATATCCGTTTGAAACACTGCTCCATAAATGGAAAGAGGGTATTTATATCTAGATGCGACCACAAGGTTTCCATACACAGTATGTATTCTCAAGTATCTACCCTGATTCTCACTTCAGCTAGGTCATGCTAAGCTAAAGTCACAACAGAAAACATTAAAAGAATAAAGCAATTAAGTATAAATAAATTAGTTTTTTGTGTAAAGTATATAAATAATTTTTTTTTTTAAGAATGATAGCTATTTCTCTCTTTTTTTTGCAATTGATGCTGAGCACTTGTATTGGTGCCCGAGATCATGTGCCACATTAAACTCTATGTACTCCTGACAGCCATGGGGGATTTCCATCATCATCATCCGGTGGACGCATTTAAAATCCCATCCCCAGTGACTGCAATCACAAAAGATATATTTGGACTCTCTAGAAATAAAATTATATGGGAAGATTTTTTAGGCAGGCAGCAGGACATCACGCCTGTTAGGATCACTGTGATTTAAGCCGTAGGTCAAACTACACTTATGGTTGGCAAAAAAGCGTCATTAGGAAATATGCCTGAATATACCAACAGCTTAGCGCTGCTGATTATTTACAGTGTTGCTTGTGAAACTGGAAGAATAAGCAAAAAATTTGAAATAGTAAAAAAAAAAGTTACAAAATATTTAAAGAGCAACCCTTGTTTTGTTATTTTATTACAATAAAAGGGGTTTCTGTCCACCTGTTTAACCAACTGGAATGAGTATTGTGTGGCTTGACCTTTCAGCTGCCCCCATGAGGTGACCCCCCAAGTTACAAGCACAGGAGTAACCCAATAAACACATCTTTTTAATCAAACACAGCATGTATTGGTTGATAACAAAAAGTCTGTAAAGTGTTTTTAAAAAGTACCTCATCAATTAATAATAATTGATTTAAGCATACACGAATGTTTAAATCAATTATGTAAACATTTAACACTTTTATGATATAGCCTATTATTATAATTTATAAGATACCAAATTGCCAATAACTTTTATTTGTCTCTATCACTCCAACAGAAGGCGCTGTTGCTACTATTCAGCTATATCTTTTGTTATTTTGGCAAGTTAAACTAAAATAATACTTTTTTAAAAAGTACAATGACAAGTGTGCATGAATAAAAAGTTGAACATTAGGTGTTTTGACTATTTTTCTTAAACCATGAGGTGGAAAAAATACTGGGCATCCTCATATTCCTTGAGGCATTTGTCACACTTATCAGTGACCACATCAATAGGGACTTCAGAATTTCACAACAGTCTTAGTTTATTTATTTTCTTTCTATTGCAAAAATATTGAGCACACTTTATTTTAGGGTCTAATTCTCACTATTAACAAACCACGACTTATGATTTTGCCTCAATAAAATCATAATTTTGCTACTTATTAATAGTAAGTAAAGTAGTTGTTATCTTTAGGTATTGAATAGAAATAGGAATGAAGAATATGGTCAGGCAGAATATTTGCAATTTATAAGTACTAATAAACAGTCAATGTGTTAATAATAGGTATGCTAATAAGCAATCAGTTAATAGTGAGCTTTAGTTCCTTTATTAATTATTTGTTTTTTATAAAATAATTTCTTTTATGGCCTCAATTTGAACTTTTTTTGCCTTCAGTTGATAAGAAAGGAGAAAAAGAGAGGAAAGGCTAGGGTGAATCCAACTATTGGGGGCTGTCCAATGTGCTGCCTTAAATTAGCCGTGGGAGAGGTTGGACTGAGGGTGGAGCTTTGTGCTGTCACTATCTCCCTTGTTAAGTATTACCTGCAGTGCTTCAGTAGGTTAGCTGCACTTGTGCTGTGTGTAAGGACAGAGAGAGGAAACATAGCAGTAAAATCAAAACCAAGCCTTGAGAAATCAAGGGAATCATCCTAAATCTTGCTTGGACACTGCAGTGCATCTATTTTTGCAAGTTCATGCAGTACAACTAGCTATTAAAACATGGCTGGTTGTCTGCAAAGAGGAAGTCTGAGTGCAGCAGGAGCGACTATGAAGTGCCTGTTTATACTGATTTCATTAGGATCTTGTCTCTCTAAAGTGGATGCAGACTCTTTTGACGCGGCTTTCCGCCATAGGAACCGACCTGGACCTACTGCTGAGACAATATTGGTAGCCAACAATGGGATTAGAGTTCCCTTTGGACGCTCTGTTTATCTGGACCCTATTAATGACCTTGTGACTGAAGTGCATGCAGGAGACCGCTGTCACATCACAGTACTGGACAATGACCCACTGGCCCAGAGACCTGGAATGCTTTCACCCAAGAAGTTCCCCTGCGCTTTTGGAGCAGAAGAGGTAAAATATACTCACTTTGGTTCCCGGAGTCCAAGCAAAGATCACATAAAGCTGCAGATGAGGTATGACTCCCACACAGACACAGTGGTGGTTCCTTTAATTCTTGAAGTAGAAGTGGTGTTTCAGCAACTGGAGGTTGTCACTCGTAACATGCCTCTGGTTGTGGACAAGCTAAATGGGCTAAGCAACCCAATTGACAAGAAAACTTTGGAGTTTGCATTTGAAGATGGTGTCACGACATGTAAGGTGACCACGCTGGTTGATGCAGGCAAACTTCCCAGGTATGGCAGTCTTACTGATAACGTTAATGGTCAGATGATTAATTGTGATGATTTTGTCAAGAAAGGAATTCAGTATCAGCACACTGCAACCACCAACTCTCCTAACAGAGACTATATTCCGATGCTAGTGGAAGTACAAGATAATGATGGCAATACGATTCAACAGGAACATTTCCAGATAATGGTTAGAATCAAAGAGGGCACTGAAAACACACCACCAAAGCCTAGCTTTATATCTATGATGATGATGGAGATTGACCAATTTGTGATGACAGCCATTACTTCAGATATGCTGGCAGCTGAGGATATTGAAACATATTCTGACGAATTAATCTTTAACATAACATCTCCCCTGGGCTATCAGCAGGGGTATATTATCAGCACAGATGATCAAAACCAGCCAATCACGTCTTTCCATCAGAGAGATGTTAAAGACCTGAAAATCGCTTACAAGCCTCCCTCTGAGGATTCAGATGTAGAAAGAATTTTCCAGATTGAATTTGAAATTGTTGACACTGACGGAGCCGTTTCTGATGCTTTTGCGTTCATGATTGTTGTGAAGCCGATGAACACTTTAGCTCCAGTGGTAACCAAAAACACAGGACAGCTGCTTTTTGAGGGCCAATCAAGACCACTATCCAGCTTACAAAATTTAGAGATCAGCGATGAGGATAATCTTGATGATGTGAAGATTACAGTTATTGATGGCTTAAAACATGGAGAGCTGACAGTGCTAGGGTCTCAAAGAAAGTTTTTTACACCAGCTGATCTAGATGCCGGCATTGTTGTGTACCAGCATGATGGAAGTGACACCTACAGTGACAATATTATATTTAGAATGACTGATGGCAGTAATGAAGTAGAGTTTTTATTCCCCATCACAATTGCCCCCACTGATGATGAACCCCCCATTATAAATGCAAATACTGGTATTGTGCTTTTCAAGAATGAAGTGATGCAAATTTCCCCCTTTATCCTGAGTGCCACTGATATTGACTCAGAGGATTCAACAATTAAATTCATACTAGAAGTGCCATACTCAGACATCGGTGAGCTGCTCCTTAAGCAGGTAGAGCCTCCTCCAGATCCATCTGCGTGGAAATTTAGTGCAACAGATGAGATGTTTGAACAGGTGGTGACAGAATGGTTTCAGCAGGATATTCTGGACGGGAAACTGTTCTATCGTCACAAAGGACCTCATAGTACCACAACTGTGATTGACCAGTTTGTCTATAGAGTCCAGGATGACAATGATCCACCAAATCAATCAGGAGAGCACACTTTCACCATTAAAATACATCCAGTGGATGACATTCCTCCAGAACTTTACCCTGGCACCACATTACACATGGAAGTCAAAGAATACGAGCTTACATTTTTCAAGAAAAAATATCTACGTTACACAGATCTGGACTGTGATGACAGGGATCTTAAGTACACCATCATCAAACCTCCTACTGATACAGATGAAAACAACCCTGTTCCTCTTGGTGCCATTGTGCTGACTGATAGCCCTGACATCACAATCAGTGAGTTTACGCAAGCTCAGGTCAACCATCACAAAGTGGCATACAAACCCCCAGACCAAGAGCTTGGTATTACTCCCAAAGTGGTCCAGTTTACATTCAGCGTGGAGGATACCGCTAGTAATTCAGTTGATGGTTTGTTTACAATCTTTTTGCAGCCTGTTGACAACAAACCCCCTGTAATTACTAACACTGGTTTTACTGTTCTGGAGCGAAGTACTTATATAATAACCAAAAATGAACTCGATGCCTCTGACCAGGACACTGAGGATGAGAACATAAAATTTACAGTGACCCAGATTCCTAGGTTCGGGCAGCTGCAATATTTAGGAATCGACATGTCTAATGGACAAACATTTGTGTTGGAAGACATTGAAAACAGCCGACTGGCCTACATTCACAGTGGTGAAGAATCTCTTTATGATGTCATTAAGCTGGACATCAGCGATGGCTTCCATGAAGTCCCCATTGTTGTCAAGATCAGCATCAAGCCGGTCGATGATGAAACTCCAAAAATTATGTTACCGGCTGGTTTGCTAGGGGCGTCAATTGATGTGCTTGAGAATGGTGCAACAGAAATCACCAGTAATGTTATCCAGGGTCGTGACGAAGACACAGATGACCTCATGTTGACTTTCATAGTTGAGGAGCCTCCTAGGCTAGGAGAAATAATGGTGAATGGAGTTCAAGCTGAGCGCTTCACCCAGCAAGACATAATCAATGGTGTGGTTGTCTATGTTCACACTAGTGGGGAAATTGGTCCCATTAAAGAGCATGATTCCTTCAATCTTACCATATCTGACATGTCAGATGAATGGGTTGTTGGTGGTAACAAAGTCCAAGGGGTCCGTGTCCATGTCACAATTCTCCCTGTAGACAGCATTCCACCTATAGTAAATGTTGGCAGTCAGTTTGTAGTAGTTGAGGGTGAGAAAAATGTTATCACATTAGAGCACATTCAAGCTGAGGACATTGACACTGATAATGATGATATTTTGTGTACTATTATCGTTCAGTCCACATCTGGCTATGTGGAGAACATCTCCCCAGCTCCAGGCTCTGAAAAATCCAGAGCAGGCACTGCCATCACTGCATTCACAATTAAAGATGTTGGTCTAGGTCACATCTATTATGTCCAAAGTATTCACAAGGGGGTGGAGCCAGTGGAGGACAGATTCACTTTCCGCTGCTCTGATGGCATTAACTTTTCAGAACGGCACTTTTTCCCCATTGTCATCATTCCAGCCAATGATGAAAAGCCAGAGATTTTCATTCGTGAGTTTGTTGTCATGGAAGGGATGAGCTTGGTTATTGACACTCCTATTCTGAATGCTGCTGATGCAGACATCCCAAATGACGAATTATTTTTTGAAATACTTAAAAACCCAAAACATGGAAACATAGTGCAGCAGTTGAGCACTGGAACACTTCCAGTGGTGAAATTTACCTTGGAGCAGATCAAGGAGGCTTCCAATATTGTTTACGAGCATGATGACTCTGAAACCAAGAAAGACAGTTTTGAAATTCAACTCACTGATGGGAAGCATGCTGTTACGGAGAAGGTCATAATAATGGTTATTCCTGTTGATGATGAAACCCCAAGAATGGCCATCAATGATGGCCTAGAAGTAGAAATTGGAGAAACCAAAGTAATAAGCAACAGAGTCCTGAAGGCCACAGATCTGGATTCTGAAGACAAAGAGCTTACATACATTGTCCGCTACGGCCCTGGCCAAGGCTATCTTCAAAGAATTACCAAACATGGACTTGTCATTGGCAACATTAGTATCGGAATGAATTTCACTCAAGATGAACTTGACAAACAGTTGATTCAGTATGTTCACACAGGCCAGGAGGGTGTTCGTGACCTTCTGAAGTTTGATGTAACTGATGGAATCAATCCCCTCATTGATCGCTACTTCTACATTAACATTGGTAGCATGGACATGGTCTTCCCTGATGTTATCAATAAGGGTGTGACCCTCAAAGAGGGAGGTAAGGTCACCTTGACCACAGACCTTCTCAGCACAACTGACATTAACAGTCCAGATGAATATCTAAGTTTCAGTATCACCCGTGCTCCTAGCAGGGGCCATCTTGAAAGTACCGATCTCCCAGGGGTGCCCATCTCCACCTTCACTCAGCTGCAGCTAGCTGGCAACAAGATCTACTATATCCATACATCTGATGATGAAGTGAAGATGGATAGCTTTGAGTTTGAGGTGACAGATGGCTACAACCCTGTGTTCCGCACCTTCCGTGTATCCATCACAGATGTCGACAACAAGAAGCCAGTCTTGACGATCAACAGGTTGTTATTGGGGGAGGGAGAAACCAAGCTGATCACACCCTTTGAATTGACAGTGGAGGACCGTGACACACCAGACAACCTGCTGAGATTTGTAGTGACTCAAGTACCAGTTCATGGTCAGCTTCTGTTCAATGGAACAAGAGTCATTTCCTCATTTACCAAGCAGGACCTAAACGAAAACCTTATAACTTACAGGCACGATAGCACAGAGACAAATGAAGACAGCTTTTCTTTCACAGTTACTGATGGGACTCACACTGAATTTTATGTTTTCCCTGATACTGTATATGAAACTCGCAAGCCTCAGGTGATGACCATTCATATCACCACTGTGGACAATGGAGTGCCTCAAATCCTTGTAAACAAAGCAGCACCCACTCTTAGGGTTCTTCATACTGGGCACCTTGGATTTTTGATTACCAGCAAAGCTCTAAAGGCTGAGGACAGAGACAGCCCAAACAAAGTTCTTAAGTATGTTGTAACTGAAAACCCTCTTCATGGCTTTATCATGAATTCTGCTTTGGGCAATGATAGCATCAAGTCCTTTTCACAGGGTAAGCTATTCTAATGTACCTTTGTTTCTGAAATATATTATCAAACCCTGTCACCGCTATTTAAGTAACCTCATTTAGTAATCTTAAACTTCTCATACATCTTTTCTCCTTATTAGCTGATATTGATGACATGAAGATTTGCTATGTTCTTCTTGATGGGTCCAATGCCACAAGTGACATATTCTACTTCACAGTGGAAGACAATGGTAAGAATGTCTCTTCCTTGCCCCTCTCATTAACTTAAAGGGTCATGTGTCACAAAAGCTGCTGTAGGAATTTCAAAGATTTCAGTTGTTTCTTTTAAATCAATTTTGCTGAAGGGGACCTTCTAGGTTGGTTTATAATTAGCAGAGTATTTCTTTGTCTGAGTCAGTATTAACCAATTTTTGATGCTTCAGTGCTTTTTGATTTTATGTGGTCAAAATGCCATGAGTTTAGCTGTCAGGCTTGGAAATCAGACTGTATGCCACCTTGTCATGACACACAAAACACACATTCAGATACGAAAAAGGAAACAATGATTCATCAAAGAAACATAATATTTAATTTTTATTTACATCCAGTGTTAATGATAAGCACAAACAAGGTTGTGTATTTTCATGAAATCCTTAATTGCAAACTTAAAAAGGAGCAGACATTTGCTTGTTGAACTGGTGGCACTTTAACTGTGTAAGAACTGGAGCATGCATTAGGGCTATTTAGGGCTCTTTGGCAACATTTCAGCTGGAGGAAGTCACTGCTATAAGAGCCAAAAAAGTACGAACAGTATTAATACTGTCACAAACAGTATTAATTTTTGATTACATTTTACAAACTTTATATTGACACACTTTTTAGACAAAATCCCTCGTAGGCTATAGCTAATAAATAGGAACGGAACAGTTTCACATCCTAGCTGGAGGTATATTTACATATACATTTCTCAAAGTAACTCTCAGCTTTTGTTAAGACTGACTTTACAAACTTTAACCACCAGAGTACCTAAAGCTATAAATAAATAAGTAGTTTTAAAGATAACCAATTTTTCAATTATTTTTATAGATTTCTGTTTGAGAAACCAGCAAAAAAAACGTTTAGACACAAATTAAGAAAAAATAAACTAAGCTATGCACAGGATATACCAATACACACATCCATGTACAGATCAGAGTTTCTAAGGCCAGAAGATGGGGTGTGAAATAGCTGTTATGGATACCAGCAGAATGCTAGCCGTAATATGAGAGTTATGTGTAGTGTGAGCCAGATGGTAATATTTCAGTTGCTGTTCAATTCTTTCTATAAAGTAAACAGTTGCTGTTGGACAACATACCTACAGTACACAGGCCATTAGACTTTATTTATTTGAACTTTTATGTTATATTTCCACCCAATTTGCTAAGCTAAACCGCAAAGGACTTTACACAAAGCCCATACACCATTTTAAATCAAGCTTATGTATCTATACAATATCTATTATAAACTTGCTGTGTAAATGTGTGTGTAAAAGGATGTGTAAGATCAGAATGAATTTCAAACAGCATATAGGTTTCAACTGAACAAATACATTTTTAATTTGCCAGGGTTTGTATAATGAGTTAATGGCAAGTTGCCAACCATACTGTATAATTAATGTATTAGCTTATTAACAAACTAAATTGTTTAACTTACATTTGCTGTCAGCGTTCACATAAAACACTTCTATAAAGTACAAGCTTGGGTTTCATAACAGAAATTACGCTGTTCATATTAGGGACATAACTCATATCCAAAGCAATGTTATATGATCGTTTGTTAGATGGTGGAATGCATTTCCTCTGAGATTTGTGGCACCAGCTACACTGAGCCGAGTGTAGAAGTCATTGCAGAAAGGGATTTGTGTGTCAAGGAGCAAAGATCTGCTAACAGATCTTCTTTCAAAGATCTCTCTATGCCTGGCTGAAACTCAAAGCCATTACAAGATATGCTGAAAACCCTGGGGCTTCCCCTTGCCTAGTTTATCTTTTGAGCTGAAGAAGATGGAGAAGATCGTACTGCTAGGTTGGGTTTGGATTTTTTTCCAGCAATTACTCAGGATAATCAAACATGGGTTTTGATGGAAAGCCAGGGGAGAAAGGCTTAGTTGCAAAACCTAGTGAGGCATCATAGTTGCTCTACAGGTCAGATTCTAAGGAGGCGTTACATGCACAGTATCAGGTCTACAAAGTCTCTCTCAAGTTTTGTGGTTTCTTTTTCACAGACGTCTGCACCTAATCTGTGCGTCAGACATGTAAACACCAAAAAGATTTACTGCTCTTTGGTGCCAGTGGCAGCCACAACCACATTTACCTATGGAGCCACATCTCTTTTGCCCTGTTTCATCCTTGCAACTCTCAAATTTGCTAGAGGGTATGATGTACTGTATGTTTCTGGGGTCATTCTTATCTCTCACAGTTCTTCCTGTGATCTGAGCCTTGAGATCACCCTATGGTGCCTTTCCCTTCTAAGAGTGCTTTCTCTTGATCTCTCTTCCTCTGCCTGCCTCAGACAACTTCAGGCGACTGGTGTGGTTGTGACTGGTCTACCATGCCATAATTCATCACCCTGTAGTTTGGGGATCAGGTGCCTGGCTTTCACAGTTGTCACGTGGACAAGTACAGTACCTGCCAGTGTCCAGTTGTCAAATATTCCCCCTGTGGAATGCCTGGAATTACATGAGGCGCCTAACATAGACTTCCAAGCTTGGTGCTTGTGAGACGCCATTATTAGATACAGAGGAAATGGCCAAAGCTTCTCAGGTCAGAAAGATGTGACCTATATTTGAATATGACTTCATGTTACCTTGTAAAAATCAGATTGGGTCTAATCTGAAGCATGGTCATACATTTTCATGTTTGGGATACTTAACATGGCCCTAGTTCTTATGGGTATAAAAGTATATAGATGTACTAGGCCACTTTAGTCTTGTAATATGCCTCTGGCTGTGAATGTTGATATCCTCCCAGCATTCCCTCCCAGGCCTGAGGCTCTATACATCTATTGACCTGTGGCACCAAGGTGAAGATCTATCAGAACTATCAAATGCCAGAGTCATTACATGTACTGTAACACATCAATCTTTCTATAAGCAAAACCCATTTTGATCCATCATCTGGTGGGCCTATAATTCCTTAATACAAGAAACTATATAAAGTTGTTTCATAATAGCAATTAAGCCAATTAATTCCTTTGGGAATTGTTACTGCCAACTTAAAACAAAGGCATACTTATGGTTGGAAAAGTGTTCACCCAAAAATGAAAATTAATTACTCATCCTTATGTTGTTCCAAACCTGGACATTCATTCATTCGTCATCAAAACACCAATTAAGGTACTTTTGATCAAATCTGATAGTTTTCTGACCGTGCATAGACAACAACACAACTACCACGTTCAAAGCCCAGAAAGGTACTAAGGTCATTGTTAAAATAGTCCATGTGACATAAGTAGTCATAATTTTAGAAAGTTATGAGAATACTTTTTGTGTGTCGTGGTACTCTTGTGAACACACGGCAGAAACTGACATGGAAGAGTAGAATTTTTGTATTCTCGTAGCTGTAAAGTCAAAAAGGGTAACATTTATTTTTTAAGGTTTAATTCTTGCCATTCACAAACAAATAACTATGACTTTTGCCTCAATAATCTCCCAATTTGCTGCTTATTAATAGTCAGTAAGGTAAATGTTGAGTTTAGATACTGGGTAAGATTAGGGATGTAGAATATAGTCATGCAGACTATGTGCTGTATAAGTACTAATAATCAGCCATTATGCTAGTAATATGCATAATAATGAGAATCTAGTTATTAATGAAAGTTTTAGAATCAGTGTTAGCATCAGTTTTCCCCCAGAAGCTATTAGTGTTAGCTTTAAAGTGTTAGTTCACCCAAAAATTTTAATTCTGTCATTAATTACTCACCCTCATGTTATTCCAAACCCATAAGACCTTCGTTCATCTTTGGAACACAAATTAAGACATTTATGATGATATCAGAGAGCCATCTGACCCTCCATAGACAGCAACACAACTGGAATAATCCCGGATCCAGAAAGGTGGTAAAAACACCAGTAAAAAAAGTCCATGTGACATCAGTGGATCAACTTCAGTTTTGCGACGATAGGAGAATACGTTTTTGGCACAAAGACAACAAAAATAATATCATATACTCAACCATTCTTCTCCTATGACATACGTCTTCCACCGTTTTAAAGAAAATTACTGCGTAAGTGTATGCTTTCTTCTAGGAGCAAACAGCCGCAGATTACTTTCACACGGATGTAAACAAGGCTGATTACAAGACTTACAAGTACATTGTCAAATACATTTAAGCTTGCCTATATGGTGCATTAAAATGGCGAAAGAGGTAAGTCACAGGAGAAGAGTAAATTATGTTATTTTTGTTTTATTTGCACAAAAAGAGTTTTCTCGAAGCATCGCAAAAGTAAGGTCAAATGATGTCACATGGAATGTTTTACTGATGTTTTCCTACGTTTCTAGATCTGGGATCACTTCAATTGCATTGCTGTCTATGGAGGGACAGATGGCTCACTGATATCATAAAAAAATATTTTTATTTGTGTTCTGAAGGTCTTATGGGTTTGGAATAACATGACTGGGTCTAAAATGTAAAATATTTACACCATAGCACACATTAGGCTGGTAATATTTATAAATTATATTATTTTATATCATATTGCTGTGTATTTTATATAACATAAATTAAAAAAAAAACAAACATACTGGCAGCATGACCATGATTTGAATGCAGTAAATTAAACTTTATAATGTTTCACTTGATTATACATTTAGCAGAAATTAGAAAAAATTCTGACTATTAAAAAAGTTATGTGAAATGAATACAAGTAGGTTAATAAAAAAAAGACTTGCTGGTGTTTATGGTCGCTGGATGAAGTCACGGCCTTCTTCTTTTCTGAGGTAATCCAATTATTTATCACAGCAGGTGTTTTTCTGAGGTGAATTCGGTCTTATTCCTCTCAGCACGAAGCGTACGGTAGCCGGGATGAACTTCAGGTAAACTCTCGCTGCTTTGTTTGTGCTGATGTGGGTGTTTACGTGCCGCGCGCTCCACGTGGAAGATTATCATATCTATTGAGACGCGAAAGTCTGGACATCGCATTGGTTTCATATGACTTACTTTATCACAGAATATTTGTTTTCGATAAGACTTAGTGTAATGGTAGTCATGTCAACCTTTTTTACAGATATAATCTCTTTGTGGAGTTTCAGTTCATTGGTGACGCGTTTCTAAATGAAGATCACGCAGACCAACGCGGCATGCAGCGCACCCTGTTTGTTTTCTAAATGCACAAAATTGTGTTGTTATTATATGTGTACACAAATTAAAGTAGACCCTTCACAGATTCGATTGGTATATTGCTCTTATCTGTACGATCATAACTCAGTGTGTAATTTAAGTTCTTATCGGCGTCATCAGAAGACGCCTCAAAATGCATACATGTGTTTGCCGACCCCAGGGGGTTAATGAAAAATTTTCATTTTTGGGTGAACTAACCCTTTTTCTCTGCGATATTAAAGGCTGCTGGTGACTTGAATAAGTGTGACTGTGACCATTAGTTAGCCCTGAATTCTTTCTATATATTACTGCAGTCATAAATACCTCCAGAGCTTCAGACACCCCTCTGTGATGCCTGAGCTCATTAAATGAGTTAGCACCACTTAGTGATGCTGATACTTACTGGGATTTACTGCCGCTCCAGCTTATATCAGAAACCATTAAATTAAATACTTTGTAACACCACCAAACTGCTATTGCACTGCTCCAATTCTCATGACATATACTGAACTAAAAACAACATTCTGAGAAAACAGTCTGAAACACTCATGAGAAAACATTCTGTTTTCAAGGGAGACACTTTTGTGTTGTTTGTTCATTGTAGACACAAATCCCCCTAGAGTGTAGAAAGAAGCAGAAAGAACCATGACAGTGGGTTTGGGCCACCCAGACAGTGCCTGCTGTCTGCTTCAGTTGTTGCTCCCATGCGCAGATAAAAGCTGACAAAAGGGGTGAACAAGGGAGGGGATAAACGCAGGGAGTGAGGATACAGCTGTCTGTTCCCAGTCTAGGAATCTGAAAACCACTAAGAAATGGTGTGAGAAAGAGAAGAAAAAGTGCACAGTCAGAAAACAGTCAGGAGGTGGGCTCCACAGTCACTCTTAAACAGCACCTGCCTTACAAACATAGCAATAAATCTGTTTAGGAAATTGCCCCAGGTGACTGTCATTTCTGAAATTACTCTGGAAATAGCAGTACATTAGTGATAGTGGATCAAAACACCAGTTGCAAATAAATCTGTTTAGACTACACGGCTACAATGCTCTCCTTCCGAAACCCAGGCAGTGAAACTAATAGGCAGTGACTAATAAAACATAATGCACTTAAGAAAGTGTATTTTTTTACGTAAATCACAATAAGATTTAACCAAGTAACTTTTTAGGGCTGTGAACATTAACTCCAAATATATAATTAAATGTCTAATGCACAACTATCTTTTCATTACTGCTTTCTGAAGAGACAATGATTACTAGAATGATATTTATTGTAAAACATTTTTTTTTTGTCAAACTTATGAATATGAAACATGTATTAACTATAAACTACAACTTTTTCCTCAATAAATTCTTAATTTGCTGCTTATTAAGAGTTACTGAGATAGTTAAGTATAGGTATTGGATATTATTAGAATAAGTTAATGTAGAATAAGGCATTAATACATGCTTAATTATTACTAATACATGGCTAATATTCTAGTAATATGCTTATAGGCAACTACTAGAGGGTAAAAACACCAATATGGCTTTATTACAATAACAACTAATAGATTTTTAGAGTTTATTAAACAATAAATAATATTTTGTCATTTATTTAAACAAAATAAAAAGAATGGTAGCTGCATTTCATACCCTCGCAAACTAGTCTTTAAAAATGTATAGCTGGCTATGTTTTAGGACACGGCCTTTGGTAAAAACACCAAAATTGCAATTGAAATCATCTAATAAATTGAGTCAGTTATATTTCTAATTTATACTCACTCTTTACAGAGTATTGTGCCTTGTGATTACAGTACCTACTAACTTTCGTTCGTATTTTTATATAGAATAATCACTACAAATTATAGTACTTATAAGCATGGAATTTATAGAATAGAGGGACATTGTCTCAAATGCAAGTGGAACTATTTTCCATAATCTTTTAGACAAAGTGCCCTTATCAAGGGCCAGAGAAATGTCATAAGGCCTCCGCGTCACACAGGTGACTGCTGTACTCTGAACTGAAAGAGAGCCTTCAGTCTGCATGTTGTCCGTTTGATAATCCTCTGATACAGCCTCACTAAGCTCAATATCAGTTCATATACTCAAACTGGGCAGTATGCCTGAGAAAATTGTCTCCTGAAGAAAGAGACACTTGGCTGAGCTACTATACGGTTCCCCTTTCCATTAAGCCTTTGAAACGTGCTTCATTTTTTTCACATTCTGCCTTTGCAGGATGTTTAATAATCTGCTTGTTTTTAATTCTTGTTAATGCGCTCAGCTATGCAGTTGGTGCATCTGGTATGTGCCACTGTATTCACACTCCTGCGAAAGCTTAACAAGAGATAAAACATCTCATCTGAACGAGGCTCCCCCACATCGTCAATGTCAATCAGCTTCGATGTGTTTAACGACTCTTTAGCAAACTAGGGCAAAGATAAAAATGATAAATGAGTTGTATATTTTTAGGCAGAGCTGTCAGACACTTGAGCTCGGTCAAGGCCAATGCTGTCACGTTAAACTGAGCTGTTTCCTAAACTGAGAGGAGGGTGGTAAAGATTAATCATCTAAGGTATCAGGGCCTACAGAATTACTAAAATGAATACCAAAAAATCTGAATAAATCTGAGCCAAGAAATAGTGTCCAAGAATGTAACATACCTTTTGTCTTTAAAGATAATCAGAGTCATGGGGTAGCATGGATTATAACAAGATGGGATTGAGGATACTTTCAAAGTCATTACAACTCTTTATCCTTCTTCAGTCACTCAAGATTCAGGATCCTCACTGCTTAAATCATTTAGTCCATGGAGAGAGTCTAATCCGATTATGCTTTAATCTGATTACTCAAAATGATAATTAGTCACTAAGGTATGTAGGATTTGATGGAATACAAAACAAGATCTATTTTGTTTTTCTGGGATATGGAGGTGGCACATTTGTAGCTCTTGCCCATATGCAAGTCTCGGTGACAAAAGATCAGACTGTCTCCTTTATGACCCCTTCTGCCATTTCCATCTCTTTCAACTCTCCATCTCTTGCTTTTGTGTTAATCTGCACCAACCACAGTTTCCCACAACTGCCTTCTTTTCATTATGGTATGGGCTTTCGGCATGAACCTGACACTTCGTTGGACTCATTCTTTTTCTACCTTATTCAGCTACCAACAAAAGTAGAAAAAAGACGGCAGTGTGGACATGAAATATTGAGTATTGACTTTACAGTAGTAATGAGGGAGAGACAAAAAAGGGTGGAGAACGTCAAGAGAAAACGAAACCACTCCAGGACATCCCCAATCAGGAGGATCATGTTGCGCTCATTTTGGCTCCTCTTTCTTTTTACATATCTCAACTTGAAAGACATGAATATTTAGCAAACTGCATGTTCACAAGGTGCTCAAATACACATTTTGTCTTTTTTCGTTGTGTGTCATTAAATTAATTGTGCTTTTTGCTGTTTGAAAAGGGGGTAACAAACTAAAACCACAACCGTTCCGTCTAAACTGGGCCTGGATATCTCTAGAAAGAGAATACTACATTGTGGATGAGGATGCAAAGTTTCTGGAAGTCACCCTCAAACGCCGGGGATACTTGGGAGAGACATCATTTGTCAGTAAGTATATCAAAGTTTTCTGTTATAAAATATCTGTTTAGGCCTATATGATCAAATGACAGGACTTGTGTGGAGGTTTAACAAAAACAGCTCATTAAATCTTGGAATCCTCATAAAAACAAACCTGAACCACCTTCATTGTCATGTCTGTATATATTTAGAGATAGTAAATAATGTTCATTTGCAGCTGTTACAAGTTGGTCCCTCTGTCTTTGGTATTTTCACAGCCCTTTAACTATGACTTACAATGTCTTAAATTGTACCAGCCTTTTACTGTGCCCTAAAGTATATAGTTAAGAAGTAGTCAGCAGATATCATGAACCTGTTCGGTCAGTTTGAGTATAGTGGGTTTTTTGTTTTTCTGTTTTTTAAGGTATTGCCACCAAAGATGGTACAGCAAAACAGGACAAAGACTTCCGTGGCAAAGCTCAGAAACAGGTCCAGTTTAACCCTGGCCAGACTTCAGCCACCTGGAGGGTGAAGATATTCACAGACCAAGAGTTTGAAACTTCAGAGATGTTTGAAATCCAGCTTTCAGAGCCAGTCATGGCTGTTCTTGAATACCCCGATACAGCCACTGTAGAGATTGTAGATCCCGGTGATGGTAACTAAGCCTTTTTTTAATGATTTCCCACTTTGTCTATAAAACACATTTCTAGTGTGTGTGAGTGTGTGCACCACAATGGAATATCCACTTTTAAGCACTGGAATTTCTATCTTTCTAGAGTCCACAGTGTTCATCCCTCAAGCTGAATATCGTATAGAAGAGGATACAGGAGAACTATTAGTTCCAGTCAGAAGATCAGGAGACGTCAGCCAAGAACTAATGGTTATTTGTTACACACAACAAGGTGAGACCTATAAAATCATCACACAACCTATTGACAGGATTATGAAAATATTACCTATTACAACTTACAGGACATTACTTTATCTGTACTTCTGGTGTACATTCTGTAATCCTTCTTTACAGGCAGTGCAACCGGAACCACCCCCAGCACAGTGCTCTCCTATTCAGACTACATCACAAGACCTGAGGACCACACCAGCGTCCTGCGTTTTGATAAGGATGAGCGGGAGAAGTCCTGTCGCATCATAATCATTGATGACTCCCTCTTTGAGGAGGAGGAAAGCTTCAACGTTTCCCTTAGTATGCCGATGGGCGGCCAAGTGGGAGCCAACTTCCCCAGCACCAAAGTGGTCATTTTGGCCGATAGCGATGATGGTGAGTTGGCTAGAACTAAGTAAATCATTTTCCAGTTTTAAGTATTTTTAAACTGCTAGTGTATTTGGGACTGAGCCTATATGCATACTGTGTAAGAGTGCAAGCCAAACTAACTATATTCTGTGCATTTTATTTTTCTTATCCACAAAAATGCTTTCATGATTGAAAATGGAGTTTAAAGCAGTGCTGGGCAACAGTTAATTGCGATTAATCACATCCAAAATAAAGATTTTTGTGTAAATAATATATAAATGTACACTTTGTATATTTATTATGTCCATATAAATACACACACATTCATGCATTCATATATTTAAGAAAAATCTTATGTTTATATATTAATTACATTCATATATGTATAATATAAATAATATAAAATGTATACTGTATGTGTGTGTCTTTATATAAATAAGGTATATACAGTACACACACATATCTTATATAAACAAAAATGGTATTTTGGATCGCAATTAATCATTCCCCAGCACTAGTTAAATACAACTTACTCATTCTCAAACACAAAACCGTCTCCTCCATGTTCTGTGGTTATATTGACATCTCACCTGTTTCTTAGTTGTTCTTTTATTACCCACGTCTTGAAAGCATAGGTAGCCACAGTACAATCTATCTTTACTTTGCGGTCATACCACTGTTGTCCTTGGCAGCATGGTAACACGATAACCCAAAACATGTTGAAGGAGCACAATTGAGGCCCCCATGACCTTTGTAACGACCCATAAACCTCAGCAAGGAACCTGAAAGAGCTTTGTGAACATCCTGTCCAGGCAGGATTTAGGATTTATATGCATTACTCAAAGGAAACACAGTCCAAATAAGTCATCTTTGAATTCAGTACGTTCAAAGATTAATTCAGGAATTCACCATTGAAAGCATAGCCTTTTTATCTTTTGATTTTCAATAAATGTGTTTCTTCACTCATAAAAACAGTCTAATAGTTGCAAGCAGCACCATCAACAACTGTCCCATCCTCCACAATTTGGGAATTTACCCCAAAAGATATTTATGTGTAAATAATGTATGTTCATGCCTAGACTAAAGAAGTGAAGATTAATGTGCATATTGTAGAAGCTCAGCGTCTTGGTGGGTCTGGAAGGGCCCGGCAGTATATTTGTGTCTATTTGCAGGGGGGATGGGGACTTTGTTGGATAGACTTGTGGTCTGGATGCCAGCCAGAGTTGGAATCTTTTTGTTTTGTCTCTGACTTGTTGTCTATGGAGGTGTCACTACTCTCTTTTTCTTTGTACAACCCCTCAAACTTACGGCCTCTTCCCCCACCCTAGAAAGCCCTCTCCCCTCTGCATTCATTTATCATGAGCTGGTGCTGATATCGCTCTGGGAGCATCTCAGACCTCCCAAACACACATAAACACTCGCACAAGTGCATCTTGACTGGAGTAGACTCAACGGTCTTGTTTCATCACTTAGAAAGGACGTTGAAAATGATGGTAGGTTTCCTGTGCTGTCATGGGGGTGATGGCAGATGCAGATCTCTGTCTAAAGCACTAATGGGTCTAAAACATCTCTGTGAAAGATAAAACACAACTTAGCAATTCTGAGAACAATGGCTTTAAATGTCATTTTAGCTGCCCTCCTCTCGGCTTCTGTTTTGCTGAAGGTACTAAAGGGTCCAAAAGTCTGAGAACCCATTTGGAATCCACGTTGAAAATCTTGTATTCCAAAACTTATTTAAAATTGGAAAAATGCTTATGAAATAAAATAAGTGGAAGTTAATTGATCTTTCTTCTCGGTACAGAGCCATCTTTCTATTTTGGAGAAACTGAATATACGGTGGATGAGAGTGATGGTTATGTGGAGGTGAAAGTGTGGAGAACTGGAACAGATCTTTCAAAGACAGCCACCGTCACAGTCCGTTCCAGAAAGAGCGACCCTGTTTCAGCAGAAGGTAGAGTGTCCGTCAAAAACAACAGCTGCTGATATATGGTTTTTCCCTA
Organism: Enteromius fasciolatus; assembly: GCA_032361145.1. Taxonomy (NCBI): domain Eukaryota; kingdom Metazoa; phylum Chordata; class Actinopteri; order Cypriniformes; family Cyprinidae; genus Enteromius; species Enteromius fasciolatus. The sequence goes on along the minus strand of JAUMHR010000042.1, from coordinate 6,151,638 downwards.
ATAAAATAAAAAAGTATATGAAGTTTTTTTTCTCACCCAGTCTTTTCTCTTCCTCCCAGCGGGTCTAGATTATGTTGGAATCAGCCGTAACTTGGACTTTGCTCCAGGTGTTACCATGCAAACGTTTCGTGTGACTGTTCTTGACGATCTTGGCCAGCCAGAGCTGGAGGGACCAGAGACGTTTGAGTTGGTTTTGCGTATGCCCATGAACGCAGTCCTTGGAGAACCTAGCAAAACTGTCATCACCATCAATGACACGGTCACTGACTGTGAGTAAAGGAAAACAAATCAATCATTAAATACATCCATTGTGTTTGTTTGTTTCATCAAACTGCAGATAAAATGTGTATTAGAGCCAATCAAAAATTCTAAATACAGTCACGTTAGTTGAATGACACTGGTGTTAACCAAATCAATGCTGGATTTTTCTGCAGTGCCCAAAGTCCAGTTTAAAGAGGCGGAGTACAAGGTAGATGAGGCTGATGGAGAGGTGAAGGTAATGGTGTACCGCAGTGGCGACATCAGTCAGAGATCCACAGTCCGCTGTTACACTCGCCAGGGATCTGCCCAAGTCATGATGGACTATAATGAACGACCCAATACTGATGCTTCTGTCATTGTGTTCCAACCAGGTCTGTTTCTTTTTTCAACCTGTTCCCTGTTCCTCATACAGCCATTCATCTATCTATTCTCATTTGCTCTTTTGTATTTGCACATATACAGGGGAGATTGAGAAGCCATGTGTAGTGACTTTAGTGGATGACTCAATTCACGAAGAGGATGAGGAGTTCCGTCTGGTTTTGGGCACACCTAAGAGCAAATCACTATATGGAGCTGCTATAGGAGAACAAAAAGAAGCTCTGGTCTCCATCACTGACCATAAAGATAGTAAGTATTATTTTTATCCTTATTCTAGAGAAATATCTGCGTAAAGGTCTTGATGAGCTTCTCTCACAGCCAACATAACTACTTTTCCACTGCAGAGTCCATCATCAGGTTTGCTGAGATCAAATACAGTGTTAAAGAGCCGCAACTTCCTGGAGAGATTGCTGTAGTGAAGATTCCTGTCCTGCGTCAGGGCGACACCTCCAAGGTCTCTTTGGTGAGAATTCACACCAAGGATGGCTCTGCAACTTCAGGAGAGGACTACAATCCCCTTTCTCAAGGTCAGCAGAAGACCCATGAAGGCTACAACATAGAAATACCATAAAATGCCAAAGTATTATCATAAATTGTTATACCATGGCCAACAAAGCATACAACATCCTGCTCGAAAATAGTGGACAATTTACACAGTTGTAGATAAGCAGGATGATTATCTATTTCCTTTCTGTCTATCTTTGTTTGCATGTCCTTGCAGATGTGGAGTTTAAAGAGGGTGAGACAGAGCATGTGGTGGAGATCCAGGTTCTCTATGATGGACAAAGAGAGATTCGTGAGGCTTTCACCGTTCACATGAAGCCTGACGAGTATATGGTGGCTGAGACACAGGTCAGAGACCATCATCTCTAAAAATACCCCCAGAGACGCCACATCGCACACTCGCACAGACACACGCTAACGTGACTCTCTTGCTAAAATAGCCGCGCGGCAGCTGCCTCTGTCAGCAGGAGCCAATCGCTGTCTCCAGTCTCTTTCAGGGGAGCCTGTATGATGTAAATGGGCCTCAATAGTCACAGTGACCTATAAACGGAGTTATCCACTGAACATGTACAAAACCCTTTACAGTCAAGGCCTTAGAGCCTTTTTGCTTTTAGGTTTTTTTTTTGCTGTCTTGTTGACAGTGAGAGTCTGAGAGATGGCAGAAAATGAAATTGAGAAGAGTTCTTGAACTTGGGTCACCTGCACATAAACGTCACACGTTCAGTCTCTGACTCATCACTTAAAATGTGTTCAGAGCTTTACAACTTATACTACTACATTGAGTTTGTAAGAATGTTCCAAAGTGGTATTCTTGACAAAAAAAGGAACATATTATTTTTTCTGAGTCAAACATGACTCATTGAACTCACTGAACAACACTTTAAAGGTCTTTTTGCATTGCCAGCAGAGTAAAGCAACAATCATATTAAGCATACAAACTATTTTTGTCATGACAAGCTTGACAGGAGTTTAGCATTCACCATCTTGTTTTGCATTTTAAAGATTTATCATGTTAGGATCGATGCCGTCTATGGGAGTGTCAAAGAGCTCTCGGAATGCATCAGAAATTTATTAATTTGTTTTTCGAAGATGAACGAAAGAAATTAAGGTAGCCTAATTAATGACAGAATTTTCTTTTTGGGTTAACTATCCCTTTAAATATTTGAAACAACCCAATAAATTCATTAAACATCTTATGCATTTAAGAATTTTCTTTTATTTAAACTTTACTTTAACTTTAAAAACAATATTTTGTAAGAATTATAAAGAAACAAGTTTTGTGTTTACAAAAAGATGTCAAAAACTTTTTTTAAGAACATAAAATATTATTGACATTTGTTAAGAATGCTAGTGGGGTTTTTACAATAATTTTTGACATAATTTGTTTTCCTTAAAAAATATTGGTAGCCTAAATAGTTGTCTTTTTCTCCCTAGATGAATAAGGCTATTGTGTACATTGAAGAGATGAACAGTGTGGCTGATGTCACATTCCCAGCGGTGCCTCAGGTGGTGTCTTTGCTTCTGTATGATGATACTATTAGGGCCAAGGACAACCCCCACCCTCCAACTGGCTTTCCTGTTGTGTGTGTTACAGTGAGTGATGTCCGTTAATTCCAATTAATCACTGTCCTTTTACATATATTTTTTTAATTAATTGATGAATTATTATATATATATATTTTTTTTTACATTTAACAAATAAAAAAGGAAAATATTGGGATATACAAAAAGTTGAAATCTTGCAAACGGAGAGGGTGAAGTGACCTCATCACATAAACAATCCAGTGAACAATAACTGAATGTTGCCATTTAAGATTATGGGTGGATATATTAATATCTGTAGTTTTAGTCTCTCATTCTTCAAAAATAAGTAACTAATTAGCTAAATAAAGAGCAGTAATTATATTGTCTGATATCTCCTTGTGTCCGTGTTCTATCAGGCCTGCAACCCCAAATACTTTGACTTTGACAAGACTGGCTCCATTTGCTCAGTGGAGAACATCAATGACACAATGACTCAGTACCGCTGGATGGTTAGTGCCCCTAGCGGACCGGATGGAGTCACCAGCCCCATGCGCGAAGTGGACACCAACACCTTCTTCACTAATACCAAGTCCATCACATTGGACTCCATCTACTTCCAGGCAGGTTCTCGTGTACAGTGTGCTGCCCGAGCCTTCAATGCCAATGGAGACGCTGGGCTGGAGCTCAGTTCACCTACTGTGGTCATCAGCCGAGAGGAGGGTGAGGCTCTTGGTTCTCAATTCTTTAAGATTTACTAGTTCAATAAAGCACTGGGTTTTGTTTGTACGTTTGTTACTGTTTTCTTGGGGATTCTAGGAAAATGAATAAGATTGAAAGTTAATTAATTTGTCTACTATCTTTAGGCCTGTGTCAGCCTCGTATACCTGGCACAGTTGGCGCTGAACCGTTCTCAGCTAAAATCCGTTACACCGGCCCGGATGACCCTGATTACCCAAATTTAATCAAACTCACTGTTACTATGCCTCACATGGATGGTAAGTGACCATCTCCATCACAAACAATGCTCTGTTAAGTGAGTACATATCTAAAAAGTCAAGGATATTAATCTCCACTCCTTCCTCAGGCATGCTGCCCGTTATCTCCACACGTCCCCTTTCAAACTTTGAGCTAACCCTTAGTCCAGATGGCACACGAGTAGGTAACCACCGCTGCTCTAACCTCTTGGATTTCAACGAGATCCAAACAGCACATGGTTTCATCACTGATGCCACAAAGAACCCAGAAATTATTGGCGAGACTTTACCATACCAGTACAGCGTGGCCATGCGTAGCACCAATTCCCTTCGATTCTATCGCAATCTTAACCTGGAGGCATGTCTGTGGGAGTTCAGTAGCTACTACGACATGTCAGAGCTGCTGAATGACTGTGGAGGATCCATTGGCACAGATGGACAGGTAAGGATTTCGTGAATCTGTCTCCTTCGAAGCTATGTTCATTCAATATTTTAAGCTAATGTGTTTTTTTAAGGTAACATCAATCAACAAAAAAAACAGTATCATTACTCCGGACCAAAAATGAACCTTCAGAAATCATTCTAATATTTTGATTAGAAACATTTCTTCTTCATTATCAATACTGTAAATGCAAATGCAAATGTTCACGATAAACATCTTCATATAGAGAAAAATGTGTATTTCCAGCATCAACACACATTCAGTTTACACACAATGTGTTTTCCTCTGTTCCTGTGTCTGTAGGTGTTGAATCTTGTCCAGTCCTATGTAACCCTGC
>JAUMHR010000042.1:6116335-6126568 GCA_032361145.1 Enteromius fasciolatus | reverse complement strand
GTAACTAAGCGACCAGAATGAGAACGCCCACTAGCGACCTCGTCGCCAGCCTCTCTGGCGACATGCAGTGACAGAAGTCGCTGCTAGTGTGAACGGGGCATAAGGCAAACCATGTCACTCGGCAGCCATCTTTGAAATGCTTCTCGGGCATCAGAGTGTAGCTCTTATCTCTTTAAACATGAAAACGACAAAATTCTCTAGAACTGTTCGCAAAATAGTGTTAAAAAGCCTATTTTTTGACCTTATATTTTATGGCTAAACCAGCCAGTGCGCATACGCAGTCCTAAACACACATCTTAGAGCGTCGACTGTTACTATAGCAACTGGGACTTACGGCAGCTGCAGTTATGCGCTGATGTAAAGTAAACAATTAGGGATTGGCTCTTTTGCGCAGAAGGCGGGGCTTCGTACGATGGAGCAGTCATATTGAGCGTTGTATTTTTGGCACATCTTGGGTATTCTATATTCTTTGGGAATTTCCAACATGCACATTAACGGTTAGGGTTTGAGGATTAGTTGCTTGTAATTATGTATAATTAACGGTGTCACATATTAGTCTACAATTGCATTGCTGCTTGCTAGTTATGGGTGTCACTAAAATCATCCAAATAATATGGGGCTCTCACAGTTATGGCCAAGTGGTGCATCTCACCTGCACGTAACATGCTGTCTCTTGCATTTGCCAGTGCTCGGAAAGAGTAACACGTAATTGAAGATACACAATGGTTTTGGATGAGTGCAGAGAGCTGCTGCCATTAATATTTAGATCAATAGTGATGTCCCAGCTGGCTGCTGATGTTTCGGCCGGCTTGTGCAACTTTCAGCACGTCCCCTTTTTCTCCCAGACCAGATTGAAATTCCTCTCGCAGGTCTGGCCATCAAAGAGGTCTTTCACTAAGGCACAATGGGGACAGAGGTGACCGCTCCAGGCTAATGGCGCAGACAGGCTCCCTCATACCCAAGGCTCAGAGTATATGGACAATAGCTTCTTTTATTTGTGAGGTCACATGCTAATGATTAAAACGCAAAGGTCATTGAAACAGCGGTGCAGACGAGTTCGCTAAGCGAGTTGAAAGATCTGTAATGCGTGTTATGATTGCATGGCAACAAGCAGACTGAGAACTCAATTAAAGGTGGAAGAAATGTTTCATAAGCATGGGCCGGCACCTGTTAGTTAGAAAGGTGGTTATGAGATTTGCTATGCTGAAGAGATGCAAGCATTGTACACATTAACACACACACACCACAAAAGAAACTGATCTCTATGCTCACCTTTACGGTCAGGTTTGAGGTTGCGGTCTACAGGTGGAGGTTGGCATTCAGGTATGTGCACTGGTCTACGAGGTGGGGTCTTGGGACTGGAGCGGAAGCCCATGTGGGCTGGAGGGGGCACCTGTTTTCCGAGGGAGGAGAACTCCACTGTGCCGGGTGTCATGGGCACATAGTTGGGCTCCTGGATGGGTTCTGATAGGCTGCCGGAGCGCTGATGTGATGAAGAGTGGACGCTCATGGGCACATAATTCTCATCCATCTCCTCAGTGGAAACACCTCCTATTGGCACCATCCCTTTAGTCTTCTACATGCATCCAAGAAGGGGGAAGAAAGCGTTAGGGATTCTTAAGACACTCTGAAAGACAAGACCTAGTTTTAAAATAGAAAACTTACAAAATAGTTGTTGAAGCTTTCATTAAAATCAAAGGAGCAACTTTTATCTGGGGGGAAGGGACGGGGGATATCATAGCAGTCTTGAGATCCGTAATCTGTAAAATAAATACAAAATGAATGCAGTCGAAAGAAAAAAAACAAGTCACAAAACCACCTTGCTTAGGCTCACCAAGATTGCATTTCTTTTCATTAAAAATACAGTAAAACAGTAATATTGTGAAATATTATTACTATTGTAATACATTTTCATTCATTTCTTCCTTGCTGTATCCATATATATATATATATACACACACACACACACACACACGTATATACACACACACACACATATATACATACATACATACCACACACACACATATATATATATATATATATATAGTTGTGTGTTATTATGCAGTCATGTGTGAAGAAGGGAGTGTACATAATCTCAATACTACAATACCACCAACTAACACTAGAGGGACCCACTCATGGCTACATGACCTTACTGAAAATAGGCCTATAATGAAAGAATGATCTGTCAGAAAATAGGGAGTAGTAAATAAAATTAAGATTTAGGATTTAAAAATATGCTCATGAATGGTAGAAAAAAATGTAAAAGTCAGAAAGCCTTTGAATTTCTTCAAAAATTGCCATCAAACAAATGACAAGATTTTCAGGTAAACTACTCCTTAATAAATTGTGTTGTATAATACACACACACACACATATATACATACATACATATATATATTTTATGTGTGTGAGTGTGAGACATTGACTTGCAGTAGACAAATGGTATTGCAGACAAACGGCAGTGGACAAGTTGAAATTCAGATTCCAAACCATTAGAAAACATAATACTTCTAGAGATTTTGAGTTTGTATTGTTATTGAACATTTTTCATAATAATTGTGAAAAGGCTCAGATGCTTTGAATAATTGATATCCTCCTACCTTTACGTAGACGGGAAGAATCCACTGTACCAATGGTGTTGCTCCTTAGCGCTTTGTTCCCTCCTGCACTAGATGGCACGCAGTAATTCCCATCAGTCTCTGACACTGACCGTGGCACCACATATGTGTCCGTGGGTGACCGCTCAGGTGGGACTGTTCCCGTGGTCAGTAAAGGCTTAGGCGGACGAGGGGGCGGTACCACATCTGTGGTCCCTGAAACTGCCTCCACCCCAGCAGTACGGGGAATCTGGTAGGTGCAGTTACTTCCAGGTGTAGGTGGAATATCATAGCTAACTGACAAGTTCCGCAAGTGGGCCTCTAAAGAGGGTTTACGACCAGGTGTGTTGAAGACATAGAGTTCACCGGGCTCACTGTCGGGAGCGTGAGGGGAGGACGCCGACTTTGGTAGCAGCACAGTGTCCTGAGAGTAACTTCGGGGTAGGTGGTACAGACCCTGCGAGTCGGCCGACAACGACTGCCCGCGCGAAGGAGGAGAATCATAGAGCCCAGCGGCATGCTGGGAAGGAAAGAAACCATTGACCGAGGCGTGCTTGGAGGAGGAGGAGGTGGGCGTGTGGTGGGAAGGGAGGTTGTCATTACAGTCGGGTTCGGAGGAGGTAGATTTGGAGCATTCGCCATGGGCCCTGTAAAGAAACCCATGCATGAGATACAGGTTATCTGCTAAGTACCTCAAACAATTACCAGATAAATATATTGAAACTAACAAGCTCCTCATCGACACACAGACAATAACACCCCCACAAACACATACATACTACTTTATGCCATTATTAAGAAAACAGTAATAATATTTTGAATTAATCAGCGAGTAAAAGACAATGTTTGGCAGGGATGTAACGATTAACTGGAAATTTGTTCAAATACGTGACAAGTTAAATTGGTTGGAGTAGGAGTTTATATGAATGTAACGTCTTTAGAAATTTCTTTTCATCTCTTATACATGCATATTAAATTAGAGTTCATAAGTACAGCTCTGCTTTGTTTACAGCGGTGACCCAGTAAACACTACATCATTGCTGTTCGTAAGCGCCACCTGCTGGCAGAGAGTGAATATGCGTCTCATTCAGTCGTTTAGATGCATTTCTTGTAGTATATTTTCACAAAACTAAAGTCAGACCATTCCGTTTTTGCTTCATTTGGAAATTATACAGTCTAATATAGATTAAAAATGGCTCATGCTGCATGATGACAATTAAAATGCAGTGGTTCCCTCTTATTTTAAACGGAAAGGGTACTTAGTCTTAAGCCCCGTTCACACTAGCAGCGACACGCAGCGACAAAGCGACACGATCCCATTCATTTCAATGGAGAGCTGGCGATATCCGGCGACAAGAGCGACAGCGGCCGTCAGCGACCGTTGGCGACCGGATGTGGGCGTGTCCAGCGACGCGACAAAGTTCAGAATCTCTCAACTTTATGCAAATGAAGAGCGACTTTCGGGAGCGACAGCCAATAGGAAAAGGCAAGGAAACATACCAACCCAACCCATTTTAGTCTCAGTAGAACATATATTTTAGTAAGTTGTTATAATAGGTGTGCAGATTTTGTTAAAAAAAAATAAATAAATAAATAAAAAAAAAGGTGAGAAAATCAAATCTTGAAATCAAAATAGTGAATCGACTGAATCGTGAGTTGAGTAAATCCTTACATCCTTAACGTCCGTTGAACATCACAGCAAAATAACTGAATCCTGTAGTGGTTTATTTTGCAATATTGACCAGCCAACTATATAATCACTTATTACACAGCAACTAATAAAGATGCAGTCAGTAGTTAAAAACCATCACTAACATCTGCAATACATGACTACGTTAAACTACATCAAGAACAGCTAGAACTACTGATTGCAGCTTTATAAATGAAAGGACATAAATATTGATTTGATAGAACTTTTGTGATGAAACAAAGACAACACGCTACTAGTTTAACGGGGACGTTAAACTAGTAAAGTTCAGGAGATCGGTTGCCAGGGACTACGGTCAAATGCAGTTCAGCAACATTCCACAATATGTGTCCATAGAAGGCAATGAATAACCAAACATTATCGAGTATTCCAGAAAGCTGTGTAATAAGCTTCTCGCTATACAACTTAAACTGGCAAGGTTAGTGCCAAACACAACCATGCACGTCATGTGTCACACAAGTCTTTGTTCAAACTGTGCATACGCTCTCTTTTAAGCACTAAAGGCAAGGAAACATACCAACCCAACCCATTTTAGTCTCAGTAGAACATATATTTTAGTAAGTTGTTATAATAGGTGTGCAGATTTTCAGGCTGTTGGCCAGTGTATGTATGTGGTGTTTAGTATTGTATTGTTCACACTGATGCTCTTCACTCACTGACAGTCAGGAGGAGCGCTCCTGCTCTCACACTCCTCCAGAAGCAGGTATTCCTGCTCTTCCTCTTCTAGAGCAAGAGGAACCACTGAACTACACCAAGTACACACACAAAAACACATGAAATGAATCTCATATATCCAGGTTTTCACCCATAGCACCTGAATGTCCTGAAGGCAGCGTCTTAGAAAGAGTGGGCGGTACTCGCATTATATAACAGCTGACTGAAAAACAACAGACTCAAAACAGTAACAGGCCTACATTACAAATTACTGGATGAGCCACGCTCTAAAACAGCCAATGTACACACAGCCCAGACGTTGCGTCTTACCTGTTAGGCTCAGGTTTCTTGCTCTCACAGTTGAGCAGCCAAAGGTAGTCCTGAGGCTCATCCAGACTGGAGGAGGACCCCAAGGGTCTGATGCTGACAGGCTGGTAGGGAGGAGGCAGATTGGCCAGTGCTGAAGCCCCTAAGGCTCCTCCTGGCCCTCCACTAGGGGCCATATCCACCACCAGACCCCCTGGCACATGTACTTGGTGAGAGCTCTTTGCAGAGTCTGTAGAAAGAAGAAGATAGGAGAGATTATCACTGAGCTTTACACTTTATGAGATCATAAACTTAAGATCCGATCAAGCTCAGGGTGGTGTTGTTTTAATCAAAAGCTTTTACTAAACCCATCCCCCTACAAAACAAATCAGCATTGTGAAAGGCTGGCTGAATTCTGGTAAGCAAAGTGAAATATGAGGGATGTTCTCTATAAATTGAGAACATACAATATCTATCTATCTATCTATCTATCTATCTATCTATCTATCTATCTATCTATCTGTCTGTCTGTCTGTCTGTCTGTCTGTCTGTCTGTCTGTCTGTCTGTCTATCTGTCTATCTGTCTAATCTATCTATCTAATCTGTCTGTCTGTCTATCTATTTGTAATTAAGTCTTACATCACTTAAAGGCATAGCACCTGAATAAAAACAGAGCAAAAGCACATTCTTCATTCATAATCTTGCTCAAGTTTTTAAATCTGACAGATTGTTTTACCTTTTTTTTTTTTTTTTAACAGATCAATGTCTTCTACCAACAAATGACTTGGACACACCTGATGCTATTACTAAGACTTTTAATTACTTCCTATCCTGCTAAAAAAATCAAATAAACAGCGTATATGCTGATTAGGTATGTTTTGATGCTGGGATGCTGGTTTAGGCTGGTTTATGCAAATGACCAGCATAAACCAGCATCCTAGCATCAAAACATACCTAACCAGCATATGCACTATTTTTTTCAGCAGGGTAAAGGGACTTGAACACGCGTCTTAAAAACAAACAAACACAAAAACCTAACAATAGGCTTAAGCTAAATCTCATTTCATGGTATGATATGCTTCTTGCTACTTGGCTACAAGTGTAGAAAAGAAACCGCTGAATGAACAAAATCATTGATAGAAAAGTATGGCTTGCTCCCAAAAGAGAAAAACTATTAATTTCAAAATGTGTGCATCTTCTCAAGGCTAATTTAACCAGATGTCAGCAGTACGCAGTAATATATACGGGCTAAAAACAACAAACCTCCCCTTCGATTTGATCAGGTCTTAAAGCTTGTGTTGCACAGCAATTTACAATAAATTGACTGAAATTGTGTTCAATTATCCAGATATTCTGAACACAAGATTCTAATCGAGAGACCTTTGAGGGAGAATTCAATATTTGTTTCTGTAAAGGGATTGTTAAGACACCATCCTACACAGGGCGTGTGAAAGAGTAGAGAGAAACCCTGAACACGAGACGCTAATGAAAGTGCCACTAATCCATGACGGAGTCTCGGTTTTTATGTGGCATCTAGGATAGCTTGTAAAGCTTTTTGTCTATGTTCATTTAAAAGAGCTTTTCTTTATCTCTGACTTTTTATTTTTATTTCCATCTCTCTTTGAACAGCCTCCACTCGAGGTCAGTGGAGTGCGGCTAGCGGGGTGGTTGTGCGTGTTTTTGCACAAGTCTCTCTTCAAACTCTGCTTTCAGTTATTCAGTAAAACGCACACAAACACATCACTTGTGCGCACACACATCGACACCCACACACACCCACTCACTCTCTGGGTGCATTTGACTCTTTCTAAGTGCAGGCAGCTCAAGGCTGTCAGGGCCACTTTGTCTCTTTCGGTCTCATCACTTTTCTTTTTTTTTTTCTCCTAGTTTTCCTCCTTCCCTCATTCTTCTCCCCTCCCCGCTCTTGTTTGTCAGACTTGCTCTGCTGAATCATCCAAGCCCTGGAAAATCCCCCCTACATATTTGCATTCTCAGTACCCTGTTTAGTGCTGGTGGCTAATAATGGCAGGCTTCTGTGTGTATCAAAATAGTCAAAAATTACAGTTGAAAACATCCTTTCTTGATATGCACTATTAACACAGCAATTGGGACATTAGAGGTGCCACAATTCCAAATTCAGTTATCAATTGCTGCAGAGGCATTGACCATGAATATTAATTATTATGTGATGTTCTCCCAGAAGGCTTTAACTAATTAGTTGTCAAGTTAAGAAGTAGCTCATGAATATTCCTTTACTCAACTGGACGCTAAAAACAAAGCATGTTTAATATTCACAAATTATGCCTAAATTTAAAAGTAGTATCTATATTTTGTTTCCTTACATATAAAAAAGCAAGCCAACACAGTGATCTGTGCTGTAGAGCCATAGATCGATAAAAAGTAATAAAACTATTATACCTATTAAATATAATAAAAGTATTTACCTTTTGCAAAATGTCTTATAGTGACAGAAAGCAGATAAATCATACGTCAAACATATGGAATAGAATAGAATGGCATCATTCTGACTAAAACACACTTTTTGCTAATATTTTCCAGTGTTTAATCCCCTGAGAATCAATTTAAAACACAATTTAAAACAAATGATCCATGCCAAAAAGAGAAAATTTGATAATATGTATTTTATGAAACATGTTGAACTATAAATCAAGTTATGCTTTAAATTTGAGGTTTATATCTTAAAACATTAGCTTTCGGTAAGATTTTGTTTGGGCACAGTACCAAATTTTCCCCATTAGATGCCAGCAAAATTTACAGCAGAGTTTTCTCTCTCAGATATTACAAGAACACAAGCGCAAACGCACTCGATTTTTTATGATACACATACAAATCACACTCTCACATCCATACCAGCACACCCACACAATTATAGTTGCATTATTTATCCATTTGGCTCTAGTGTCTACTGTTAAGTCTTAACAGTCACAAGGTTTTATAAAACAAAAATAAACTTTTCCCCCTTAATTTTTATTACATTCCTTCCCCTGACTCCTCCTCTCATCTATTTTTCTGTCTTTTCTTGACTGCATATTTGCAATAAGGTAGCAAAAGTTCACCAAAAGGTGAAGGACAGACGTACAACCAAAAGCCGTATGCTTAAACATAAGCACTTCCTCATTAGAAACCAACAAGAGCATCATTTACCACAAAAGTATTCACAAGCTTCAGGACTTCACATCACATTTAAAGAAGGCCACAGTGAGCCGACAGCATCTGAGAGTTGATGGATTGTATTTTGGGCTTTTGACACTTCGATCTAGTATCCTCATCACGGTGAATGACCGTTATGCCTGCAGGGCCTCGGAGTGCAAGAATTTGACAAAAAGACTTTTCCTGAGCAGCAAATTAGTATATTAGAATGAATTTTGAAGGATCATGTGACACTGAAGCTTAAATCCCAAAAACTAAAAATTCAGCTTTGTCATCAGAGGAACAAAGGAAACTTGATATCAGTTCAACTGTCTGAACTCATAATCATTACATTCCTAGGTGTGTGTTTGCATGTGGGACGGTTTACCTTCTGTTTCGGTGGGGTTGAAGCCACAGATATCACAGATGCAGCGCACCCACTTGTTCATCTCCTCTTCAGTGTCCGCCACCAGGTAAAAGATCCGGTCGATAGTCTTGATGTCAAAGATGAAGCTGTGCTCCAGGTCCTTCTTGTTGAATGTGAGACCGGCGTCCACCTGCTCGCACAGGTTCAGATCGATCACGCGGATGGGCTTCTTGGCATGGTCATTCTTGTAATACTCCAGCACATCTGGGTCTCCTGTCAGCCTCCCACTGCGCAGAATAAACCATCGCTTCTTCCATGCCTGAAAGGAGAGAGGACAACCATTTGACTCATGTACTACAACACATTTAAAGAGTCACGTGACTAACGAAGCAGCCACTTATTAAATGATTCTCATGACCAATTTGACTCCAAATGAGACAAGTCAGTTCCACTGACAGCCATCTTGACAAACAGACTATATTAACTTAAAGCCAAGCCTTTCATTACTACAGCAGCCATTTAAATACAAGAGATCCTCAAACTCCATCTCCACACATATCAAACAAATCCGGAGTTCAGACTGAACTTGTCCACAGCCTACGAAAAGTTCATCAGACTGGCCTCTCTGGAATATTCCTGCTGTTATGTAATATTATTACATGAGAACCATACCAAATTAAAACTGACTAACTGCAGGAAAAGCATTGTGAGATGTTTCAAACCTACAAAAGTCCTTGCAGGTGTTCAAAGTTAGGTGTAGAAAGTCCATAAACTGGCGCTCTTTGGATACATGATTTGTTTCTCATCAGAAATGCCGATAAATCATTGCAGGTGTTTGTGACATCTGGTTTTATTGATCCAGTCTCATGCGGTGGACATTGTGGTTTTACTCTGGCAGAACTCTGTTTAGAGATTCTGGCTAAACCCTCTGCAGACAGACTTTAATTTATCACCACCCAAAAGCCACTCACGCTAAAAGAGGTAACTGACAATTACAGCTTGATTATGCATGCTTTCTCCCGTTTAAAAGAGGGAAAATGGAAATGCTGGTTTTGTATAAAAAGCAGAGTTCAAAATGTCATGGATCGTAACAAAGCGAAGAGGGCAGCGGTTCAACTCTAGCCTACATGAATCTATCAGATGGTTGGATGGAAAACATGGTTTGAACAAAATAAAAGAAGGGCAATATGAGAAAATAAAAAGCTTTATAAGTATGAAATAATAAAATCAGCAGATGGAAGGGAAAAAGCATCTATTTACAAAGAAAATGGAATTAAACTGGATAAATAAACAATCAAATACTCCATTTAAACTACTAGTTCAAAATAATGACAAGCACGTGATATTAATATTTTGTACAATTCACAGATATTAAAGGGATAGTTCACCCAAAAATGAAAATTTGATGTTTATTTACTTACCCCCATGGCATCCAAGATGTAGGT
>JAUMHR010000042.1:6057536-6068624 GCA_032361145.1 Enteromius fasciolatus | reverse complement strand
ATAACATCAGAAAAGCATTTATTTTGAATAAAAATGAAAGAAATAATAAAAAAGTTGAAAATAATGCATTGGGAAGGATTAGGGAGGACTTTATTTTCCCAATAAAGGTGTAAACCATGCCATCTATTTAATGATGTGAAAAAAAAACAACAAAAAAAAACATTTACACTCAATAAGTTGCATTCTGTTTTATAGGCTAATGCACTTCAATCGAGGTCGACGCTATACAGCTGGTGGGTCGGCATATGGAGAACATTAACACACGTGAGGGTGTGGGATTGCGTACTTGCTAAATTATAAACACATAAACGTATTTATTTCTGCATGTTCATATATAAATTAGCCCTGATAAATGCATTTCATACTATTTCTAAACGCTGCTTTATAAAGAACATTGTTTTCTCAATACTTTTCTTATACCGCTGTGAAGGAAAGAGCGCACAATCGATCATTGATGCCTCGATATGAATGGACAGCACCTGCTAAGGTCGCACTTAAGAAGGTTTACCTTAAGCACCATCCTAAAGTATAGTTCGGCGAACACGTAGAAAAGGTATAACTGTAGTTAAGGTGTAGCTTTTGAGTCTTCGTAGCATGCTAAAACATAACCCTCGGGATCTATTCAATATAGTGACTAAATTAACAAAAAATAAAGCATCAACAGGTACTGATCTTTCGCAAGACCACAGCAGTAATGACTTTATGCAATATTTTACTTCCAAGATTAATACTATTAGATGTAAAATAGAAACTGTGCAGCTGTCACAAGGGAGGAGGCGTTCGGATTTAAGTGCGAGCTGTTTATTTAAACACAAAGCATAGACAGGAAGTCAGGGTCATCACCGGTAACATCAATGGCAGAGGCAAAGCAAAAGAGTGGTCCAGGCAAGAGTCGGTAACAGTAAATCCAATTCACAAGACAGTAGAATACTAAACACGAACGAAATACAAGAACCAGGTTGACAGTGCTAATGGACCGTGGAGTAGAGACCTGTGCAGGACGCCATTATGCGTATAAATGTATCAGTTAGGACAAGACATACTGGAGGCTTGGACAGTGAAGCCGTTTGCGCATTTTCTGAGACCTTTGATTCCTGCTTGTCACTAGTGCTTGACAAATTAGGTAAGATTAGGTTATATAAAACTATCTCTTTGCAACTCAGCAAGCAGTGAGCGGCTGGCAAACGAGAGAGAACCGTCCCTGATCTCTGAGCAAGTTATTAGAACTAATGGCATTATTATTTTAAGACGGGACGCCGGACTTAGACATAATGGATCTCCAATGAACGGACGGATTATAATTCATATCTAGAATAATCAAGTCTCTAAATTAAGATAACTGAAAACACCTAAGTTTAGTGTTGCAATCTAAATACAATCATAACTTAAAATTGGAGTCAGATTTAAATGAGGTAAAAACATAAAAGTAAAATTAGAAACTAAAATTAAAAGCAACAGCGAGACACGCAGCACCCGGAACAAAGTAGGCGGGACCTACTTTAAAATTGAGATATAAGTTAATCACTATATGTAGAGACCTGGACATTAATACCTCATTTTGCAACTGGATTATGACCTTTCTGACTAACAGACCACAGCATGTTAGGTCAGGCCACTTCTGTTCCACTATGATCACACCCAACACGAGTGTACCACATGGCTGTGTGCTGAGCCCCCTCCTCTACTCCTTCTTCACCCATGACTGCAGAGGCAGACTTACCCATTAGGCAAAGGTAGGCAACTGCCTTGGGCCCCCAAAATGCTTTTCACGAGATGCACATTAAGCACGAACCTGCGAACGGTTACGGTGTTTATTACCAGGACCATCTGTGTGTCGGGAGTTGAACATGCTTCATGTGTGTCCCTGTCGCACCTCTCTTTGCATCTGCTCTGCTCAGAGAAAAACTCTAAGGCACTGTTTACACTAGGTGTGTTTTCGTTTTAAAAAGCATAACTTTACGAGCCTATCCCAGTGTTTTTCACCCTCAAAAACAGACACTTTTGAAAATGCTGCAGACCCTGTTTTAGTTTGAAAACTCCAGGGTTGGTTTAACGCCAGTGTAAAAAAATTATCTGTTGTGTATTTACGAAATGCGAATGTCCCTTCTGTGTTACCTTACACTCCAGTGTACGTGACAAGTACGAAAATACCGTAAGTTCTAGTGTAGTGTATTTCAAGGAATAAATAAATGGCAAGCTCCAGTTGAACACTCTCTCATTTCACGTGTATTAATATACAATGTACAAGTGGTACATAACATAACTGGCGACAAGGACATTTCGTACCACGCTAAGTTATTGTTTTCATAGAGACAATAAGTTTTAAAGACATAGATTTTCGCTGCACTAATTCCTCATTTCGACCATGCTATTCTCCGCGAGAGAGAAGCAGAGTGAATGCAGAGCGACCCTGTAAAGAGCCGCGATGGTCGGAACAGAACGAGTTGTCTTCGCTGGAAGGAAACAGAGTGAAAGACAGAAAAGACGCAGACGACGGATCGCAGATTAAGAGGGGAGAGGAATTACAAGACCTGACGAACAGAGAGGCATAAAGAGAGGAGTTAGTAAAACAAAATGGCTGGATTAATCGGCAGTATTGGACCATTTGATGAATCAATTGAACAGTGGAGTGCATATACTGAACGTTTTGACTACTTTGTGCTGGCAAACGAAATCAAAGATGAAGCTTTAGTGCCGAATTTTCTGACTGTCATGGCTCTGTCAAGACATTTAATCTGCTTCATAGTCTAACACAGCCAGACAAACCAGGTGATAAATCCTACCAGGAAATAGTGACTTTGCTCTGTGAACATTGCTGAGAGATTCCGCTTCCACAAAAGAAATCAACAAGATGGCAAATCTATTTCTCAGTTTGTGGCATTGTTGAAACGATTATCCGAACATTGTGAGTTTGGTCAATCACTGAGCGACAACATACGAGACAAGCTTGTCTGTGGTCTCCGAAGTGAGGCTATACAAAAACGACTACTAACTGAAGGTAACTTAACATTACAGAAGGCCATAGAGGTCAGCACATCGATGGAAATGGCCGCAAAACAATTAAGTGCATCTGTTAAGTGCACAATTAAGTGCACAAAGTTTATTCAGACAAAAGAAACAAGTCAAACTCCGAAAAGGCATGTTATCGATGTGGAAAAGTTGGGCATCAGCCGGAAGATTGTTGGTGCAAGGACATGAACTGTAGAAATTGTGGCAAGAAAGGCCACATTGAGCGTGCCTGCAAATACAAAAAGACACAGCAATGTAAAAACATTCGACCTGAAAAGAAATTTCACCAGAAATTTAAACAAAAGCAGAAGTTTCATTGGTGTCAGAGACGACGTTTAAAGAAATCTTGCGACATCGCACACCTCAGCCATCCAATGTCATACTAAAGACCTACACGGGTGAGACTTTTCCTGTTAAAGGGGTAATTGAGGTGACTGTTGAACTCAACATGCAAAAAAACTACCACTGTATGTTATTGAGGGCGATCACCCAGCCTTGCTTGGAAGGACTTGGCTAGAAAAGATTAAGCTGAATTGGCAAGAGGTGCATCTGGTCAATGGAATTTCAAAACTCCAAGAAATACTAAGCAGGTACTCAGGCGTGTTTAGTGATAGCCTTGGAAGTATGAAGAACATTGTAGTGAAATTGACAGTGAAAACAGGCAGTCAACCAAAGTGTCTGAAGGTCAGACCTGTAGCATTTGCACTTAAACCCAATGTTGAAGTTGAACTGGAGAGACTAGTCATGGCTGGAGTTCTACAACCAGTACAAATTAGTGACTGGGCTACTCCTTTTGTACCGGTCATAAAGAAGGATGGGTCACTTCGGTTATGTGGAGATTTCAAGGTAACCGTAAATCCAGTTCCAGATCACAGATGCATGTGTACTCAAGCTCTCAAGATCTTCTTACCATTGTGACACATAAAGGAATGTGTATCAGTATCAAAGACTTCCATTTGATATTACCTCAGCGCCTGCACTGTTCCAAAGAGCTATGGACTGTATTCTCAGTGGGCTAACTGGGGTGCAGTGTTACCTTGATGATTTGCTGATTACTGGAAAAGATGAGCAAGAACATTTGAGTAACCTGGAAGTCATTTTGCAGAGACTGCAGAGTTTTGGACTGAAAGTCAGAAAGGAAAGTGTGAGATTTTCTGCTCTGCGGTTGAGTATTTAGGCCACGTTATTGATGGTTCAGGACTACACAAGACACCCTCGAAAGTCAAGGCGATTGAGGAAGCGCCAGATCCACAAAATGTGAGTCAGATTCAGTCATTTTTGGGGCTGCTCACATATTACGCAAAATTCTAGCCAACAGGCTGAAATCATTGCACGACCTATTGAATAAATCCAAAAAGTGGGAATGGACTAAGAAATGTGAGGAATCTTTCAGTGAAGTCAAAACAGCCATAGCCCAGTCTGAAGCCCTTACACATTTCAACCCTGCTCTACCAGTGCAGTTGGCATGTGACTCATCGCCCTATGGCGTGGGAGCTGTGGTGTCACACATTATGCCATCTGGGGAGGAAAAGCCCATTGCTTTGGCATTGCGAACATTAAGCAAGGCAGAATGCAACGACTACCCAAATTGAGCGTGATGCACTTGCTATTGTGTTTGGGGTGAAGAAGTTTCATCAATTCCTGTTTGGAAGGCAATTTACACTCCTAACAGACCACAGACCTCTCACCTCCATTTTTGGCCCACAGTCCGGCATTCCATCACTTGCCGCTGCAAGGATGCAGCGTTGGGCCCTCCTTCTATCTGCGCATCAGTATGATATTAAGTATAGGCGATCTGAGCATCATGCTAATGCTGATGGGCTCTCGCGACAACCACTGTCCACTACTCATCCAGAACCAGTCAAGGCGGAAATTTTCTATTTTAGAGAGGTGGACAACACCCCTGTGACGGCAGCTCAAGTAAAAAAGGCCGGAGTTTGAGAGAATGAAAAGCACTTCATCTGCAAAAACTGTGGAAGCCCTTCGTTCAATTTTTGGTCGTTTAGGCTTTCCTCAGCAACTTGTTAGTGACAATGGGCCTCAGCTGGTCTCAGAAGAGTTTGAGACTTTCATGAAGGCTAATGGGATTTAACATATTCGATCAGCACCTTATCATCCATCGACTAACGGTCTTGCTGAGAGATTTGTTCAGACAATGAAGCAAGCTCTGAAGTCGACACAGTGTAAAGGATCACTCAACCAATGCCTCAACACTTTTTTACTCTCTTATAGAAACACCCCCCATGCAAAAAGTGTCTCCAACTGCAATGTTCAAAAGACAGCTCCACACTCGTCTGGATTTGATGAAACCCCAGAAAACAAAACAGACAGTTCAAGCACAACAAAACCAATCTGATAAAAGGGACTATTCCAAGTCCATTAATACTCTTGTCAAATCATACCTCAGAAAGAAAAACTGTGACTGAGAGCTCACCGGCGAGTCGGCCATATCCTCAGAGAGAATGTCGACCTCCCAATAGACTGACACTCTAGTTAAAGACAATCCCACTGCATTGGGGCAGAATAATCCCCAGGGGTTGTCAGGGAACTGAGGTAGTCTACCCTCTTTCCCTAGTTATGTTAATGTTATACGTTATATTGTTGTAATGTTATATTATATAAAAATGTGTTATATTGTTGTTGTAAGATACATGGTATCTCTATGTTTGCAAGATGATATGAAAAAGAAAAATAGGGTGGGAGGAAATATGTTGTGTATTTACAAAATGCGAATGTACTTTCTGCGTTCCCTTACACTCCGGTATTATGTGAAGAGTATGAAAATACCATAAGTTCTAGTGTAGTGTATTTCAAGGAATAAATAAATGGCAAGCTCCAGTTGAACGCTCTCTCATTTCACGTGTATTAATATTAATGTAGTGTATTAATGTACATGTGGTACATAACATAATCGTTTTTATTCTAAACGCCATTTTAAAACGAAAACGCACTGGTGTTAACAGAGCGCAGTAAAGTTATTTTTAGATTTGATATTCGCCTATGCTGCTTTAGGAAGCTTCTGCAAATTTACATCTCAGTATTAAACAAAATTTCTACTAATTGCACCTAATTTCACATGCAAGCGCAGCTGTTGCCATTATCTTATGTGCAGTCTGTTTGACTTTATCAGACGACGACTTGATCACTGTCACTATTTCATATTCACACTAAGATAAATCAATAAAAAAAACATTTACTGAGAATTTAGCAGCATCAGAATACAGTATGGTCTCATTAGGCTATGTGTAGCCTAAACAGGTTTGTTTCAGTAAATATAATAAATAATATAATAATGTATACTTCCGACTACTTCTTGTATCTCAACTGTAAATAATTTGCTATTCCGTGGTCTATAACATATAATAAAAGTGTCTGACTGTCATGACTGCAGACCTGTATATGTATCTAACTCTATCATCAAGTTTGCAGATGATACCACAGTGATCGGTCAGTGATCAGCAACAGCGATGAGACTGCCTACAGGGAGGAGGTCCAGCATCTGGTCACGTGGTGTACAGACAATAAACTGCTCCTTAACACCACCAAGACCAAGGAGCTTATTGTGGATGTCAGGAAGGAGAGAAGAGGCTCACATGATCCCATTCACATCAACAGGATGGCAAGTTCCTGGGGACCCACATCTAGACGTACCTGTCCTGGACCACCAACACCTCCAGCCTGGTCAAGAAGGCTTACCATTGCCTCTTCTTCTTGAGAACACTAAAGAAGAACCGGCTGTCCTCAGCCATCCTGCTGAACTTCTATCTCTGTACAATAGAATGACCAAGATGGTGGCGCGTACACATCGCGAGGCTCAGCGTCTCTCCAGTCATGGCCAAAAGTCCACAGTATGTTAGGTCAGACCACACCTGCTCCACTACCATCACACTCAACACTGGTGTACCACAGGGCTGTGTGCTGAGCCCCTTCCTCTACTCCATCTTCACCCATGACTGCAGACCTGTACATGGATCCAACTCCATCATCAAGTTTGCAGATGATACTACGGTGATCGGTCTCATCAGCAACAACGATGAGACTGGAGGAGGTCCAGCATCTGGGACTGGAGGAGGTCCAGCATCTGGCCACGTGGTGTAAAGACAATAATCTGCTCCTTAACACCACCAAGACCAAAGAGCTCATTGTGGACTTCAGGAAAGAGGGAAAACGCACACATGATCCCATCCACATCAACAGGATGGCTGTTGAGCCTTTGTCATGCTTCAAATTCCTGGGGACCTACATCTCGGAGGAACTAACCTGTACCACCAACACCTCCAGCCTGGTCAAGAAGGCTCACCAGCGTCTTTTCTTCTTGAGCAAACTAAAGAAGAACCAGCTGTCCTCATTAATCCTGGTGAACTTCTATCACTGCACAATAGAGAGCATCCTAACAAACTGTGTCACAGTGTGGTACGGGAGTTGCTCCGTTGCCAAACGTAAGGCGCTGCAGCAGGTGGTGAAAACTGCCCAGCGCATCACAGGGACTCTGCTTTTAATCATTGAGGACATCCAGAAGAAGCACTGTCTGCACTGTCTGTATTCTTAAGGACTCCTCCCACCCTGCCCACAGACAGTTTTCTCTTCTGCCTTCAGGCAGACCCTTTAGACTCCCCTGGACTAGAACCAGTCGACTGAGGAACAGCTTGTTTCCAAGAGCTGTCTCCTTACTGAACTCTGCCCCACACTCAGTTCTTTGTACTTGTGCATGTGTAATGACAATAAAGTTGAATCTAATCTAATCTAGAGAGCATCCTAACTAACTGTGTCACAGTGTGGTATGGAAGCTGCTCTGTTGCTGAGCAAAAGGCATAGCAGCGGGTGGTGAAAACTGCCCAGCGCATCACAGGGACTCCACTTCCATCCGTTGAGGACATCCAGAAAAAACACTGTCTGCATCGAGCACACAGTGTTCAGTGCAGACGCAACCAGCAGACTGAGGAACAGCTTTTCTCCCTGAGTTGTCTCCTTACTAAGCTCTGCCCCACATTGACTTCTTTGTTCTTTGACTTCTTCCTTGTACTTTTACATGTGTAATGACAATAAAGTTGAATCTAACCTAACTGAAATGTTTTATCACTGTCAAGAGTCCAATTTAGCCATGACTTCTTTTTTCAAATCTTCCTTAACCGACAGCAGCTTTTAAATTTTGGTGGAGAGTGGAGCATTTGAATCGTGCAGCCCACGCAGAACACAAAACTGACAGGAGAGCGGCCCCGGTGGAAAACTGATAAGATAAAACTTTAAGATGACAAGCAGCTTATTTCTGTTTAACTGTAAGTTACCGAAAACACGTTTGTGTGGCAGAGCTGCTCTCTCCCATAGTGAATGACATGATAGACAACTAGTTGTTCAGTCCTGTTCCGTCTACACAGTGTCTGTGTTCCAAGAATGCGGTTGTGAATCCTGAAAAATTCGGTTACAAAATGCAGTTGTCACACCCACAGTATTAAGGACTGAAAAGCAGGACTGACAACTATATTTTGCTGCTGTGTTAATGCAGCCTATGTCTCTTGTTTTGAATTCTTAAGATATTTTGCTTATTCTAGCATGATTTTGTTGATTTTTGTGTTCAACATGCAATAGTCACAACAATTTTTGTTCTTCATCCATTTTCAGAACCATAAACAGACATGCAAAAGACCTCGCTATGAAGTGTCTGTCTCACTAATACAGTCCATCAATGTGCACAAAGACAAACACACAGCAAGCAAGGACAGGAGATGATTGAAAAATTAGTCTCTCTAAAGTTTCATGCATCAGAGTGAAAACAGATTAAAACTACATTCACTGTTTATTATTATTATTATTATTATTATTTAACTATTGCATTGATATATTAAAAGTAACTCACTCTGTTGTCCTCCTGTACCTCCCAGTCTGGGGTGTACATGTGAACCTGTGTGCCAGCTGTGCAGTTGGAGAACTGGAACAAACTGGCAAACATGCGATGGTTCTCCAGCGTGTCATGGAAGATAGGATCCTGGAAGTTGACTCCGTGGGGAATGATACTGTAGTTTTCATCCATCCTGAGAAGAATTGCAACAAAAACTACATTACTGTGATAAATAATTATTATGCCTGGATTAATATTTGATTTGAACACACACACCAATAACTTCCCACATGGACATCGATGATTTATTATTCCTTTATTTAACCAGGGGAAAATCATATTGAGACTATAGTCTCTTTTTTAAATGGTCCCTGAAAGAAAGGCAACATTAAAAAATTTAAGTAAAAATACAAATAGAGAAACCTCATCTACAATACACAAACCCTATCACACAACATCACATAGTACAGATCATACCACACAACCAAACAGAAACAAAGATTAAATGCAACATCAGACAAAATATAAAACAAAATAATAATGTAACAACGTCTCGGTTACCTATTGTAACCCCCGTTCCCTGATGGAGACGTGACAACAGACTGGGTTCCATATGGAAAGAACCCCGTCACAACCAACAGCACTGCAAATCGTTCCGGGCAGGCTCCAGCGTGCCGACGATTGCTGCGCAAGGTCGTAACCTTCCCAATGCTCCAGTGCAAATATGCTGACCATGGTACCCGTAGGGACCATATGGCAGTACTTTGCCCCTGGAGGGAGCCAAACTGTGCGTTCCTGAACTAGAGAGTATTTTAAACTCTAGAGAAGGGATTTATCTAGAGTTTAAACAGAACAGAACACCAGTCAGCGAACAGACACCACTTCAAGGCATAAGCTCGCCTCGTAGAAAAGGCTCTTGCCGAAGTGATCGTGTTAACTACTGCTGGTGGAAGAACACTTAGGTCTGCCACGTCCCATCCAGGAGCCACACATGGGGGTTTCACAGGTCCGGGCACAGGTGCCAAAGGGTGCTGTACCCCTGAGAGAGGAGATCCTGCCTCAGAGGTATGCGCCAGGGAGGAGCTGTCACAAGGAGCATGAGTTCCGTGAACCAGGTCCGGGTGGGCCAGTATGGCACAACCAGCATGACCTGTTCCTTGTCTTCCCTGACCTTGCACAGTGTCTGTGCGAGCAGGCTCACTGGGGGGAAGGCATACTTGCGTAGGCCTTGCGGCCAGCTGTGTGCCAGTGCATCTGTGCCGAGGGTCCCCTCAGTGCAGGAATAAAACCACTGACAGTGGGAGGACTCGCGGGAAGCGAACAGGTCTACCTGTGCTTCCCCAAATCGACTTCAGATCAGCTGAACCATCTTGGGATGGAGACGCCACTCTCCCGGGTAGGTAAGCTGTCATGAGAGCGCATCGGCTGCACGACTGAGCTCCCCCGGGATGTGAACAGCACACAATGTTTTGAACCGGTGCTGGCTCCATTCGAGGAGATGGCGGGCGAGCCGGTACATGCGACGTGATCATATACCCCCCTGTCGGTTGATATACTCCACAGTCACAGTGTAGCCCGTCTGGACCAACATGTGCTGGCCCTGCAGTAGCGGCCAGAACCGCTGCAGGGCCAAACTCACTGCTACCATCTCTATGCAGTTGATATGCCAAACCACACTGGAGGCATCTGTCATGACGACAGAGTGCTGGGACATCTGGCCCAGGGGCACTCTGGCCCGCAGGAACACAGGGTCTTTCCAGGGACTGAAAGTGCAGCGACATTCCAGGGTGATAACCACTGGGCAGCCATGCCCATCTCGGGTCCCGGGAATTCAGCCAGTGCTGTAGTGGTCTCATATGGAGTAATCCCAGCGGCGTTACAGCGGCTGCGGATGCCATTTGCCCCTGTAGCCTCTGATAATGTTTCAGTGGCACCACTCTCCTGCCTTCGAGGGAACTCAGGCAGGCCAGCACTGACTGAGCGTGTTCCTTTGTGAGGCACGCTGTCATACTTACCGAGTCTAACTCCACACAGAGAAAAGAGATTCTCTGCAAAGGGGAGAGTTTGCTGAGGTGCTCAAACGGCTGAGGTGCTGAAGATCGCACATGGGCCATGATGAGCCAATCGTTGAGGTAGTTGAGGATCCGGATGCCCACTTCCCTTAACGGGGCAAGGGCGCCCTCCACGACCTTCGTAAAGACTCGTGGTGACAGGGAGAGCCCGAAGGGGAGGACCCTGTACTG
>JAUMHR010000042.1:6019993-6030619 GCA_032361145.1 Enteromius fasciolatus | reverse complement strand
TAGATAACGAGGAGAACACGTCTTCACACAATCAAAGCAACACAAGTAAGGACATGGCCATTAACAGCCATTTTGCTGCATGAGACATTATCT
The DNA here is from genome assembly GCA_032361145.1 of Enteromius fasciolatus. Classification (NCBI taxonomy): domain Eukaryota; kingdom Metazoa; phylum Chordata; class Actinopteri; order Cypriniformes; family Cyprinidae; genus Enteromius; species Enteromius fasciolatus. Next base: position 6,030,526 of record JAUMHR010000042.1, on the reverse strand, counting down.
TTAGATTCACTGATGGACTGTAAACATTCACATATTATGTTGATTATTAATTAGCTAATAAAAACGAAGATTATTCACCCGCTCTGAACAACACAAGTATGTGATCCCCCACATCTCTTAAATCTCTTCTCCTTGTTCATGACCTACAGCAGTATATGATCTAAATACACCTGCAAATAACGGTCTGCAGTGGCTTTGGTATTTTGTGTCCATCAGCAGTGGAATACTGGGACTGCTCTTCATAATTGTATCATTTCTTTATATCATTACACACCAAGGTGAGTGAATAGTGTTTTAACATAACAGTTACTTTAAATTATATTGCTTTGTGTTTCCTTGCATAATCCTATGTAATATTTTAGGGAGAAAGTCTACAAGAAAAGACATGACAAATAAAATTCAGGTATGTGTTGTTTTAAATGGAACTGTTAAATCATGTGTTGAAACACTTTTTTTCTAAATGCTGTTTTCACTTCCACAGTACATGAATGACCTGCTTCTTCCTCTCGAGCTCTATCTGAACTCAGACGTGTTGACCTCTGTTGTATACCGTCTTTAAGAAACTATACTCTCACAAATAATGATACAAAGCTGTCACTGATGTACAAAAGCTAAATACATATTTGAACCCTGTATGGTACATATATTTTAAAGGTACACATTAGTACTTTAAACATACGTAGTGGTATCTTTACAAAGGGTAGCAGCTCAGTGACAATTTTGTACAATTATTGCAGAGCAGTACACACAGAATGTCATTTAATATGCTTATGAGTTTTTTGTCTAAATGTTGTTAATGTTGTAATACTTCAGTTTAGATGGCTTTGAAATAGTAATACGACCAGCTGTGAAAGTTATTACTCCACATTTGCTTCAGAAACGTGTTTTAAATTACTGATTGTTAATACATTTTCTTTAATAAATTCCTTATAAAACATCCCAAAAAACTTTTTTTTTAATCTTGATAATATATCTGGATTAACTTAATATCCACAAAATTAAATAAACAAAATAAAAGCATATATTTATAGGATGTGCAAACCAGTGAGTTCAAAAAGAGATATGCGTAAAGAATTATTATATATTTTCCATTATTTAACTTATGAACTGTAGACCTGGTACATTGTTATTATTAGAGTGGGTGGATGAAAACACCTCTGACTCACTCACCTTATCTTTTAAAACTGCACAATTGAATATAATATCTGATGTACAACAAAGTCACGCAATTTAAAATGAACAAAGTGCATGTTTGCTTTATTATTTGAGAGATTTCAGAGAACTTTATATAAAACACATAAATCACAAAGAGCTGTGAAGGAGAATGGAAATACCTCATTTGAGAATGACGCAGGTTGGCTAAATATTTTAAGCTATGAGAGTACTTCCCTCTAGTGGGAACATATTCGTAATACTTTAATCACTTTAATTCAAACTTCAAACCAAAAACTTTGCACCAAAAGGCCAAATAAGTGCTCAAGTCTACAAGAGTGTTTCCCTGATATAAAACTCGGTTATTTTATTACACACATCAAAACATCAGTAAAGCTAACAATAGCATTTTGTCTGGTTATTAATTTCTCTATGATTACAGAATGTCAACTTTCAGATCTTATAAATCTGCCTAGATTTAGGTCACTTTAAAGAGTATGATTCAGTATAGGACGGCTAAGAAAACAATGCTTTACTAAAATATACAGTCTATAATAAATAAGGCATTTAGTGTTGAAAGTGTTGAGGTTAAATGTTTGTTTTTATACGGTTACACTGAATATCAGTTATATTAGAAGACGTTGACTCAGATTCGTCTGTGATTCAGACAGAGGGAACACTGTTGTTTGGTCAGGGTGAACATCTGAACATAGCAGCATTTCCTTTCATTTCAGTCAGCCTGAAGAAAGAAAAGAGAGCAAAAAGAAATGTTTTAATATCCTATAATTACACAGTAACACTATTTCGATGGTCCACTTTAGACGTTCTATTAACAGTAAGTAACTTTGCAACTACATGTCAACTAACAGTCATTAGAGAATTAATTAACATACTACATACCGTACTGATTATGAGAAAATTTGCAAGTATGTGTCAACTTATTTTACTAACTCTAAACCAGTCTACTCTAGTCTGGAGTTAGTAATAAGAATTAGTGTAGTTGACATGTAGTTACAAAGTTACTTATTTAGTGGAAGGTCTAAATAAGTAACAAAATAAAGTGTAACCAATTACGCTTAAGACTTTCAAACAAGTGTTAAAATCGGATCATCCAACTCCTACAGCTAATGCTTTATTTAATGTTCTCTGTGCCAAGTTGGTACAGGGCTGGGTTGAATGATAAGCAATGTTCCTTTATTGTTCTTTTATTATTCCAGTTGAGGCTTTTTCCTGTCTCTCATGAGATTACATCATTACTGAAACTGAATCGTAAATAAACTACTTTTACTGCTTAAATCTACTGCCAACTAGGTTCAGTTCTACTACATCTTCATGACTTCATCATATGCGTCTTACAATAATGGGTAACATGAAAGTTTTCTTTGACCATAATATCACATACTTTCAAAAACAAAACAAAAAAAATTAAAAAGAGAAATTAAAATTTTGTTCAAGCAGATGTGACCATTTTCTCTTGTCCTGGGGTGTTTCAAATTCAAAAATATGTTTTTTTTTCTATAAAAAATATATACATTTGTTTAAAAAAAAATGTTGTAATGTTGTAAAAAACTCCAGCATAAACATGGGCAAGTCTATTTATAAAGTATATTTGTGGTCTGTTATACAATTAATATATTTCTTTAAGTTATATATTTATATATATTATATACTATATATAACTTACTACAAATTATCTTCCTCAAGGAGGTTTACCGTTCACACACGGCAGTGTTTTGACAAACACCACAGAGCCACAGTGTTTCCACTATGAATAATTCTGCAAAATACGCTGGGTTAAAAAAGGTTCTACACACTTAAACAAGATGGCAATGCTGAACAACTAGAATCTTTTGAAGCAGGTGTAGAAACATTTATTGCCTTAAAATGCTTGGTAATACAATAGTAGCAAGGAAAGCTCAGTAAAGATGTTCACGCAAAGAGAGAAAAATCTTGGGAGGAACCAGGCTCGTCCTCCTCTTCAGACAAATGTGACACTCAACTTAAGGAACAGCAGCACAGTATTGGGTTAAATGGAATGCTGCATTCAGTTTTAAAGGGCCACGTTACTTTCCTCAATGCATTGCAGGTCTTAATGATTCATCAAAGCTTGTTTTTTAAAAGAAAAAAGTTTTTATATTATTTTTATAACCTCAAAACACAATATATCGTTCTGTAGACATCACTTTCACTCCATTCTGGTATTCAACACCCACTTTTCATGATTAATTGATCCTAATGAGCAAAATAATCGATTTATTTTCTGTTTTAAAAGGAGTTACAATTCACATTGACTTTTAACACTAAACGGTCATAGCATAAGCTTCTTGCAAGAAACAGGAAGTGGTAACACCTTAGATTTCCTGTGGTTCTGTACATAAATGGGGCTCTGTATAAACATACTTCACCCTTGGCTTTGGTTTCACTAAAACCTTTGCTACTACAATGGTTTACATTTTAACTGACAACAAAATATATTTTGGTGCAACTTTATAATGCAGTAAAATTCAAAGCAAAAACCAAAACCAAGCAGAAGACATTTAGGACCACTTCACTGATCAAAAGTCATGTGTATAGTGCAGTAATGAGCAATGACAGGATGACTCAATGAACACAACCTGAACAGTATGATCTGACATCCTGTAATACTGGCCGGAGCTACTTTTTTCACTCCTCAAGGCCTCTTGTGTGGATTTAGTTGCTTTGGTTTAAATTTAAAACAAATATGTAGTGTTATTTTCCTTTTGACCCTCTCGGGTGACCTGCAGATTCTAGGAGAGGAAAGTTAAAGAGAATGAAGCAGGAAGGAAGACTTGTATAAAGAAGACAGATTGTACGAGGTTAGTGAGTCATTCTGGCATCTCTCTCTCTACTTCCTGCCATACATTTCTCCAGTAGCGGTTTTCACCCCCCCCTCCCCATGTTAAAGGCTTCTGGGGTATGACAATAGTGCAATAGTCTTTAACTTAATAGGGAGAAACACTATATTACATCTAAAACTCAATAAAGCACTTCCATATTATATTTTATAGTTATACAGTAGTTGCCAAAATTATTATAACACTAGTATTTTCATCTTTTGCTGTAATGCATCAAATATGATCTGAACCGAATCATCCACTCTGTCTGGAACAATGTGAAGTAACAGAACAAACTGAAATAGACCAAGTCCAGAGGAACTGTGCCAACGTCTCCAAGATTTTTCAAGAGACCTACCTGCAAAGCTACGTGAAAAACTATGCTCAAGTGCAACGAAGGCAGAAGCTGATTTAAATGCAAAGGATGCTCACAACAAATGTTGATTTCATTTAGTTAATAGAAGTTAATTTGATAAAGAAAATCTATTTATGGGATTACTTGGACAGCGTTCCCTCATTTGCAGCATTCTTAACAGTATTGTAGCTTTGCAGGTAGGTCTCTTGAAGCTGTTGCCACAGTTCTTCTGGATTTAGTCTGTCTCAGCTTGTTCTGTTTTATGAACTTGTTGCTTCACCCTGTTAAAAATGACTGAATTAAAAGAGTTAATTCAGTAATTAACAAAAAGTTAACAAGAGTTAACAAGAGTTACAAAAAAGAAAAGAAATTACAGCCTTATCCAAAGTAAACAAGTTCTTTTTCCTTTGCTTATTCTTGCCCATAAACTTCTACATTCTTATACTAGTACACTTTTTTAATTTAAAACAAAGGCATGGATAAAGCAGCTTTTATTTTAACATTTATATAATAATTCTTTTAATAAATACTTAAAATGCTATATATATTGTGCATGTCTCAAAAGTAAGAATTAAATTATTTCGGAGACATGATATTAAAAGGGACAGACATTTAATGGTGCTACTGACCATATGAGCAGGTGAAGTCAGCACCTTTTCAGGCAGATACAGAGACATATGAGCAGCACAAGGGCCACACAGCTGGCTGAAATGAGAATGACATGGATGTTCCTGGCTGCAATAAAACACACACATATTACATAAATATTTACAACAGTTGGAAACAAAAAGAGAGCATAAGACAAAAACATTGAAGATTCACTCACATTTATTCAGAGACACGTAGATGGCAGACTCAAGGCCTTGGTGACGCACTTTACACTTCACGAGTTCATCGTCCAGTAGCTCAGTCTGCATTTCAATGGAACTGATCACCATGGTGGTGCCATCCCCTAGCTGGTAAAATGAGGTGACGGCAGGGCCCAGAGTCTGATTATGACCCTCCACGTTCCAGGAGATCTCTGCTGCAGGACGTGACACGGCTGAGCAGTTCGCCTCAACAATGCCCGGCGATACGGTGACGTAACTGGCCTCAGGTTTGGGTAGGACTGGGAAAATCACATGTAGTGCAATATGCAATTATATAAGACATTACCGTTCTTTTTAACAGTTTTTAAATATAACTGTAAATTAGCATTTAATTTGAATTAATTTTATATGACAATTTAATTACATTAAATCACATATTTGCTGGAAAATTGCCCCCAATTACTAAAACACAAAAGCACTGAATAGACGTTATAAAACGTAGTCGTTTAAAAGTAAAACTTAATATTTATGCAAATGTGGACAAAAAACACCAAAATGGTTCAATTATATAAAATAAGAAAACAGCATAACTTTAGAAAACGGTAAGAAATAAACAAATTCAAAATACTAATAAATGCTATAATATTATCTTAATGATACTAAAATGACATTTTGACCTACTGACAAGTGAGGCCCATATCTACGTTTAATTTGTTTTTGTTCCATATCAGAGTATTTTTAACACATACTATTTCCAATTCTAATTTTAACATTTAGTCTTTTTTTTTTTTTTTTTAATCTTTAAACTTAAAATTCATAGAGATACTGTATCCCGTGTGCTCTTGGTTATTGAGATAATGTTTAGCTGGGAACCCTCACAACACTCCAAGTGTGCCAAATATGTGAACTTTGTATATGTTCATTACCAATACTGTACTGCTCATGCTGAACTTTTCTTTGTTGTATTTTAAGTGCTAGCTTCACTCAGAAGACAAAAGAAGGCACTTGTGTTGTTATGCTGATTACAAGCCGTCAGACGCTGGTCATGTCTGCGGCAGACTCCATCAAAGAGGGACACTGTGACATAAGTCAGATAAAAGAGAAAGGACAAACCATGACAAGACGAGGGGAGAGTGAGGCTCTGTCCACTTCTGTGGCTGTGTGAGCTTTTTGGTGACAACAGCCAGACTGTTTGGGGAACATCAACAGAGGGAAGGCAAACACAGTGGAGCTCTGTTCTAGAGGAACAGAGTCGCAGTAATCGCACTGGCCCTCGTCCCAAACTATCCTCTAAACTACGTTCACGGCCAAGCATTATAACCAGTGTCAGCTTTGACTGATTGTGAGCATTCTCCTCAAATAGTATTAACCTAGCAATGGATGGGAAAAAATGTGGAGGCTAAAAAAAAAAAAAAAAAAAGATAAAGAATGCATGAGATAAATAATGTAATCTATTTTGTTATCTCTGTGTAATTTATTGCAGTACTGCACTGAAACAGGAAATGCTACTGAGTGCAATTAAAAAGTTACTCCTCTACAAATCTAAGTGGACAAAGAACCCCGTCATATTAAAGCAATGAATTAAATGCTCCCGTTTACATAATAGTACAATAAGCATCATTTAAAATCGAACATGTTCAGCTAAAATCAAGAGGTTTAAATGATTTGTTCTCAGTCACAGTGCTTCTAAAGCTAAACAATGTTCATTTGGATTGGTTTGTCACACAAAGGCTTCTGAAGACTTGCTCTCTGCATGTTTTTTAAAAATTGAAAGTCTGTATTCTTTGAGATAACATGCAAAATAGTGACAGTCTTCTTCAGAATTTCTATCGGTTACCACTATTAAGGTGTTTACACGTGCTTGCTATTATAACAACAATGTATTATTCATGATTACACGCAAGTAACCCTAAGCCAAACCTAAATATAGCACATGTACTTAATAATACTCAGTACTTAAATTTTTAGTTTATTTAACATAACATAAATCTAACATTTCTATTTTCATACTAAATTACAGAAAAAAGGGCATGTGGATTTGGGAAAACAAGAGAATAAAAAGAGCATAAACTACATGAAGTTATGTTGCAAAACAAATTTCAAGGGGAGCGTGCACGAATAATCAACCACAGCCAGCATCACATTAATCAATCACCTAATTTCTTCCGTCCAATCAGATCTATCATACCCTCTATAAATAAACTCATTTCTTCCCTTCCACATCTCGTTTTGGTGCATCCCTCCTCTGCCCCGTCTCACAGGGGGGCATGCAGGGTCCGAACCAGAGGTTGAGCTCTGCTCTCACGAGGGTTCAAATCACTAGGGCTCATGAATTCCCTAAATTCTATTTTTTTTTTCTCTGATTTGTAATTATTTATTCTTTCTGCATTTTTACTTTTTAATTACAGCATTATTTAGTACTGTTTATATGTTTTCCTCACACACAATTGGCTGATGCTTTAGATGATTTCAGGACTTTTGGTGACCGCACCATAGGCAAAACCTGAATGACACATTTCTCACTCCCACTGCCTCTTTCACTTTGTTATAAATATACCAACTCATACACACTGTATATTTGGAGAACTTACCCCGAAAAGAGGCAAGGGGACTGTTAAATACCGAAACAATGCTAATGGAAAAAGCACCATGACTTCCATTTGTTAAGAGTCTACACGTCTGAAATGTTCCAAACCCACGCGTGTGAGATTTGAGGCAAAATGAAAAAGTGTGAAATGTACTTTTTAGCATTCGCAGTTTAATTCTGTAGCAGTGCTATTTACTGTAGTAATGTGGATGCTATAAAACATCAAAGTTCATTTTAATTCAGTGATTTTAATTAAGCATATAGAAGAGGTTGCGTTTTTAATGCATCTATTAATGTCAGTGACTCTTATAAAGAATTAAAAGAACCACATAATACATAGTTCTATAAAAAAAATTTCAGACACGTGTGTTGATGCATTCCTGATTTACGCCAAGACACTAGCCAAGTACTTATCCTTAAAGAGACAGTTTACCCAAAAATGATTCTTCATTACTCACCCTTACGTCATTCTAAACCTGTAAGACCATTGTTCATCTTTAGAAAACAAATGTATATATTTTTGGTGAAACCCTGCATAGACAGCAGCACAACTAACACATTCAAGGCCAAGAAAGGTAGTAAAGACAGCATTAAAATAGTCCATGTGACGTCAGTGCTTCAACTTGAATGTTATAAAGCTATGAGAATACGTTTTGCACGCAAAGAAAACAATTCAACAGTTTCTGTGTCAGACTTCAATGCACATTCAACATTTCATCTTTGAGGGAACTTTCCCCTAAATTTAAAAAGCAAATAAACATACCCCAAAGCTCTGCATTACCACTCTTAGCACTTACCATAAACTGACAGACAAGCGGTCGCGCTCTTAATGCCATCTGGATACGCGTGAAACTCGCAGGTGTAACAGCCCTCATCCTCTGTCTGAGCCTGTTGTATGGACAGCTTGGTCTGCCCAAGTGATGGATTTAGAGTGATCCGATCCTTAAAAGGGGTCTCAATGATGGGTTTGCTATTAACATAAGAAGCAACAGCGGCTGTGTCCCCTTGCTCTGCTGTTTTTTTCCACAAAACCTGCCGGACTCGCTTACTGAAAATATACTTGCACGAAAGAGTAACAGGCTTCCCGCTCACAACTGTTTTATTCTCCACCATTTCCACCGTTGCTGAAAGAAATACAAAATAAAAAGAGATTTGTCATGCTACAAGTAGGAAAGTACGTCCAAAACAATTGTTTACTTAAAGTGGTGGTAAAAGTTTTGGTGACCATTGACTATTTTTTTTTTTAGAAAAATGTGATCTCAATATATCTTGTTTCATGTTCCACAGAAGAAAGGTTTGGAAAGACATGAAAGGAAGTAAATTATGAAATAACTAAAAATTTTGGGTGAACTATCACTTCAAAACTATGTTAATAGGTTAATAGTCAGAAAATGTGCAATACTAGACATTAGCATAAGCTCATCATCTTCAAATGTTAAGCTGATAGAAATTTACTTATCACAAACCCAGTGTCAGTTTTTATCTGATGTAGAGTCTTGTGGTTTTCATGATAGTTTGTTTTTAAGCAAAAGAGGCAAGGCAGGAAAGTGGTTCTCACCACTTCCTGTTGGTGGCACTATTTATAACTTTATAACTATGTTTTGTGAGCGCAATGTGATAACCATCAATAACAGCCACTCATCATGAAACCATTATAAAAAATTGCATTTCCTTGCAGTCCTTTTGATGAGTAATTCATATTTCTTCTAAGTTTATAATTTCAGATCATCGGCGAGGAATAATATCAAGAGCACAGAAAGTCTGAAAGTGATTACCAAGCCTCACCCGTAAGTGAAAGACAAGTCCTTCCTCTCTGCTGCCCGGTTGGGTACACATCAAAAAGACACTGGTAGCAGCCCTCGTTGGCTGGCGCAACTCTTCTGATGGTGATGACGCTGGTGTGCGCTTGCTGACCTGCGGTTCGCTGTGAAAGCTCCACTCCATTCGCTTGGGTGACGTGGTCGTACTTATCAGGCTCGTAGTGTAGCATTGTTTTATTTGTCATGTCTACCCACCGCACTTGTTTTAAGGCCTCTCCTGCCTCTAAGGTAATATTGCAAGCCAGCACGAAGGGTTGACCAGTTACCGCCTCCAGAATAGACGGTGCAAAGACCTTACCTAACACATATCAAAAAAACTATTTGTGAATATTAGAATAATATTTAACAATGATTTGAAAGAGCACATGGGTGTTACGTGTCGCGATTGTAGTAATGAGAATTGACGAAGGCTATATCAAATGTGCTTTTAATTTTAATTGGCTTTAACACACGCATCACATTCAAACAATATTTATCACAGACAAAGGGATAACTAAACAGACAGGGTATATAAACACGCAGACATAATGGGCAGAACAGAAAACAGCTGGGGAACACAGAGGGAGGCTAATTAAATGATAATCACATCAAGGACAGGAACTACCAAATAAGGGCAAAGGCAGGCACATGGGGAAAACCAAAACACAACACAAAGAATAAGTAACAATGGGTCAATATTTTTAAGTGATTAAAATAGCTATTAATTTATTCAAAAACACATCATTTTTTATTATTTTTAAACTTTTTTTTTATAGGGGGCATAAAGTATAAAATTATTAAATTATAAAATCCTTTATCCTCCTCCATAATTAAGATATAAAGTTGTTTTGGCCTAATCTTTTATTTATTATTTGTATTTATTACATTTTAACTGCCTAAACTGCCTAAACAAAATCATGTGGCACAACCAACATGCAGAAGAATCATAAACATAAAACAGAAAATGTATCTTCTA
>JAUMHR010000042.1:6002229-6012493 GCA_032361145.1 Enteromius fasciolatus | reverse complement strand
GCTAATTTTCAGTTCAATTTTAAGCACATGTCAGATTGTGCAAAGGACTTATAGTGTGTGTGTGTGTGTGTGTGTGTTTCTTTACTCCCTGTTGTGCAAAATAAAGGCCTTCGCAATAAATTCATAATAACAAATAGCTTACTACACATAGTAATAAATAAAACATTTATTACTAGTTATATAAATGTTAAACATTGTCATCAACAATTAAATAAAAACTAAATAAAAAGTCACAAAAATAAACTACTACACTAAAAAGTTATGATGCGATGCTTTCGTGTTGAACCATTAGAGGGCGCCCGTGTTTTCCAGCGCATATAAAAGACGCTCAATCCAAGCGCCGGCCTTTTCAGCTGAGTCCACGATCAGGTCACAGCCAGCGCTGTTCGCCTCCTCGCACCCCAAACACAATCCAACAAAATGATCATCTACAAGGACATCATCACCGGTATGAACATCGTCTAACACAACGTTACAGGCCAGATTGTTACATTTTTACCAGTATTTTTGGCGTCAAATGTTGTTGAGTTGTTTAAAAGAGCCGCTGGTCTCTCTCGACTTTTGAGGCCTAACTTTCTTGAATGCAGTTAGCATAGAAGCTAACCAAAACCGTGTGGGCGCGGGCGTTTCATTGTTGAGCTCCTTAATAACTTTTCTTGTTACTCTTACCCTTACGAAGTATTGTAGACCAAACCTGATTCAGGATTTGAACGCGTTCTGTGCTATTCAAGCAATCTGGCGGTAAATAGGAGTGTTAGCAGTTGAGTTAAAACGCCGGTTTGCCGGTTTCGTGCTGGTTAGAAGTTGTGCTGTTAGTCATTTTTACACAATACTCATCCAAGTTACGTTATCGTGCTGTTTTTGTTTAAATAAATTCATAAAAGTATTATGTTTTTAGAAGAAACGTACGATGTTGAAAGTAGCTTTTTAAAAATTTCCCAAATCGTTGATCGCTGATGAAATAAGCGCTAAACAGGGCGTATTGCTAGTCAGGCCAGTTCACTTTAAAGTAACGTTACTCCACCCTTAGTCAGCTTTCACCAGGTCCTTTAAATCTTACGTTGGGCCGTTTAAATATAACGTTATGCGTTTTGTGAGCGCTAAAAATGTTAAGACATTATATGGATCATTGATGGTCATCGCCTAGGCTTTTATATCGCATTTCATTTTTTTTTTTTTTTTTTTTCGGTTAAGAACATTCCTGTTAACTGCTGACCAGGATTAGAAGCGAAAATGTGAGCTTCATTCAGAGAAAGGGCCAAGGACTTAATTTAGACAAAATTATGTTTATTGTGCTGTTCAGTGCATTGATCATTGGATGTTTATCAACCTCTGTGCTGAAAACCCTATACAAGTACAAAAAATTACCTTTCCAAGAGAAAAGAAATCTCAGGGCCCAGAATACAACATGATGGTCGGTAATGATTTATTGGAATTTCTAAATGTGTATTTTTGTTGTTTTTTTCCACAGGGGATGAGATGTTCTCTGACATCTACAAAATCAAAGAGTCTGAGAATGGAATGATGCTTGAAGTCGAGGGAAAGGTATGTGGTTTATTTTGAACCAAAGAGCTTTTTAAAAATTGATTTTTACAATCAATCCCTCTAATAGACGTACAGTGATGACAATCTTAGGACACCTATGTAGGCAAAGGCCGATGAAAACCAACCATTTCTGAGTACGCATGTTTGATGGGCATTAAAACTGATTGTGAGACCATACTTGGTTGTACAAAAAAAAAAAATCTAATCAGTTTGGCAGATATTGGCTTTAGTTGTACAATTGCCAATCAATATGTTAGTACTGAAGTTTTTACTTTGAGTGATGGGTCTGATATCAGCAGCAGTTTTTGCTTCGGTTTTCAGATGATCAGCAGGGCGGAGGGAGATATAGATGATGCACTGATTGGTGGCAATGCGTCGGCAGAGGTTTTGGATGAGGGCTGTGATTCTACCACTGTCAGCGGTGTAGATATTGTCCTCAACCACAAACTTACGGAGACCTCCTATGACAAGAAGTCTTACACGGCCTACATCAAGGACTACATGAAGGCGTAAGTCATGAAATCATCATTTTGAAGAGTGTTGTACCTTTGTAACAGGCTTGAACTCCTAAATATAGTAATTAATGTTATGACTTGAACCTTTGCATCATTGACAGCTCAGAGTCTTGCATTGTGGCCACCTGGGTTTTTAAAATGTTTAGATGCAAAATTAAATGTCCTCGCGCTTTCTACCTGCCCTATGAGTGGCATGTAAGATTGAATTGAGGACTACAAAACATTTTCTTAAAAGACCTTCTGTACTTGGCAGTTTGCAAACTAGATGACCTATATATTAACCCGTTTTATTTTGACCTTTTTATGCAGGGTGAAAGCCAAGCTACAGGAATGTGCACCTGACAGGGTAGACCCCTTCATGGCTAACGCACCGGCTGAGGTCAAGAAAATTCTAGGCAACATCAAAAACTTTCAGGTGGGCTAAAGTTGACGCACAGATTCATATTTGTACATGCTCAAAAGTTTGGGATTGGTTAGATTTTTGCGTAGTCTTTTAAATCAATATTATATGCAATTTGAATTATATTAAACTTCCCGACCCCAAGCTTTTGAGCAGTCGATAAAGTGAAAGCCCTCTAATGGACGTACAATGATGACAAACTTAGGACACCTTTGTAGGTTACGACCGATGAAAACAAACCATTTCTGAGTACGTCTCCTTGATGGGCAACAGCAAGCTGATTTAAGACCTAAATTTGTGTTCATTGGTTTTGTTAAAGTTGACTGTACAATTGTCACTCCGCATGTTAGTGACTGGGATAAAGTCATTGTCATACACTTAGTTATCTTTCTGAAGTTGACTTCTTGCTAAATTAAAGAGATTTTGCAGTGAAGACCGTTGGTCAGCTAACATGTTTCTCTTCACCACCTACAGTTCTTCACTGGCGAGTCCATGAACCCCGATGGCATGGTCGGTCTCCTTGACTTCCGTGAGGATGGTGTCACACCATACATGCTTTTCTTTAAGGACGGTCTGGAGATTGAGAAATGCGTAAGTTTATGGAGTCAAGTATATGTTTTAAGTTTTGTAATTGCAAAGTTGTGTGTGTATATAAAGTATAGAATGCCCTGCGCAAATGGTTTACAAATGGCGTTTAGGAAATTATACTTTATGTAGCATCCACTGATAGGCCTGTTGCCATAATCGGTGGCCTCTGGGTTTGCACAAGGATGCGACAGTAATATTCCTCATTATGTCTGGCCGTCTGGAAGGTGGCTGGAAAGGACTGAATCGAGGAGAATAGGATTATTGCTCTTAGCTTTTGAAAGCATCTTTTAAAGAAAAGTGTCATAAATTATAGCTTCGTGCACTAAAAGTGTTTGCTTGAAACAAAGCTGATTCTTTTTTTTTTTTTTTTCCTCTTTCTACTGTAGTAAACTTCCCAAGCATCTACAAGTTACCCCTCCAATTCTGGCCTCTGCTTGGTGGATTGGGCTCGTGGATTAAACCAGGCATTCCCCCTCATCCTTTCCATCAGGACCAGAGGCTCTTTTAACTTCACGAGGCCACTGTTTTAATTTCTTGATTGGCTTATGCCTGTCTACGACAAGACGTGAACTGTCCTTTCATGAAATTAAAAGCAGGACTTTTAGCAAGCCAAATCGCAAAGTGACATGGTTGTTGAAAAGTGTTTTTGGGGTTCTTTTATTTCTTCATAAAGATTAAGTTGACTGCTGGCTTCTCATTTGCTGTGCATGTCAGCTTCTTGTTTCAGCATATGTACAGTTGTAATTTTCCCCGTTCCATACCGAATCACAGGATTGTATAGGATTTCTTGGCACCATTATTGAATAAAGTCAAGCTGCTGGCTAATTGATGTCTGTGATTGTGTTATTGTAACGTAACTTTCAATTGTGTGGCGTTTGACAAAATGATAAAGGAAACCGTTCTAATCGACGCTTGAGGAGATGAGCCTCTTTGAGAAACTTTGGGAGCCTTAATACAGAGGTAACCAAACCATTACCTTTATGAAGATTGACGAGTTAAATTGTTCTTCGTTCAAATAAAGCCGTTTTAAATAAAGTTCACTGAAACATAATGCAGTCATATAACATAAAGCAAAAAGACAGCAGAAAACCAAAATACATAGTTGATCCTTGAGGCCCTAAACTGGTTCGGGTTCTATTAAGGTCCACCCCAAATAAATTGCCAATTTTCCTGTTCCATTCAGAAGGCTACAATGGATTCCTGTTGGAAAAAGGATAATCTACAAATGCATTAGGAACTAGTCTCTAAGGCTATATAAAAATTAAGTTAATGCAACTTTATTAAATGATTCACTTATATTCTCTAAAGGGGAAATAAGAAAAACGGCTCTTGAAATATAACCCAATTTTCCACTCTGGTGTTATAAGGCATGGTGGCCAAACTTCGTGGTTCCCTACATGATTAACAGCTGGTCCACTCAGGAACTAGAAAAAAAGGCTTCTGCAGTGACCGATTCGGAGTTATTACAAAAAAACATGTTTATGTGTGGATGTTGTTTGACAAGGTTTTTCTTTTTAAAAGGAAGTTTAGGATTTAGGTTTGATATTCATTGTACTAGCTGTTTGACTTGCCAGGAAGTCAATTAGAAATTTTTCAACACAGGCAGGTTGTGTTTATATAATTCTACAGGGTTACATGAACACTTTTTTTTCTTTTTAGACTTAATACAAGGCAGGGCCCTTGGGTTTTCAAAAGCAAAAAAAAAATAAAATAGCTGAATATTTGGGTATCTCAAATGATTGTTTTTGTCAGTAATAACTTTGAAAACGAGGCACAGTTAAGACAAAATGTATGCTAAATTACAGATCATTATAAAAGTGCATTTGTGTAAACAAATGGTTGTGGCTTGCTCGTGTATTGGAAGGACAAATGGCTCTGTTTTTGGAAGATGGGTGTGTCTGACATCTGCATGTGAAAGCAATGATCTGCAGTCTTTTAAGTCCTTCACAAGCATATGAAAGTGTCTTTAGCATCAGTATAGAGAATGCCAAATGCTTCACAATGCTGTGTGGCGTTAAGCTTCACCCCTACTCAGCCCTGCAATTACCTAGCCCGACCCCGACCTTTGATGTTCTGCAGACGTAAACTTCATTGTTTAATCCAGTTTGTTGTTGGTATCATTAGTAACCAAACCAACTATCCACTTTTAAACCTACAGAAGTATGAATGTGAAGCAGATTTACTGATGTGCACAATATTACCGGTTCTGGTGGCTACTTAGAGTTTAAATAAGTCATACATTTTGCTTTCATAAAGTTTACACCTTATTTTTTTACAAATCAAATATATCAAAGCTTGTTTAATCATTTAACCCCAGTCCTGCTGTGTGAATTGTAGAAAAAATAAAGTTTCACATTGTGTGCATACAAGGAAGACTTATTTTTTGTACAAAAACCTTTATTTCAAGAGCATTTAAGAACATGAAATACCATATAAAATAAGTGTTTCAATCAGAAAGCCAAGTCCGAGTAAAACAACTGTTTACCATTAGTCTGTCAATGTATCTTTAAAAAAAATCCAACCATTACTCTTTTATACACATAACATTTATAAGAGAAGATTTAAGTTCTTTTATACCCTCAGTATGCTTAACACAACTGCTCAGCATTGTAAAATGCTACAAAGTTTTCTGATACACCTCTGAAAACAACTTAATCATCCTTGAACATATTATCCAGAAACAAAATTTTAAACTTATTGGGAAGTTGGCTTTTTGGGTTTCCATAGCCACTAGGAGTCTAATGCTAATAGGCTTTGAAAATGATCAGTCGCTCTTCTCTTCGTTCTGGTAGTGTCGGTACTCTGGTTTGAGCTCCCAGGTGTTTTTGTGGGTGCCTTTCACATTGTATATGCCAATGTCTCGAAGAATCTCCTTCAGGTAAATCTAGAAAGAAAGGAAGATTTTAGAGGTAGCCCTTCATTGTGGGACTGTCCTGAATGGGCATCAAAGACACAAAAAAATCAAAAAATTGTTGAATAAAGTCTTTAGTTTTCTTTGAGCCGTAGTATCATAAAAAGGTTGAACCACTGATGTCAAATGTACTATTTTATTGATGTCCGCGCTCCCTTCCTGGGCCTTAAACATGTCTAAGTAAAGTAAAACTAATTTGTTTGTGCTTCCAGAATGGGACATAACTAGAAATAAGTGGTTAAATTGTATTTACAACACTGTTCCAGAAAAGTTCAACCCAAATATTAGAGTGTATTTAATGCAGTGTGTTCAGACTCCTAAAACCTCTCTCTGCAAGGACAGTGTTACTTAAAACCTTTAAGTGAGGTATGTTTTTTTCATGAAAACAATCTGCTACTTACTTTTCAAACGCGAATTTTGAGCAGTGAAGGGTAGGGCTGTTTTTTCTTACTCCGATCACAAATGCTGACATGGTATTATGTTTATGAGACGTAAAAAGAAAGTACCAAGTCATTATGTCCCTACTGGATGCAACAAATGGCTGTAATGTGTTTTATTGTATCGGTGCTATAGCGCTGGTACTCTGCATCACGTTATGGTACGAGGTGTAACATTTCCACCACATGCTTGCGGTGATCGGCCAATTACAACTCACTGGAAAGCTGGCCAATCACAGCACACCTCGCTTTTTTAGAAAAACAAGCTTTGTACAAATCGACCCGTTTCAGTAGGCGGGGCTTAGAGTAGAAGCAAAAATGTAAAATAATGTAAAAACACACTGCATTACACTAAATACAAAATAATGTGCTTTTTAGCGACATCATATGACACCTTTAATCAGCAAATCAACATTAGAATGATTTATAAAAGGATCACATGACACTAAAGACTGGAGTAATGGACCTTTCAAGCGCAAACTTTATTTAAAATGCTTATTGTGTTAAATGTTTACACTAAAAGGACTAAAACAAAGTCACCAGAGATTGTTTGGAAGCGGACCAAGACCACCTGTTCAGCTGGGTCTCAGTACAGTTGCTTGGTGTGTACCTGAACGCAACTGCTGTAATCACACCTGCCCAAAAATTCGCACCATGGGGGAAATGAACTTGTTTTCATTTCATTAGAACCAAACAAGACAGGTGTGAATACATCCCAAGTCATTTAGGTTTTACATTTTTTGTAAATTTAGTAAAAATAAATAAATAAATAAATAATGATAACTTTAAAGAAGAAACTAAAACTACCAGCAGGTGGCAGTAAATGGCTTTATGAGTTGATTCATTCAAACTGCTGATTCATTCAGGAATTAAGTAAATGCTTCTCTCTATGAATGGGCTACTGAATCATTGATTCATACGATTCATTTAAAAGGCAGATTCATTCAGAATCTAAACATTTCTGTGTTGCTCAGATATGCACAGTTCTGCTGTGGCCTTATAGGTAATATTTTTGTTTTTGCAAAACTAAACAACCCACAAAATAGTGTTTAATTTTTGCCCAATATTAACTTTTTATTTACTGAGTTCTAAAGTAAAAAAAAAAAAAAAAAATCACATTTGCATGCGTGTTCATGACAAAAACTGCACTTGTGTGATAGTGCTGTTGCTGCTGGTGTGATGTTGCTTATTATAGGATATAAAAAACGCATACGGGGTATTTAGTTGTTGTCATATTTGAATCATATTTGTCAAGTTAACTGTATGAAATATAAGATGACATACAGGTCTGGGCCAATGGGTTAACCACGTTAAAATATTGTAAATACATTTTTTTTTCCATAACTAATTAAGTTAACATGTTAAACTGACAGCAGTTATGTTGTAATGATAATGTAATGTAACTCACCACAGGCTGTTTTGTGATGTCCACCAGATCCTTAATGTTATAAAACTGGTGCTTCTCAAAAGCAGAGAACAGCATGTCCAGCACCTGCTGTTTATCTGCTCGTGCCCTCTTCCCTTCTTCTTTCTTCCTCTTTTCATAGTCCAGCTGAGGGTGGAAAAAAACAACAATGTGTGCATCAACAATTAATTGCATATTAGATACTGCAGACATCAGCTGGACGATGCAAACGCTTGACCTACATTATAAGCATGATTAGCCACAGGTTTGTAGTTGGTTGTAACTGCTTTGTCGAGCTGTTGAGAGAACCGGAGGGGTTTAGATAACTCCTCGATCTGCAGTCTGCAAAAAAAAAAAAGAAAAAAAAAAGTTGCTGCCCATATAGTAATTGGCTTACAAATTTATCACAGATGTGTTTCTATGACATGAATGCGGTTTATGTAGGGAGCTCACTAAAGTTTGTGTGGGCATATGTGAACGTACTTCTTCAGTCTCATGTAGCTTTCACTGACGGCTGGTCTGCATTCAGCTCTCTGCACCACCACTCCTTCCAGTGCAATTTTATCTTTGTGAAAAAAGAGATACATTAATACTCAATGACAGTTGTAACTGTGTGAAATCGCTGCTGCAACACAGCCTGTTACTGCTCAGTCATTACATCAGCAGTGAGAGGTGCATTCTGTGAATTCGCTGCTCCAGGCTGTGAAATTTTCTATCTAGCAATTCTTTAAATTAGGCCATAGAAAGCATTTATAATTGCTGTTTTGTTGGCTGATTGTAAAATCAATGGCCATTAACAGTACAAGGCTTGACGTGGTTCCCTTCTGGACCTCCACTCAAGCAGGGGGCGACGGTGAGCACTCACCTGGACCTGTACCTGTACCTGAGCCGCCGGCCTCGGCATCTGACTGCCCTACGAGAGGGATGGCAACATGAGAACGAGGGGGAGTACATGCCAAAGTAATCACGGCAGGCCAAGCCTCACAGCAGCTTCTTACACAGCAGTCAGCGAAAGCAAACGCACAAATAGACAAAAAAACCACGCAGATATGACCAACAAGCCACAAAGGACCTCTGATCAGTCAGTTCATGAGTTAGCTCCATTGAAACCAAGGTGGAAATTGATCTAAATTAATCCAAAAACCATCAACCAAAAGTAAGGATGTGGAGATTCATATAAATCATAGTAAATAAAGGAAGAGATTAATACTTCTATCCAAGGATGCATTAAAAGTTGACCAAAAGTGACTTTTAACATTGTTACTTTATTTGTTTATTCATAAAAATAAAAACAATTATTCATAAAAAATAAATTAAATGAAAAAATGTATGAATGCATCACCATTTCAATCAAAAAGAGCAGAGCTGCTTTCATCATTAATAGAAAAATGGATGCCTAATTGTTGAAATCACAACAATAAATTACAATGTAAAACACATTAAATTAGAAAAATTCTATAATAATATATAGAGCTGGGTAAATTTTTTTTTTGATCGAAATCGATTGTTGTTTTAAAATGTAGTCGATTCAAAATCGATTCTCAATGGACACGAATCAATTTGTATCGATATATATTTATTTACTCAAGTATTAAACGTAAGATTTACGCTGATCTTATTACTAGCCTAATCCACTAGTTGTCATCCCCTTATTTACCTTGTGCTCTGTTACAATGGAGAGGCCGTTATTCATTCATTTGAAATGCCTTTACTTGCAAAAAAAAAAAAAAAAGTTTCCTGTGAGGCAGTGTTACTATACTTACTGAGCCTACTGTTAGTCCGGTGTTAAAGTGTTAGTTCACCCCAAAATTAAACATTTTGTTATTTAAGAATGCATTCCTCATCACGTATGAATTTCTTTCTTCTGTTTAACACAAATTAAACTATTTTGAAGAATATGGGTAAACCAACCAGTTGATAGGCCCAAATGACTCGACTTCCATAATACGGAAAAAATATATGGGATTTAGTTATCCATATTCTTCAAAATATCTTCTTTTGGGTTCAACAGAAGAAATAATTCACACATGCATAAATGGCAGAATTTTATTTTTTGGGTGAAGAATCCAGTTCAAAGGCTTGCAGACTAATGCTGTGAGATTTTATGTCTTAATGTCTGACATAAAATAACCTGATCCTGTTTCATCAAGGTATGCGACTGTTCTGACTTGTCCAATTTCCAGCAACAGTTTTTCATCTGATGAAATCAATTCTGTTTATTCATTAACATTTGAAATATAGAGTTGAGTTCTGTTTTACTGTACCGAAGTGTACTTCAAATTAAAAAGTGTTTATATACAGGTTTGTGGCTCTTAATTTATTAATTAACCACTTGTAATATTATGTTCACTGTTATTATTTTAGAAATGTAGGATTTGTATCTATATTCAGTAGGGCTGGGCGATATATATCGTACGATATATTATGCGCATCTCATCAGTAAAGCCGGTTCTTTGATTAGCG
>JAUMHR010000042.1:5987246-5999663 GCA_032361145.1 Enteromius fasciolatus | reverse complement strand
AGATATGTCAGAGCAAGATATTTTCATTTGAGACAGCTCAAACATGCAATTTAGTCTGGGACTAGCTTAAGCCTTGTTTGTGAAACTGGGGGTGAATGTTTAAATGCATAGTAGTTACCTCTGCTTTGCCTTGATTCCTGCACAAACAACAATTGTATACATATTAATGCTTTAAATAAACGTTAACTTAACTCGTAGTTTTCCAAAACATGCAGATGGTAGACTTTTTTGCGACATACTTGCTTATTCGGAGCTTTCCAACCTCTCCTCTCCCTGTTGCTTTGGCCCATTGCTGTGACAAATACTTTGGGACCTTTAATGAAATTAATGCAAACATTGCTTTAAAACAATGCCCGTGTTTAACCTGGTTTTAATAATGACACGACAAAACATCATCAACACTGCCATGCGAGGTGTTCGTGTATGCTAAAGCCCTCGACAAAAACCGGCTGCAGTAGCAGTTCATCATCGAGCTAACGTTAGTTAAAGCACTTACTTTGACCAGCCATACACCAGTGTTCTGTTTTGCCCCGGTTAAATCCACCTCTCCTTTGTCTGACATGTTTGTTAATAGTTTAAATAATTCTATTCTAGTTATTCATGTGGATTTAATTTACCGCTTCGCCGCTACACACTCGCTAGCTAACGCACCATCAACAACAGAGCAGGTTGTATGGTAGCCTGTTAGGACAAAAATAATAAACGCGTTGGTTAATACAAATGCTACGCACAGACAAAATCCATGAATCCATGTGGAAAACTGTAAAAAAAAAAAAATATATATATATATATATATATATATAAAGACATGTGTATTTGTTAGCTTAATCATTAATAGTTTAGTTAAAGGAGTATTTTATTACGTCGCTTTATCATTTTATTTAGTAAAAAAATAAAACTCAATTTATTTGGATATGAAAATGTTTTTGAGCATAGAATAGAATACAATAAGTAAATCTGTGGTTATTCAAATGACAGTTAACAAAACAACAAAAACAATCAAACCAACAAACAAAAAACATGGTTGCTAAACTTTTCCTGTTATAAACCATGATTTTCCATAAAGAATAGAATAGAAAAGAATAGGTATTTATTTACAGAAATGACATACTTCACAACTTTATGATTATAATAACAGAAAAACCTCTAAAAAACAATTCAGTTGAGCCTTATCACCTCAAACTTATATGGTTCAAGAAAAAAAAGGAAGACATTTTTACATGGGGCAACATAAAATATTAGGAATAATATTCGGACCATCAGGATTGTTTGCATTGTAACATTATCACTATGAATGTTGAATTGCATTAATATAGTAATAGTGAACTGTACAGAAAAGATAATTGATTTAAATGGTAACAAGTGCATGAATCTAAGTACAACAAAAAAAATAGTGATATAAATATGTTAGATGTTCAGTTGTTATAATCATAGTGATGGGTTTTTTCATTAAGGTAATAATAATTTGTGATTAAGTGTTATGACACAACACAAAGTTTCAATGGGTCTAAAATGGTCTTAACTTTAATTAAGGAAAATATATATTATTTCTTTCTTTTATTTTAGGGTGAGGTACATGTGAACTGAACATGGAATATTGAATGAGAAAAGCACACTCTTGTGAACAATGCATGACCCAAAAACATAAAACTGACAGAATTCAGGGGAATTCACTGGATATAAACAGTAATACTTAGTATGTACTACCTATTAATAAAAAGGCAGCCTAAAAACCTATAGAAGTCACAAAATTCCAAAAGCTTTAATGCATTAATACAATTAGACATCGTTTAAAATTCTGGGAATAACAATCTGTCCTTCTAATTTTACACAGAATTGTCAACAAATGTTTTGATGATGATGCTTCAAAGATGCCAGCGCAGTACAACATCCTTTAGAAAATAATCCCTGACAACAAGAGATACATATATTGAACGTCCCTTATAAGAACATGCGGTCTTTGCTGTGTGAAAAGCGGGTGTTGAGCTCTTGTGACTTTCTGAGCAAAGCTTTTTTCTGAGCTTCATCAAACCGATTGACTTGGAGGTCTGTGTCTCTGTCGAAAGCTCTTCTTTCCACGGGCTTTTTATCATCCTCTTCAGCTTTTCTTTTCATCTTTTTAGTGTGCATACTGATGAGAGATTCACCTCGCTTGGACTCCTAAAAAAAGAGATGGACATTCGAAAACATTTTTATCCTTAAGCAGTCACAGCTTCATCAAGAAAACTAAAAGGTGTGGTCCATCAAAGTGAGCTTTACTGGATTTTTGATCAAATAATAATACAAAAATAAAAAACACTAGCTTAAAGTATTCCAAACCATTTACTGGTAATATATCAGTGCTATATTGTGGAACAGTAAAACAACTGGATTTAACTGAACTTACATTATATTTTGAAACTTTCTCAGCAATCTCAAGCTCTTTCCGAGACAGACGAGGTTCATCAACTTTGGTAGATTCACCTTTTTCCTTAGCTTCTAGTCGTTCCTAGAAAAGACAAGCAAGAAGGGGATTTCCAAACAATCCCTGAAATCCCTCTTTTCCGAAACCCGGTGTAAAAAAAGCTTATATCACCTGCACATATGATGTCACTGGAAAATCTATGATGACTCTCCACAAAAAACCCCACATTTCACATCTGAACTCAGTTACATCTATTACTAACTCACCCTAGCTTTCCGCTCACGGTCAGCAGGAGTGTCAGTCCAAATTGAGCGGTCTTTGTTCTCAGGGCCTGATCTTTTCTTAAAGGTTCGTGCTTCCAGGCCCACATGCTGCAGCTCTGGAGGCAGCTCGGTCATCCAGCTCTCTCTGGAGAGCACTTTGGGTCCAGTCTGAAAGCAGAAGAGTCACAGATCTTTTAGTCTGCACAGTGACTGAAATAAATCAACATCTATTTTCACAATGAACAAAACAACTCAGAGTCAAGCTCTTTACTGTCATTGTACAAGTAAAGCAAAAATGAGTCGGGTATGAAGTATGTACATGGAAATAAAAATTAAAGCATGTAAGGCTTAACATTAGAAACATACAATACAAAAAAAAATACTACTAATAATATATTACAAATACTAGCTAAATTAACAGATTATAAAACAAACTTAAAAAGCACTTACATCCACTCCTGTAAGTTTGTCTTTCATTTTTTGAGCTCTTCTTTCAAAGTCCAATGCCACAGAGTCCTGGGACAGTCCTTTTGATGGCATGGGTCCAATGACATAATCATCTTCTTCTTCTTCTTCTTCACCGCTTGACATTTCTGGTGTATAACCTGGTGGTAGAGCTGGTCCTAAAAATCCTCTTGCATCTTCTTCTCCCTCCTCTTCATCTTCATCATGTCTTTTAAAGCCTGGAGGTAGAGCAGGTCCTACAACAGATGGTCTGCAGAGGGAGAGAGAGAGAGAAAAAAATTACATTTGCATCCAGCAGTATGTGATACTACTGAAAGGTAAAGAGTATAGGGGTGTCAAATGATTCATCGCATTCAAAATAAAAGTATGTTTTTACATATGTGTGTGTGTGTGTACTTTATATATTTATATGTATATATAAGAGTAGTAATATCTGCTGTGTTGTTTAATTCGAGGTCAAGTTCCTGTCACCTTTCAGGAGATCGGTCTTCTTTTCGATATCCTGGCGGTAAAGCTGGTCCTAAAAGCCCAGCATCATCTTCTGCATCTTCATCATCATCTTCATTATGATCTTGTCTTTTAAATCCTGGAGGGAGTGCAGGTCCTAGTAGAGGCGGCCTGTTGATGCAAAATGTAGTTCATCCAAGACTTAGATTGGGATGCTTGAATTGCTCTACAAATTACCATGTGGGATAATATTATTAAGTGTTTATTACACGTCAGGTGAATTGTCTCCCTTTTGATATCCAGGGGGAAGAGCTGGACCAAAGAAATCATCCTCCTCATCCTCATTGATTTGCGTTACATCCATCTCATCTTTCACACTGCCCCTTCTGCTGTTAAAGAATCACAAAAGTTGCACATAAACATCAGCTCTCACTTCATAGCCACATTAAGGTGATACATGCTTAGTTTTATGATCAAATCACTTTATATTATATTAAATACATTGTATTATATTGTGGGGACAAAACATACTGTGTAATGCAATGCAATAGCCTACAATGTTAATTGACATTTGAACAAATACATTTTTCTCAAAAGCTTGATGGATCATACTCACATTTAAACATAAAAACAAAAAAAAAATAATAATAATTATATATATATATATATATATATATATATACGTAATACACATTACTTATACTTAAATGGGATTTTTAGCCAGGCCTTTTACTTGCTAAAAAGTATGAAGTATCAATCAGACTACATAAGGGATGCAGCTCTTTCAGCAGTTTGATGAAATTGATAAATTAGACATATGTATCAAATATAATGGAGTATGGTTTATAAAGCTGACTATCTCCCAACACAGCAAAAATAAGTTAACTATATCAAAAGTGCTTAATTTGTGACAAAAACACCTTATTGAATATGAATCACATTTATTTGGAAAACCAACAAGTATATACTTTGAAGAAGGCCGATTCCTAGATGATGATGATGAGTATTTGGCTCTCTTGAACACGACCTCCTCTTGATCACTGTCTTCACATGAGCTGGAGGACTCTGAAGCGTTATCCTTTGGAGGCAAAGCTGGACCTATGACTGGAGGCCACATGTATTATTAATTAATCGCAATCTAAACTAAAGGAATGACTGCTGCTGGGAAAAGAGGGGAAACACCTTAGACACTCAACTTTGCTATGCATTTGCAAATGCTAAATAATAATAGTAATAATAATGATTTAAAATATTCTGCAGTTAACAATGCAGCTACTACAATGAGCAACGTTATGTGTCAACATACTTGCGGATTCTTCATCTGAATCATCATTTTTGCTTTTTCCCATCGTTGGTGGCAAAGCAGGTCCAATTATGTTTTGATTTGACATCGCAAAAATTATTGTGTCAGAAAATAAAAAATAAAACACATTAATTCGTTCACAGACCCAGAAAAAGGCTACATACGACACATTCTCTAATTTCCGGTTTCAAAATTTAGGTATATTTCAAACTAAGAGTCCTGTTCCGGCGGAGTCCTATAGGTGGCGCGTCATTTTCCATCAAAAGTGTTTCCGACGCTCTTTATGGCAAACTTCACTCCTCTACTCCGTTGTCAGCCGTTGTTGTTTCTAGGGAGGCGGGACGCTTGAAAACAACATTCGGTGTAACGAATAAGTTCCCGTTTTAATCATAAAACACCTTTTCCCGAGATAAGATATTTTAAAAAATGACGTCTCACATAAATTATTACTTTGTCGTGTTTTTTCTTGTCATAAAGCTGCGAAAGTCATGTAGTTAACCTGAAATAACCGAGTTTGCTTTGTCCAGCTGTCATCGCTTAGCGACTAACGTTAGCGCCTTATCCGTTAATTCTTTCCTTGACCTCCTGAGCTTCTCTGCTGACGGCTGACTGCTTATAAGCCACATGTACCAGTTGTAAAACGCTAAGGAACTGTGTTATTTCCTTACATGACAAGTCGGCAACGTTAGGACGATTGGACTGGAGCTGTGTCAAGATGCCCCCTAAGAAGCCAAAGAACGCCACGGCAAACATCTCCAGCTCCATCGAGTCTGAAGACATAAGTCTGGAGACAACAGTCCCCACAGAGGACATATCGTCTTCGGATGAGAAAGATGGAGCAGGAAAGGTAACAAAACAGCTCCTGGAAAGAAAAGAGCTGCTACATAACCTTCAAAAACTGAAGATAGAGCTGTCACAGAAAAATCTGCTCATAGACAACCTCAAAGTGGACCATCTTACCAAGGTAATGTTTGGTGAATACAGAATTAGTGTTTTCTTCTCATTGAAGTAAGTCGAAAGGTATTTGAACTTTCTTTTTTCTCCTTTGTTTTGCACGTTCATTTGTAGATAGAAGAGCTAGAAGAAAGGCTGAACGATGCTCTCCATCAGAAACAGGTGCTCGCTCTGCGTCTGGACAGCCAGCTCAAACTACAGCAGGACGAAAACAGGTTCATTCACACACAGCTTTACTGAGAAAACAATACATTGGAAGTAGGGCTGTACAATGGTCTGCTAAGTAAAAGAGGTTGAAATATTTAAGCCAATAAATGATAGCCATTTCCAGTTTCTAGTTAACCTACTTACTGCTTACTAATCACAATAAAGGTTACTCTATCTTTATTCTACTATACATGACTTTCAAAATAATAAATAATTACTGAATAATAATGAAAAACATTTCTTACTTAATATTCGTGAAAAAACAATCATGAAAAACTTTTACAGCAGATGTATAACAGAATCTTAATTGATCTAAAATCAGCTTTTAGATTGGTCATTTAGAGGTTTTATTAATTCATATATCATATATGATATAGTAGGCTTTAAAAGGTTGAATGTACTTCTGCTTACGCAGGAAGCAGCAAGCCTTGAGGAAGCAGGAGATGGACACCATCATGCTCAGACAGAAGCAGCTGGAGGAGACAAACCGTCAGCTGTGTGATCGAGCAGGTGATCTCCGCAGGAGCTTGAGGGACCTGGAGCTGTCTGAGGAGAGGTACACTGAGCTAAAGGAGCTGCCTGAGGACAAACTCACCATCCCTGAATATGTGGCAGTAAGCACTAAATTATCAACTGGAAATGGAATTAAAGATGCATTTATTTCTTTCCTTTTAAGCTATAATGTGTATGTGTGTGTGTTTTCTCCTCACAAAGATTCGGTTCTACGAGGTTGTGAACCCTCTGAGGGCTCTTGCAACTGAGCTGCAGATGAAAAAGTCTAACCTGAATGAGGATCTGGACAGCCATCGTAATCAAATTAGATCACTAATGGAGGTGTGGAGGGAAAATAACTTCCCTTTTTGGATACTAGCTTTACTACAGTCTTTAAAGTTAGCATGAAATTGAAAACTAATATAAACGTGTATGTGTTTGTTTTTTTAATGTATGTTATAAATTGATTTGAACACTTCTTCTGTGCTTGTTTAATATTGTCTAATATTTGAAACTTGTAATATTTAATCAAAATGTGTAATCAAGGTGGATTTCTAATGAAAGTGACAGACTTCTTGTCTTGTGATATATGTATCGTTTAGTCCGCTTAACAGCTTAAGAATTTTTGAGTTGGAAGACGTCAAATATTTTGATCGGCTGTTCGAATTTGCACTGCTATCAGTACAGAAGCAAGTATTTCAGAAAAATAATCGTTCTTGTTGGAATTATCGTACATTTATTGTCGGTTTCTCATATCCCAACTAGAGCTATGAGGACGAGAGGAGAGCTCGCTCAGAGCTGGAGATCCGCTGTCAGAGAGTCACGCTGGAACTCGCCGACACCAAGCAGCTTATTCAGGAAGGAGACTACAAACGAGAGAACTATGACAAAATCAAACGGTGAGTGGAATGTCCTGCGTTGTCTTTCTGAGTCCAAAAGAGCAGGCAATCATGCCATGCACACAAGACACAGTCTCAAAACTATATGGAGCTCATATATAAATTTTAATAGATTGGCAGCCGTAATTTTAAGACCGGGACAAACCGAGTCGACGCCAACCAAGTAGCGGCAATGAAGTCGACGGATGTGTGCTTGAACACGCCACACAGACTACAGCCGACAGCAAACTTAACAAGTACACTCTGTGCCTGCGTGGGATGAGTTAGCAGTCTATATTAGCAGCTATCAATAGTAGATATTCATCATTCAAACGGAGAAATCAGAACAAAGATATATGAAATAAATGCAGATATATGAAACATAAACAAACAAAGCGCTTGCCTTTCATTTTGAATATCAGTAACGTTAATAACTTTCTTCAGCTCAAGTTCAACTTTGCTCAAGTTGTTATGATAATTTTCTCATATTGGAATGCTTTGGTAAGATCACGCAACATTAAAACAGTCTTCTGTTTATGCCGCTGTTCAAAAGACTTTTAGAGACACTGGAGATTTCTTTCGAAAGAGACTTCTTTCAAAAGCATTACAAATGTTCTAATGCTGTGGTTGTGTGCACATAATTATAAGTAGAACCTGTGTTTTTGTGTCCACAGAGAGCGAGATGGGTATGAAACGGAGGTCAGAGAGGTAAAGAAGAAGTTTGAAATGCTGGACCTCACACACACTGCCCTGACCAAAGAGAGGAATGACCTAAATAAGGAGGTAAGATGACTGGGAGAGCAGCATATTTGTTAGGCCAATTATTAAGTTAACATACATATTCTATAACAAATTTTCTCCTTTTACGTATTTTAACTCTTTCTCATTGTATTTGTTTTTTCCTCTGCAGGTAGCCACTCTGCAGCAGTCTGTAACATTGATGCAGAAAGACAAAGAATATTTAAACAGGCAGAACATGGAGCTTAATGTGCGTTGTGCTCATCAAGAAGACCGTCTGGACAGACTGCAGACCCAGCTTGAAGACACAAAGAAAGCCAGGGAAGATGCCTACGAGAAATATGTTGCTTCTAGGTATGTGTGATAAATAATACAGCATTTGTCTGTATTAGAAAGCTGGCATGATATATGGGTCAAATCTTGGCAATATACTTAGATTTGGAACAGAGATCCATGATCCATTAATACTGTCAAATCTTTATTGTGAAGTCATTACAGTTTGACAGTTGTGCTGTTTGCATCCCTCCACCAGAGATCACTATAAGACAGAGTATGAAAACAAACTGCGTGATGAACTGGAGCGCATTCGAATGAAGACCAGTCATGAAATCGAGAGCCTGCAGAGGGCATCAAAAGAGATGTATGAAAGAGAGAACAGGTGAGAGCGTGCCTTCATATCTCTGACTGGACAAAATCCATGGAAAACCTGGGTATGTAAGGAAGTTTTAGAGTTGTGATTTACAGTCCTGGAAGTCTCATTGGAAAAATCTTCATCATGGAAATATAGAAAATATAAATATTTCTAATTATTGTTCTCTAAAATATTTCATGCAAAGGAGGCTTTTAATCAGAAAGGAATCAAATAATAATAGACCTATTATTAATCGTTATATTTGAAATAAGTGGCAAGATGAGTGGGATACATGTACAAATATTAAATCACATCAAATACATCTGGAAATTGCAAACATTTTTGATTTCTTTTAAGCTAGATTTGATCAAGTGGTATTTACCAGATGACGCATAGGTCATGCAAGACTGATATTTTTGGTAAAGAGCTTACTCAATGCACTCAATACTCAATGCGTATTTCATTGGACTGTCCAACTTTTAATGTATGTAGAAAACGCTTTTATGACGTGAACTCACTTTAAAGAGTTATAATTTTACCACAAAATCATGTATATTATAACTTGTTTGCTGGTTTCTATTTTATTTTTTTATACTTGTATATTTTAATTATTTTTGACATGAAAAAAGCCTAAGACATGGCATTAAATAAAAATATGCTACTACTAAATGATGGTAACACGTTACAATAAGGTGTCATTTGTTAACATAAGTTAATATATTAACAAACATGAACAAATAATGAACAACACATTCACTACAGTATTTATTCATCTTTGTTAAAGTTAATAAAACTACAATTATTCATTGTTAGTTCATGTTAGTTCACACGTTTACTAATATTAACTAACTAATGTTGTTAGCCAATGTTAACTAATGAACCTTATTGTAAAGTGTTAACAAAATAACTCTATAACTTTCTAGTCATTATCATTTTTTTCTTTTTTTAATAATGATCCTATAATAACAAATTACAAGAAATTAATAAATTAAAAATTCAGGGAACTCGTTTTTTTTGGTTTGTCTTCGAAACAAAAAATAATAAAAATTTATTTAAAAAAAAAAATAAATTATTTAAAAAAAAAAATATTTTATTATATATATATATATATATTCTATGAAATTTCATAATTTTGAGTCAGCGGAGGGGTCTAACGCTGCAACCCTATAGTGACCAAAGACAAAGAAACACAAACAAAACAAAATGCGTGATTAATAAAAGTATAGTAGCTATCACTGAACGTCTAATTCTGCAAGCTTGCTTTATATTTACTCTTGCACTACCACAGTGTCATTTTTTTGTATACCTTATCAGAGCAACGTTATACTTTATAAGTTTAAAAATTGTCTCATTTCATGTCAGTTTTCAAATTTTACACATTGTTTCTCCAGTTTTGTGGGACTATAATTCATGTGTAACTGATTTTATGCCATGTCTCTGCTTCTATTTATTTGTGATAAATCAGTAGAAGGATGGGGTTTGCATGTTTGTTGTAATGAATGTAATGGTGTAAATGAATGTTAAGGTAATGAATGATCATTTTTCACATAGTGTCAAGACTTAAGCACATTTACCTAAACCTGTGCTACATAATATACAGTATTGGTTTAGGAAATGTATTAATTACTCTTACAGAAACCTTCGTGAAACCCGAGATAATGCTGTCATGGAGAAAGACAGAGCGCTGAATGCAGAAAGAGATGGCCAAGCCAAATACGATCAACTCTTAGACCAGTAAGTTCATACACACCTCTCACATATGCGTGACAATCTCTAGCTGTCTTTGTATTCTGATTGACATTTATTCAGTAAAAACACTATTGAGCAAATACATGTGCGGGAATTCTTGCCAATTTCATTCAGTGGAAGCAATCATGACAGCTGAGTGTGTAATCCTAAAATCTTATCACACCAGTGAAATCTGTGACTAATGTCAAGATGCTGTACCTTCTTGGCGTTTTGAAATCAGGATGTTAACTTTGTAAATGTCTTTCAATATTAGGACCAGGCTTCAACAGATACTTCAACTAATATTCATTCCAGCATAATATAGAAATAAAAAAATGTCCCAAGATTAAAACTAAACAAACAAAAAACAAATACTATTGCTAACAATAATTGTCATAAAAAAATTGACTAAACTACAGTATGAGCACACAAGTAGATATGATCTCTGGTGTTAATGCTAGCCTTCGCATGCATGTGTAAATCTATGAAAAGGACCTTTCTTCAAGGCTTTTTTTATGTTTTGCTTGTTTTTTCTTGGAGTCAAACAATTCAAGCTTGACTGGATTCCTCTAAGGCCAAATCAAGTAATCTCTGAGTAAACTGATGATAGACATGTCCATATATTGTCACTGTAAGTAAAAGTGGGTGTAGTCATGTTTTTTTGTGAGATGTCTATGCCCTGAACATTAGTTCTTGTGTAACCAACATATGCCACAATGACAGGTAAACAGTCAAAGCCAAGATTTTTAAATATGCTGATTGTTTTCCTCCTGGTTATGATCGCTATAATTATTTTTGGTGCCTGCGTTCTTAAGGAGGAATTTGTTGTACAGTAAATGTTCCCATGGTTTTAAAGCCTGTCTGACAGAGTTGCCGAACATGCCTTTGTTATTCATTCCATTGTGATGAAATGCCGTTGAATCCTTGCGTCTGCATTGTCAAAATCAGGACAGTATTGGGTCTGGACACTGGGCTGTAGTAGACGAATGTGAACAAATAGATGATCCAAAACAAGGACATGTGGCTTATTACAACATGACCTGGAAAAAAAAATAGCCAGTGAGTTGCCACAGCGCAGTGGACACTCACTGTCGGCATTTGAGCTCTGGTTTTAACAGCTTTGGTAAATGTCAGGAGTAAGAGAACATGTTAGACTGGCTAGAAAAGAAATAAGACGGGTATTTCTATTTTGATACGCTCAACTGGTGCATGTCTGCAGCCAAAACATAGACAGTTGATGCACAGTCTTGATAAATGACAAATCTGGAGTAGGCGTAGTATACACTACCGAAGTTCGGTTTCTGTAGTATTTATGTTAATTTTTTTGGAATAAGTCTTGCATGCTCATCAAGGCTGCGTCTGTTTGATCAAAAATACTATGTAATATTTCATCAGCAATACTGTGAGATATTGTTGGACTAACAGTTTGAACTTGAAACTAAGCTAGTGTCCAGAAACAGACCGCAGTCTGCTATATTTTGGGGAACCCTGCAATATGCTAATTTGCTGCTCAATAAGTATTTCTCATTATTATTAGTGTAAAAACAGTTACGATGCTTAATATTATTGTGGATACGATGATACATGTTCTTTTTGATCAAGATTCCTTTTAACTGCTTTTATTTGAAATGGAATTCTTTGGTAACTATGTGCAAGTCTTCATCTTTTTTTTTTTTTTCATTCAAACTAACAAATCTTACTGACCCCAAAAGTTTGAACAATAGTGTAAATATAAGCTGAACTACATTGCAATAATAATTTAAAAAAGAATAGATCATTTGTAAAAGCAAACATAGAGGAATGACATCTTCATATTCTGTCATGTAGAATTTAAAGTGCCCCTATTATGCTTTTTCAAAAATTATTGTTCATGCAGTGTGTCATGTAGCTGTATGTGAACATAAACT
>JAUMHR010000042.1:5951062-5976743 GCA_032361145.1 Enteromius fasciolatus | reverse complement strand
CACTGTGGTTACACACTACATACACATCTAGTTACTATGGAAGTACACAGGTATTAGGGACACTTAATATAAAGTGGAACCTAATGTGGTATGATTTAAAGGAAGTCTTATTTCACTACAAAATAACGGTAAGAAAACATGCCTTTTGAGTTTGGCGAAAGCATACAGTGTAGTCTGATACACGATCAAACAACTCTTTTAGTGAATCATGAAATTGAAAAAAACAAATTTCTGGTTTGAGTCAGTCTCATGACCAACTGAATCATTTAGAGCAGTTACTGAATCCACATCTGACTCACTCTCTGATCTGTGAGTTAATGTTAAAGTATGTTTGTGATCAATCGGGGGTGGGGGGTGTTCATGTAGAAATACATTAAGAGCCTTTGAATGACAAAAAAGGTAATATAAACTAGGTTTTTGTTTTTGACCTTCATTATGGTCTTGTTAGACGCATTTGGAGAAAAAATGCATTCCTTTCACTTTTTGCATTCATTCTAACTTTGTTTAGTCAGCCCCAATGACATCAAACCCCCATCCTTAATGCAATGTTCAAAACAACTAATTCTTTGATCAACCCATATTTAAAAGTTCCTATTCTGAAAGAAGAAAAGCACCATAACAGTGTGGATCAAAGAACAAACTAAACAAAACGTCAGCTGTAGTCTGCTCTACATCTGAATAATCAACGGGTTATTAGTTATCATTAATTTTCACCCCTTTTACAAAATGTTTTCTTTGTTTTTCTTTGTTTGTTTGTTTTTATATAGTCAACAGAAGTGACTGTAAAATGTTTATAAAGTTAAAAAAAGATTTCTGTTTCACGTTAATAATATTATTTTTATTTATAAACTTTCTATTCATCAAAAAAAATAAAAATACCTTGAAATAGTAATCAGCGGTATTTTCACTGCTTATAATAATAAGAAATATTTCTTGAGCACCAAATCAGCATATTGAAATGGTTTTCGAGGAAACAAATGTTTTGTTGTTGTTTTAAAGTTGTATTAATAGTTCACAATATTACTGTTTTTCTGTATTATATATCAAAGAAATTTGATAAACATAAAAAGTTATATAAAACCTTACCAACCTTTGAAAAGCTGTGTATATCTGGGCGATTAGTCTAGGTTAGGCTTTCCAATATGCATATAAATAGACTATTGAATATTTAGAATATTAAATATGCATATCCAGTGCCTTCAGTCTTTGTGATCAGTCCAAAGTGCAACGGTCAAGCCTAATTGTAGTTTGAGATTGTACAATGGTAAAAAACATACAGGAAAAAAAATGTAATATTATTGCAGTGTAAAATAACAATTTTCTATTTTAATATACTTTAAAGTCTAATTTATTCCTATGATTAAAGCTGAATGTTCAGCATCATTACTTTATTCTTCAGTGTCTCGTGATTCTTCAGAAATTATCCTAAAATGCAGTGCTGAAAACTGCTGTGCTGCTTAATTTTTTTTGGAACCTTTGTTATTTTTTTTAGGATTCTTGAATGAATAAAACGTTAAAAAGAAGAGCATTTATTTTAAATAGAAATAATTTCTAACAATGCACACTAAAGTTTGGGGTCAGTAAAAAAAAATCCTTTTTTCATTTGAAAGGAATGAAAACTTTTATTCAGCTAGAATGTGTTAAATTAATAGGAAATGATGGCAAATATTTATATTATTTAAAAAGTTTATATTTTAATAAATGCTGTTCTTTATAACTTTTCATTCATCAAAGAATCCTGAAAAAAAGTATTCCAAAAAAAATATTTACCATACCATATTTATTAATTCTAATAATAAATCAGCATATTAGAATGATTTCTAAAAGATCATGTGACAGTTTGAACTGGAGTAATGACTGAAATTCAGCTTTACATCACATAAACAAATTATGTTTTAAAGTATATCAAAACAGAAATCTATTATTTTAAATTGTAAAAAAATATTTCACAATATTACTTTTTTACTGTATTTTGATCAAATAAATGCAGCTTTAATGAAAATAAGAAACGTCTTTAAAAAACATTCCAAATCTTGCTGTTTCCAAACGTTTGACTTGTAGTGTAAACATATATGTAATTCATATAATAAATTTACAGTAAATCCTGTAAATGAGAAAGACAGCTGGCCAAAATAATTTGAATCAGCTTTTAATAAAGAGACATCACAAGCCTTTGCTTGTTCCTCTTTGTCCTCCTACACTACAGTTTAACCCTGGTACACTCTGTTCTCGACCTAAAGTACTATGATTCATGAATGAATTAACACATCCAATCTTTTAAAAAGCTGTAATAATAGATAATAATAGCGGTAATAATAGATGTCACCAAGGTACTTATCATTGTCCTATTAGGAAGGTGCTGAGACAAAAAATGCTGAGCATTTTCTTTTTCTTTTTTTTTTTTGCATGATCATATTTTCTAAAACACTAAGCTATTAGAAAAATGGCCAGAGGGAGGAAAACGTAATTGCATCGTTTAAAACAACTCATAAAAATTACTTGATATATATGACTTGCTTCACAGACATAACACTGGAACTTTTCCTTTCATTGGCATTTAAAGCTGCCATAACAAGATCATAGCAGACCGTAACTGTCATGCTTGATGTTCTCACAAAGCACCTGAAACATTGATGTGTTGATATACTGTATTTGGGCCTTGCATTTGTGTTGTGTTTACATATATCACGTTTCTCAGTCACGTGTTTCATCCCCTTTTCGGAATGAAGTGTTTGCCCTATCAGATGCGTACTTGGGCTTACCCTCAGCCAATTGGAAGAGCTGTTGAGCAGTGTTAATGAGGTTACCGTGAACCTGGCCTCCGCTGTTAGCAAACAGACTTTTACAGTGTCAGACATGACTGATTGGCACTTTGTATGTCTTTGTAATTCACTGAGGATGAAGACCAAGTTTTCTTTACAGAATTCCTTTAGATTGCTCATTTAGCCACCCACACAGTGGAAGCCTCTGGTTGCCTGCAGACTTTAAGAGCCCCGCCCTGCCACGGCAACCCAAAGATAGCAAGAGCTTACCTGTGAACTGGTCCACAAGTCATCTTCTGTGTCATGCTCTATATCTTATCACCCTTGACTGTCGCTGACTGATGGCTTGACATAATAACAATGCAAAAGGGGATTATAATTTATCAGTTAAAAGATTGTACTTTTAAGATGCATGCTTTTGATGAGTATAACCAGTTCTTGTATGTCTTGAGTGTCAAGTGATCCCCCATAAATCATTCTAATATGCTGATTTCCTGCTGAAGAAGAAACATTTCTGCTGAACGAACTTGAAAGTTTGTGCTGATGATTTATTTATTTTAGTTTTATATAAAAAAGGTTCAATAGAACATTTCTGTATTTATTTTTTATAAGAATTTCTTTAATAAAAGAAGAACTTTTTACGTTTTTGAGCAGTTTAGCGTATCCTGTCTGAATTAAAGAATTTATTTATGTTTTTTTTTTTTTTTAAATGATATGTGTGTATATTTGTGTGTGTGTTTGTAAATATTACATGTGACCCTGAA
Source organism: Enteromius fasciolatus (assembly GCA_032361145.1). Lineage (NCBI taxonomy): Eukaryota > Metazoa > Chordata > Actinopteri > Cypriniformes > Cyprinidae > Enteromius > Enteromius fasciolatus. The sequence continues at coordinate 5,973,217 of JAUMHR010000042.1, read as the reverse complement.
CCACAAAAGCAGTCATAAGGGTCAATATTTGGAAATTAAGATTTATACATAATGTATACACTGAAAAAGCTATAACGAGCTATATAGTGCTGTCAAATGATTAATCGCGATTAATCGCATCCAAAATAAAAGTTTTTCTTTACATAATATATTTGTATGTACTGTGTATATTTATTAAGTATGTATTAATACAAACACATGCATGTGTATATTTAATGAAAACATGTTATGTTTATATATTAAATATATTAAGATATAATATCAAATATAATAAAATAAAATAAATGCATTTATATGTAATACTATCAAAATATATACTGTTCGTGTGTTTTATATAAACATAATAAATAAACTTAGCATCAACACATATATTATGTAAAGAAAAACTTTTATTTTGGATGCGATTAATCGCGATTAATCATTTGACAGCACTAATACATATATATATATATACGAGAGACAACCATTGCAAAAAATTGGATTACTGTAAAAATGTTTTAAATATATTTACAGTACAATATTTACAAAATAATATATCCATAGAACATGATCTTTACTTAATATCCAAAAAGGTTTTGTGACATATTAGAAAAATCTTTAATGTTAATACCACTGCTACAAATATACCCATGCTAATTATGACTTCTTTTGTGGTCCAGGGACACATATATTACTCTTCAAATTGCACTTAAAACTGAAACTGTATAACAATATTACAAACAATGCTGTTTTTTTATTGTAAGCTTATTATTTTTAATTATTTATATTTATATAAAAAATGTAGAATTAGTGAAACATGAAGCAAATGTTTTCAAAGTTTGCAAAAAAGAAAAACACAGTTGGGTTTTTATCTAGTAACTAACATTAAACAAAAGACTATCAGCAGAAAAAGTTGAATAGTGACATGGGTTTAATGTTAGAATTTTAGTAAATGCATTTCCATCTCCCAATGTTCACGTTATTCTTTTATGCACAAGTTAAAAACCACCTCAACCACCTAATTATGGTCACACTTTATCTTAAGAATAACATTAACAAACCATTAACTATGACTTTTACCTCAAACTACTAAATTGCTTCTTTTAAATTGTAAGGTTACCAAAGTATTATTATTTTACTTTCTTTCAGTTGGAGGCAGCAAACCAGCTTCTTCAACAGGCCCAGCAGCCACACAGCTACCTGATTGAGACCGTGCGACAGAGAGACGCTCAGATCCAAACGCTGAAAGAACGTCTCACGCGATTAGAAGAGGAAGTAAGGTAAAGGGGAAGTAAATGATTATCACAGATTTATAGATACATCCTGTTTTCAAAACAACAGTACCATTTAAAATCTTTACAAAGCTTTTATTTTGAAACGATATAGGTGGAGTCGTCATAGAATCATTGCCATTGTTTTGTAACAATAGTCGCAACGGTTTCTGACTACTACTGTAATATGCACGTTCCAAGATATGCATTTGTATTGGCCGAGGAAAGGTAGTAGGCAATATCTTAAATCACTTAAATACCTTCCAACTCATTGAAGAGCAAAGGCAATGCACCTGCCAATAAAGGTCAGGCTCCATCTGACAGGACTGCATGTGCGTGCATGCGTTGCTGGATGTTTTTTCTTGGCTCTTTCACATGTCAGTGACTGCTGTAATCCCGTACCTGTATATGCAAACTGTACTAGCAGGTTTTCTCCTGTAATGGTGTTTTTAGAGGTCCTCCTGGGGCTAATGTGAAAAACATGCAGATGAATTTCAGCATCCAGCAGCTTTTATTAAAAGGCTACTTGTGGCTGGGGGGTTGTTCTTGAATAAGGATGGTTTAGGAAAACTTTAGACCTGATGGAGAGGTTATAGTTTCCTGTTCATTGCAAACAGGTGCTCTGCAGTCAGTGAGGTGTATGCAATTCATTTATCGCTCACTGATTTCACTTTAGTTTAATTTTTTCTTAACTAGTTCTGTCAAGCCCTCCAGGTTGTGAGATTGTTCAGAGCTCAGTGTTAATTCTGTAGAAGTGGTAGAGATAAATACCTTCAAGCTGATTGTGTTTGTCAACACTCATTACTCATGCCGTGTGTTTGACAAAGATGTGCTTCGCTGAAATGCAGTTTTTGTCATGTGTGACCTTCAGTGCTGTATTTTCACATGAAAAGCAGGTGACTGTTCGACTCAGGGGGGGGAATTTGATGTACAAACAAGTCTCACTCAGAAGTCACTGGTATTTTTTACAATTAATTACAAAGAAATGGCAAGGAACATGTGTAAAGACTATGGTATTTTGTAAATCTAAAAATCAATTTTTGTAATGTGGACACGCTATCCTAAATGTACGCTGCTGGTTTTAACGCATACATAGAGTGACAAATAAATGTTTGGTAAAATTTTATGAATTTTGTAAATGTGTGTTACAAATTACTGCACAGGCTTGTCAGGACATCTTCTAAACACTTTTGTGTGAATTTTTACAGTGCGCTAAGGAAAGAGAAGATCGCACTGCTGCAGGTGAAAAACAACATGGCAGCAGATTTGGAGAGACTCCTGAACCACAGAGAGGTAACTGTTGTGTCAGCTGATTAAAAAGAATTGCACAATCCTTCAGTTCCTTCTCTCTTGAATAAGAAGTAATACTTTTAACTTATTTAGCCCAACGTTTCAAAATGGAATTTTGTTGTTTTATTCATAGAGAAAAAAATCTAGAAGAATCTTAATATTGTTGTTTTATTATTCCTTTTCTAAATGTTGTAAAACATACTGAACACACAATTTAGGTTTGTATGTGTGCTGTGTTAGTTTGGCAGGAACGATCTGTCAAAAACACACACATACAATTGCCTTGGGTGGACGGAGTCATACACATGATTAAGCTGCAAAATTGTGATTCATTCATAAAGCACTGTACATTTGTTCATTTTACACAATTGCATTTCCATTCAGTAAAAAAAAGAAAAAATAAATTTAACAGTAATATTTTATCTTGCTGTACCATATTGAAGTGCTTTCAAATTTCCCACAAGGTGTAAATAACAGGAGGATTTTTATTTTAGTTGACATGACTGGCTCTTCTGTAAGTGTTGTTACAGCAAAATAAAGGGCACAGAAATCACTGATCAATCACTGACTTACTTCTCAATAAATCTGAAGGAAAAAAAGAACGGTTATTGTTTTTAGTGTAGTGTCTCTATATGAGATACTAGGATTGTTTTTCGATGTACAACCTATTGTAACTGGCATACTGGGGTAACACATAATTAACATTAAAAAACCCTGATACTTTATCATGTTGGAAACACAGAAGAACATGTTTCTGAATGTTCAGTCAAAGTCAGTGAAATGAATTTTCATACATTTTGTAATGTTGATTTTTTTTTATTTATTTCTACATTTTAGTATTGTACTTTTTCAAATGTACTGCATTTTACAATTATTCTTTTGAAGTGGAAGCACTTGGTTGCATTTTAAAGCAATTTAATGCATATTTTTAGCAAACTGAAAATGAATAATTATTAAAATAGTACTACTTCCAAGTTTTTCACTTAAAAACTGCTTTTTGAGGCATGTTATCATACATTTTTCATTTAACATTTGACTACAAGAGAGTATATCCCACATACACAAACACAGAGCCTAGTTTAGGTGTGTCCTCTTTCATCATTACTCAGTCACCCAGCCTGCCTGTCCAATTAGTAGTTATACTGCGTACCTTCAGTTTACTCTCTAAACAAGACATACCTCCACCATAAAACATATCATGCAAATTATGAATCTTCAGCTCTAGTAACTGACAGATTTCTTGGCCTTGCGTGTTTCGAAAGCTTTCAGTAGAGCTCAATTGCGACAACAGCTTTCCTAGAAGTTTCTGAGATGCAGCGAATAACTAGAAAATCCAGTCTTTCAGGTCAACTGTTTCCCATGCTCAAGTCACCAGATTAGTAATAACCTTGCTGCTTGTGGTAGTTTTTGATGACAGACAGCTAATACATTACCTGACTGAGCGGAACGCACATGTAATGCCAAAATCCACTTGACCCATAGATTAAGAATGTGGTGTTTTGAATGACAAGGGGTAAAAGTCAGCACACAGTATGGAATTTTGATTGTTGAGTTGTGTTTCTATTAAATGAATGGACTTGTCCTGTATCTTAAAGGCATATGAAGGTACACTACACCACCTCTGACATTCTGAACTCTGGGGATATTAAGGACAGGGCATAACTTATTAAGCGCCGGTGCAATCTGGAGCTATTTTCAACCAAATACTGCTGGCACACAGTGTGCCGACTTCACAACTTCCAGTGGCATGTTGGCAGAAAGCATGCAATCCTCACAGACAGCTGCTCCTCACTGGCGCTTTTTGGCATGCCAGCGCATATGGTCGTGCAGTGATAAATAGAAATATTGAATGACTCTTACGCATCGGGCTGATCTACATTCGCATGAACCCAGCGGTCATGTGCTAGCAGGGGATATTTAACATTGCCGTCGTACGCTTGAATAGTAACCAAACTTTTTAGGTTTTTTGTTTTGACACCTAGACTTACGTTTCTTTAAACAAGCTTTTTTCTGTACATTTTTGTAGCTGTATTCCTGTTGCATAAGATGGAATGTCTGCCCCTTTTATTTTAAGACTTAAAGGGTTTTACTCGGGGCAAGTATGTCAGGTTTTTTGTGCAGTATTGTGTCGCTTTAAAAATATCTTCTATGTCTGTCACCAGCGCTTTTCTGTTTAAAAAGCTTCTTGGCATCTGGGATTTTTATCAGCATGCTGGAACACGAGAATGAGCAGCAACTCACATCACACATGTCTTTTTCTATAAACGGTTTTAATTTATGCACACAAGTCAAGTAAAAACCTGAAGCATTTGTTTTCCAATCTAGCCAAAAATTGCTGGGAAGTTGTAGCTGAGACAAGACTGTGGTTGAACACAGGAATCATAAACGTAGATTAAAATGAGGTACTGGGTAATTATTTTCTTTTGTGAGATGTACGTAGTAACATTTTTCATCAAACCTGTATCCGTTCACACAACTGAAGTACACTGATGACTTTAATGAAAGAACACTGTTGTGTTTGAGGGCGTTTACTTCAATTGATTCAGAAGTATTTACACTAAAGCAGGGCTGTGTGCTTTGTAGAGGTACTCTCAGGGCACCCCTTGTACTGGAGAGGTTATGAAGATACGCCTTTAATTACCATTGAAGCTTTGAATGAAGTGTTTACATGAACCCCCAGCCTGCACCTGTAATGGTTTTTTTTTCGTATACGGTTTGTGGTGCATTGTGAGCAACTTCCATTAGAATTAAACCATTAGAAAGAGCACAAGAAAGAACAGAAGAAAGAAAAATATCTGAGGGCGGTGGAAACTGTTACACATGAAGGAATCGTTTATTCAAAAATTATGTTGGGAGTACATTTCAGTAACACTGACCATGTCAAACTCCATAAGGATAACTAATAAACATTACATACTACTTTTAATATCTGTCTAGCTCCAAAAAGAATAGAATAGAATAAAATAAAATAAAAATCTATTATATGTAGTATTTATATTTAAGTCTTCTTAAGTAACTTCCTGCGAATGTTTGATTACAAGGCATGCAAAAGCAAATGGCATTCAACAGTTGTTAGTAGGATTTCAGAACTTCATTGAGGGGAAAGATTTTAGCACCAGAAATTTACATTTAGTTATGATTAGGCTTTTTTTTTTTTTTTATTGCTTTATATGTTTTTTTATATGGTTTTGGAATATAGTGCGCAAGTTATGCTTTTTTTATTTAACTTTTTTTAAACTTTTTCTGAACTTGACGAATATCATTACTACAAGCTGTAGCATGATTAAAAGCTGTGCGGAAATGCCAAATTTTCCTTTTGTGTTTCATGGAAGAAAAATACATATGCAAATATAAATAGTCTTTTCAATGATATGCGGTTGCGTGGATTCTATGGAATGTTGACATTTTACATCAGGACACATGGATGTTTGTGTTTGCAGTTTCAGTCTTAATTGCCCTACCTAAGGGGATAGCACTGCTGGCAAAACAAGACTGCAATCAAAGCACCACAGAAGCTGCAGGCTCTTTCTTACCTGTTTTGAAGGGGAAACAGACAATAGGATGAAGCTCTTTAACCTTCAGGCTATCACTGATTTGTTCTTACTCTGTTGCAGGAACTTTCTGTGATGAAGCAGGTCCTGATTAGCATGCGCTCACAGCAGCGCAGTGGGCCTCTGTCCCAACCTGAGCTTGAGACCGATGGCGTCGGCACAGCAGTTCACAGACCCAAAGCTTTAAAAAGCACAGACGAGAAGCAATACAACTATGGTCCCAAACCAACAGTGTTTGTGAGTTTTACTTACCTACAGTACAGAGCCATTTAAACTGTATTTTGTCTCTATAAACAAAAAAAGGGACATTTTTGGAACTGGTGATACATTTCATATTCTTTTTTATTTAGCTTTCTATTTGTGCTGATATGTACTTGCTGCTAGACTCACATTAACTTTTACTGAATTTTTTTTTACAAAGAGCAAGGTCCAAAGAAATCGTCAAAGATTTAACAATGATGTTTTTCTTCTTTCAACAGACCAATAAAGAAGTTCCAGAATGGTACAGAAAAGTCAAACGGAAAACTAAATAGAGACTTGTTCAACTTGTTTACGACTAGGATGCTCCATGGCATGCAATCATAGATGAAAGTCTGTTTTAAAAGACCTATTACATAACTAGTTACACAGGTTTGATGTGTACCCACAAAGAATGTGAACCTCAAACTATGAATTTTCGTTTTTATGATAATAAATCGTTCATACAGGCATGTGAAATTGTTTTTAAAGTAGGCCTGTTTCAAATAGTATTTTAAGCGACATAAATACAGGGCTGCCCAAACTCGGTCCTGGAGGGCTGGTGTGCTGCAGAGTTTAGCTCCAACCCTAATCAACCACACCTGAAGCAGCTAATCGAGTCCTTACTAAGCATGTTAGAAACTTCCATGCAGGTGTGTTGAGGCAAGATGGAGCTAAACTCTGTCGGAGTTTGGGCAGCCCTGCTTTATAGTGTCGGAATAAGCATTTTTACCTTCTTTCTATCTGAATGTATCATTTGATGGATCCTTCCGTTTTGATTTGTAAGACGGGAGACACGCTGCTGATAAAAATAGAGGCTTATTTGTGTCATCTTTATGTTACGTGCACCAGGCTCGAATGTCAACAACAGCGATCGCTCTGAGCCGCATTATATTGATTCATTCCATTGATTCAGTCTGCTTGGGGTGGATATTTTTATTTGCTGTGTTGTTACTTTTAAATGGGACATTATGGCAAATATTTATTTTCTATTTGGATCGTTTATCGTTTGTAAATAATCCTTATTTTACAGCTAAACAGTAAACGCAGACGTGTTGACAGATATGTATTTAAAACCTGATAGCAGCTGTACCTAGTTTTTAGGGAAGGGAATTTTGAGGATTCCATTCCTTAACGGTTCCATGAACGATTAGGCTATTTTATGGTTTTGTGAGTCAGATATAGCCTAATTGTAATAGCAATAATGATAGTATGTAAAATTAATAGAGTACTGTAAAACATGTAGCCTACTGTTTTAGAGGCGACAAAAATATGATAGAAAATGGTCATATAAATGCCTATTTATAAAATAGCCTACCAAACAAGTGCCCTAAATGTGAAACATGAATTAATAAAAAAATATTGCACTAATTACATAATTATCATAATGTGTAGCTTATCATGTTAAGTAAAACATAACATAATATTTGCGAGTGATTAAAGGATACATTAATCCAGTAAGATAAGTGTATATTGATTCATTAAAATCGAATCGGACAACTCTTGCCACGCTGTCGGTTGGTTCATTTAAAAGAACCGACTCACAAGAGTCATTCGTTCGTGTATCCGACTTCCCTGAAAAATATCTGTTTTTACGATTAGTTTTTGGCTGTTTAGTTCTCTGCTGTAGCTTGTTATTTTGACAAACAATTTCTATATTGTATAAAATACAGAATGTTTTATGTTTCATAAAATCCACTTAGAATTAACCTATAAAAATAATGAATACTATTAGAACACACTAGGCTATTTCAGTTTAGTCAGTTGGGATTTTATTAAGTAGCCTATGTTGCACTGCTGTCAATATTTAAATGCTAAAGGAAATGCGTAAAGGGGTGGACAGATTTAACTCAGTGTTTTGACGGGTTTGTTGCGCTGTTACAGTAACAGCGATAGTAAAGGTGTAGCCGTCTCACTTTCTCAGTGCCTGTCAGAGTGAGGCCCCGCCCTTCAGCTATACCCATATATCCCGGAGCTCCGGGAACGGAGCGAAGCGAAACGGGACATTACTACCGAAAGCGCGCGCACATACAGGCACGGGTGTCGTTCCATGCACCAAACACTTAGCTCCCCTTCCTCAACGTCTATCAAAACACATCTTGCGGACCCTTTCTCCGTCACATCCACGGCTTTATGGCCGCCACGCTTCTTACGATGAGCGCTGCGCTCGCACCGGGACAAGATGACTTTCTCTCGCTTCTCAAACCCTCACTAACCGACGGCTTTCAGGAAGACTCCTCTCTGTTTTCCTTTGAAACCAAGAATTCCGACCCGGAAAGGAGCTTACCAAACGACTATTCTCAGGTAATTGTTCTTATCGGTTCTTTGACTGAAGCTTCGCCTTGTCGTTTTGCTTGAAATGAGACTGTATCACTGGATGCGTTCAAAATCAAATGCATGCATGCAGTGGCGTGAAAGGTGGGCCGTTGTAGATGATGCGGCAGGCTGCACGCCTGCAGTCCCATCAGCATCATGCCCCATGCATCAAGCGATTCTTTAATTTGAGGATTGTTTTTTTTCTTTACTATTCCATACAGAGATTTAATCTAGTTTAAAATAAATGTAACTTTAAAGTGTGTTTCCTTAGCATAATACTGTTCGTCGTTTTAAGTGCAGAAAAGAAAATTTTACATTAGCTATCAGATTCTTGCAAATTTGGAATTTTGTCCACGTTCTAGAGTTTTCTATAAACGTACAACAATTGTCAAATTTAATACGCTACAAATCTACTTTGTCATAAGTATTTCAGTGTGTTAGTTAGGCTATATGGCAATTTCAACAAATAATCTCTGCTTGTATTTTTATAACAATGGATCGCTCATTTCCATCAATAATTGATTGATTTTTTTTTTTTTTAGCCTATCTTGGCCATTAAACATTTACACCAGGTCAGTTAAAAAAAAATAAAGAAATAAAAGATGACCAGTTAATTTGATATCATGATTTGCATTGGGCTTCTGTAGGTGTTATTACAAAAAAAAATTGTAAATGTAAATTTAGGTTTAGTTTTTATTCTAATTTCAAAGTGAACCTTTACGCAGTTTGTGTTCGCTACTTCAGTGCTAATGCAAATCTCAACATGCAAACAAGCAATAGACTGGGTGAGTGAGTAAATAAATAAACAGCCTACATAAACAAACATTGACTATAAATGTCATAATAACCTGGTCAATAACGCAACACATAGGCTAAGCCTACCATAATATGAAGAATCACCGATTTGAAGTGCTCCATAGCATTCCCCAATGATCAAACGCTCGAATATTTCAGAAGGATTTGGTGATGTTTTGGGGATTTCCCCGTGGCTGTAAAGCAGGGCAGAGTCTGGGCTGGGTCGGGGAGCGCACAGACTCCTGTCAGTTGCTTGCAGTTGGTTTCTTGGCTACCGAACCATCAACAACTGACTCCTTCTCCTCACCCACGCGCGCCGCTCTCGCGCTCCTGAAACTTCCCAGCAACGCCGAGCCTCAATCTGAAAACTTGTGAAAGAGATACATGTCCGGCGAACAGCTGGAAGATCTAAATCCAGAAATAGCTATGTGTAGCAGCCGCGTAAAGAGCACTTAAAGAGCTCTGGCATTCCGAGTGTCTGTATGCATGTATGTGTTTTTATTTTCCCTCATGTTTATTCATCTTTTGACTCGATAGATGTTACTCTCAGGAAGTAATGAACGCGTCTTGATTTATTATTTTCTGCTGATTACGGATTTGTGATAATTGGGAGGCATTTATTCGGAAAGGCTGAGCAATCTCTCCAGCATGCTTTCCACCTGTCAGCAAGTCTGTTTTGAGCTTGTGGTATGAGCGCTGTTTTACAGTCTAAGGCGGAATGTAGCAGAGACATATCGAAGAAGACTAAATGCTTTACCTCTGACTGCTCCATACAGCAACACAAACGATTCATGATCTTGTATTGCTAAACACAATCGCAGCTGTTAAAACCTCAAGTTCTGATTTTTAGGGTTTATCTTGACTTTGCAGGTGAAGAATCTACTTGTAAATTTCAGTTCACTCAAACACTAATGTCGCTGGTGCAGATATACTGTAAACATAATGTAGCTGTTCAATGACAACAAAAATATACCAATTTTACAAACACAAAAATCAAGGGGAAAAAAATATATGGAAACGATTCATTATTAGTTAATAGGATTTAAAGACCTGTCTGTTAATCATTTAGCAGAAATGATAATCGGTTACTTAAAAAGAGGCCAAATATCGGTCACACTTAGCCTGGCCGATAAATCGGTTCATCGCCAGATGTATATATGAAGAGTTTACTTGCAAAAACGGTTAACTCAGTTTTTTTTTGTTTTTTTTTACAATTTTCAAAAATAATGTTTTCGTTATATGTTATGTTTTTAATGTTTTATTGTGTTAGATGTATTGTGTGTTTGTGTAATTTTTTTATTTAATCAAAATAACCACACTATTTCTATACAATTATAGTGTTAATAGTGTTATAGTGTTAATATTTCTAACACTATACAATTTGATTGAGATTAATTGGAATGCACAATGACTTTTGAAAGTTGTTTTTGAATACTAACTCGTATTTCATATTTCGTTTTACCAGTTCTGATATACTTACCTGTTCATTTTTTACTAAAATCTTTTTTTTTCTCTTTTTACTATACATTCAATGTTAATCGGCTTCTATTACTGTTATCATTACTGTTACCATTGACTTACCAAAAACCTTTAAAATAGTTTGAAAAGTCATTAGTGTTCACATTTCAAGTGTTTCAAACCATCCTCAATTTAAGAGGAAATTAAATATCTTCTAATTCAGTTTATTGCAAGGTGTGTATGATATATATATATATATATATATATATATATGAAGTTTTACCTGCTCCAACATGTTTGGTAATAAATGGAATAATTATTATCTTTTTCTTTTTTTTTCATAACACAGATTAGCAAATAATAGCGTAGCACAAGTGTACTGGGAAATAAAATGTATGCTTTCTTTTTATATAGTAAGCTAAATGAAGTGTCTGCTGTGTTCTGTAGTCCATATATCATTTAGCTGAGTAAGCAGGCATGTTGGCCATTGTTGTAAGAGTAAGTGAATATTTGCATTCTTGCAAGCTTTTCTAAAAATTGTATGTACACGGTGTTTGTGCTCGGCCAACACAAGCAGTCCCAGGAGATCCTGCCAGCTTTGCTGACAGAAGCAGCATGTGCAATATTCCAGCCGTTAATATTCTGAAATCTGTTTATCTTGTTTGCCTTTAATGGCCTTAACTACTGCATTTACAATCTTATTCTTCTCTCTCCTGCTCTGTAGGCTAAACTAGAGATGGATAAATATCTCTCTCCACAACCTGTGGCTCTCCCCGACCCAAAGAAGTCAAGACGAGAGAGCGTCTCTACAATGGACCACTTTTTCGGGGACGACCACGGTTCCCCCTACAGCATCAACATGAATGTCTTTCTCCCCGACATCGCTTATCTAAGAACAGGGATGTGCCGGCCAGCAAGGTCTTCTGTCCCCAGCCAGATCAAAACTGAGCCTGTAGCGGCACCTTACTCTCATCCCGAGTGTCCTGTGAACTCGACCGGCCCCGTTTCATCCACGCTGCCCGATTTCACCAGCATCTTCCACACAAATTCCAATTCGGGTTCTGAAATCAGTGCCATGGACGATAACTCGGGGGTCTTTGTCAAGCAGGAGATGCAAGGCTTTGACATCCCGCAGGACGGCCCACTCTTCCAGCTCCTCAGCTCAGAGCTGGACGTCCCGAATCAAGCCAACTCTCACTCTCACCCTCACGCTCACTCACAGATGCCTACTTTCCATGACCTGCACTTAGCCACCCAACAGACTGCTGCCAAGACATACTGTGGCATGTCGGGCTACCCTCTGGGCCCAGGCCACTTCGTGCATCCTCAGGGTCAGACCCACTCGCAGCTCAAAATGCCCTATCTCCCCCCCTCACCTCCCACTTCAGAACCTGGCAGTCCTGACAGACAGAAGGAACTGCTTCACAATCTGACACCTCCACCATCTTACGCCGCCACCATCGCCTCCAAAATGGCCGTCCACGCGCCCAGTCACCCAACACCCACTTCCACACGAGCCCCCATCACCGCCGGGTCCATGCCTGTCCGTTACAACAGAAGAACGAACCCAGACCTCGAGAAACGACGGATACACCACTGTGATTTTCCAGGTACGAACTAATACGTTTAAATGAACCGGAGTCATGTATCAAAATCACCATAGCCAAATTGACAAGATGCCATGGTGTTTTCTGTGTCGCTTTATATTGCACTTTCTTACTCGCACACTTCAATCCACTGTTAAATAATTCAGAGATGGCCAAAGCCTTTTAACCAGCGCTCAAAATGAATGCCTGAGAGTTGACGTCAGGCCGACTGTTATTGAATCCTGTTGCATCAAATTGACTGGGCAAATTGTAAAACAGACAAGCCTCCCAGTGCCATTAATAGTGCATTTACGCTAAGAAGCTGCATGTCTGAAGCGACGAGCTTCGCAATTAAGAACCCATCACTGCTTTACTTCACTGAGTGGGGTTTTACTGCTAACGACATGAGATGGGCTTTGGATTCCTAATTGGAAAAGAAAGTACACTGAAACCAAATAACAGGATGCTCTTATATGTGACTGTGGCGATGAGTGAACCAACTGATTTTGTGTTGGTGACTGAAAAAAATAAAATCACTCTCTTGCCCTGCTGTTAATGCATCGGACATTAAATGGTTTTGTTTTATAATTTATAAGTGAAATGTGTGTAGTAATTGCAGTATTATTTTAATAATTATATTTTGCTATCAAAAGCGTTGCAGCTTTTACTGTCAAAAGAAAAAATCTGATACTGTTTATGCATCAAGCATATTATTTCCAGTCTATTAATATTAAATATTGTTTATATTGTTTAATAATTTATGGTTATATATATATATATATATATATATATATATTAATCATAGCCTTCCAGCATTTTATATCTCTTAAAAGATAATGCAACAAACATAATAATTGCTTTGTTTTTTAATACTTAATCTTTTAAATATTTAATCATTTATCACCACCAGTGTCAACCTTTTTATCTGCTATAAAGAAAAACACAGTTGTCAAGTATCAGAATAATAAAGCATTTTTTAAAATATATAATAATTTATCTTTTTTTTTTTTTTTTTTTTCTCTCAGTAGTTTACCAAGATTTCTTTTTTTAACTTCTCGTCGCAGTCGTGTCATAGTGTTTATGTGCCAAACATAATTTAACTATTTTTGGAATACTAACAATTTACATATTTAATAATATAGAATAATTTTTATTCTTTATATATTTTTCCAAAAGCCTCCCATTTATTTATTTATTTTTTAAATCTCTCAAAGAATTAAAACACATTTGTCATGCATCAAGCATAATGATTGTGTTGTTTTTTACACTGATCATTTATAAAAATGTATGTATAATTATTTGAATAACTGATGTTTTAAACAATAGCCTTTTTCAGTCTCTAAAAACAGCTTAAAGCACACTCTTGTCATAATGTTCATACAGAAATGATAACAATAGCATTTTTAGTACTTTAAATTTATAATTCGAGTGTTTTATCATTTACAATTATTCTATGCATTTTGAACAACGTTTTTTGAACGCACAAATGCTTACTGTTGTGAGTAACAAAAGCTGTTCTCTTTATTTAGGTTGTAAGAAAGTTTACACCAAGTCGTCCCACCTGAAAGCTCACTTGAGGACACACACTGGTAAGAGTTCCCCAATTAAAAATGGTTTTATTTATGCTGGATAAAGCTGGCCAACTATTTTGGCACTTTACTGTCATGTTGCTGGGCAGAAGTGCGTTGTTGGCATGCACATGCGTTCATTCTTGCACGCTGCCTGAAAGCTATCCTGCGTCGCTTCCTAATATGAGATTGCACCAAAACCAGGCCCAAATGCATCAGCAGGAACAGCCTATTATACTTCCTTTTTGCATATCAGTTTATAACGTCCGGTATTCGAATGACCTCCTAGGCAACATTTGAAATGATCAGCTTATTTTTAGATTTTCGGTGTCGAACTCTCTCTCCAATATATTTGAAGATATAGATTTAGTATCTAAATGGAAGTGAACAGAAGAGCAGACCTCACTTGACCCGGAGGAGTGAATATTAATACATTCTGGAATGTGGCCTTTGGTATGTGAACTTAATAAACTGATAAACTACTGTACTTATCAGGCCATTTCCATTTTCAAGGTATAGAATTTATGTTACCAATTCCTGAGTCTAATTACAGGCTCATGCTGGTTGTAAAGCACCATTATGATAAGATAACAACACCCACTCTTTTCTGAAAGACTTGAAATGGCATGATTTAGCCTTTTTGACAGCATTTCTCTGTTTGAATAAATAGCTTGTCAAGCTGACATTCACACCTAGTTTACAATTTGTAATGACATTTAGTTTGTATTTTTTACATTTGATTATTTATTTATTTATTTAATTTTTCCTACAATACAGGTTGGCTCAATTGAATTCAAAATACACAAAATTATTACAAATAAATACACAAAATCTTAAAATAATTACACAAATCTCACTAAATAATTTGCACTAAAATATTTAAATATTTTTAACCAGTTCCAGTATTTGCGCACAGACTTTAAATTGTTAAGGTTTAATCGTAAATCGATAAAGTTTTGGACCACAAATTTCAGTTTGGCCTCTTTTAGTTTAAAACATCCTCGCTGAATAAACGTTTAAATTCATTCAAAAAACAAAACTTGTGGTTGGTGGTGTACATTTAAGACCCGTCATTCATATACCAATATTAAGTACTATCACTTTTATTAATGTTATCAAGTGGTATTATAAAACCAACAACTACTATCCTGTTATCGTGCATGGGTATGATTATAAAAACAGATACACATCACCTCTGTTTTATTTGATAAAGAAAAACCACACCATGTCCAGATAATCAGTGAAGATAAAACACAACCCAACCAGTCCTTGGAGAGAAGAGAGGGGCCTCAGGCAGACAACTCACAAGATGAGATCCAAACAAGTCATTACAGGATCCCTGTTCAGGGCTCTCCTCACATACGTTAGAGCTGAAGACAGGCACATGTTCTGACATTTAGCTGCTTAATTGTTTTTGAGCGCCGCGCCTACTGCACGAGGCAGGAACAGCTTAACTTACAGTATCGCTCTTTATAGTCCATTTTCTATCACTTCAAAGCCAATAGCCATGAGAAATGATAACACTGGGATAATGTTTTCAGGTTGTTGTCGTTTGTACTGATATTTGAAGTAATATGGATACGTGAAAATGTAATTACTCAAAGCGTGTAATGTTTACAGTGCAAAAAACGCATTATTGCGTTAAATGACACTTTCCTCTAAAACAAACATTTTGTCATCATTTACTCAACAACGCATTGCTCCAAACCTGTATGAGTTTTTTTCTTTTGTCTAATACAAAGAAGCTTTCAGTTTGTTGGACCCCATTGACTTTCATTGTATTAGTTAAAACATTCTTCAAAATATCTTTTGTTCTCCACAGAATAACGAAACTCATACAGGTTTGAAATGACACAAAGGTGAGAAAATGTAAAAAAAAAAAAAAAAAAACATATATATATATATATATATATATATATATAAAATAAAATAAAAAATAAATAAAAAAATAAAAATAATATTTAGATTTTAAAAAAAATTGTTTCAAACTATTTTTTTTCTTTTTTAAGTTACTTGCTACGGGCAACAACACAATATATTTTTTTGTATTCAACAGAAGAAAGAGTCTCGTACAGGTTGAGAATAATTTAAGAGTGACTAAATAACAATTTTGGGTGAACTGTCCCTTTAAAAGACACAAAATAAAGTCACAGTCGTAATCATTTAATCATTTTTATCATCAGCCATTGTCTGTCGGGATGCATGTGTTGAGCTAGCAAGATTTTCCAAAAAGAAAGGGGAAAAAAAAACACATTCTAAACCCAGAGTTCTAGAAAGGCAAACATTATGCTGCTATTTATGGCCGGCTATGAGTTTAGTCTTGTCAGCTTCCACAAACATACCAAAATACTGAGATACTTTAATCTTAGAGATTGAGTTAAGTGAAGTTTATGTCCTCCACACCTCTTAGTATATGTTTGTTATGGTTACTATAGCGATGACAGAGACTGCCCACACAGATTACTCATTTAGTATTACTAATGTATTAGTGAACAGAAACCAGTTCTGAGTGATCGTTTCTTCCGTGTTATGTCCGTGATGCCTTGTACCTTACCTAACGTGCTGTCCATTGTTTTCTGTGTTCAGGTGAGAAGCCGTATAGGTGCACATGGGAGGGCTGCGATTGGCGGTTTGCTCGTTCTGATGAGCTGACGCGTCACTTCAGGAAACACACGGGAGCCAAACCCTTCCAGTGCGCCGTGTGCAGCCGCAGCTTCTCTCGCTCTGATCATCTCGCCCTGCATATGAAGAGGCACCAGAACTAGACACCAAAACACACTATCATTATCATTATTATGCACTTGAAGTGATTATTTCTTTCTCTGAACCGCGACGAACCTTATAATGTTTAGGGTAATCTTCTCTCTCTGACCTGTCGAGAGCTGTAAACTGAAAAGCTTTACCACGTTTCCTTTTTCCTCTCTCTTTAGTAAGTATAGATCACATTTCCGTTAGGACCCTCATCTCATTCTGACATTCTCTTTAATACAAATAAGCTGTGTTGTACATGAGACTCGGCTCTCGAATTGGAAGACGAAATGTTTTTAAACCTAATGAAACGAACGTATTGGTTCTTGTACATCTGCAAAGCACTAAGACACACCTCCCATTTTACTTTGCACTTGAATTAGACTGGAAAAGAGGAAGATCCGTGTATGATAAATGCTTTTAATATATATCACTGGAATAGTTACTGCTCATACCGGGGTTTCAGGTACACAAGCGATCCCCTCTTTTTAGTTGCTGAAGTATTTATAGCTTTGGATGATAATGTGCTGCTACTGAACAGCAATTATTTGATGAATTATTAAACAACGGTTTAGAAAAGCAATGAGAAGTGGAAAAGGGCTTTAGACAGCTGTGTGATTTGTACAGCCTCCTTTATACACACAGAAGCATACCCTACTGTCGTTGATGCATAAGCTCATATGAATGTACGAGACCACGGTGACTTTTCTTTTGAACACATTTCATCTTAAAGTGCCTTTTCGTGTTTGTTTTGATCAGCAGCACATGCTTAAACTTCTTATTCATAACAATTCAGCCGGTTACCATTATTTCCACTATTATCATACGTTTAAGAGAGGGTTAAAGCTGGTTCCTCAACTGGTTCTTTCTTGTAAAATCGATGTATTTATTGCATTGGCTTTGTGAAGTGGAATTTGACAAGTTTTGTGTAATTGAAATGCCTTAATGTAAATACTATGACATTTTATTGTACTGTAAATATTATTTTGATTAATTTTGTTGCCTTTTTTCCTTCCTTTTATCGGAAAAGGATCATATTGCTCTGGATTTTGGCTGCGTGACTATTTTTTTTTTTTTTTTTTTATATTTCACTTGTTTTGTAGATTCTCAGATTATATTTCTAAATTGGTTGTCCTCTTGACAAAATGTTTTTTGCCTACTGATTGAAATGAAACCTAATAAAATCAACTTTATAATTTGTAATGCTTTTTACAAAATTCTCTCACACTTTTCTTTCTTTGTTCGGTTTCTGCAGAATTAATGAGAAAACAAAAAAAAAGTAGAACGGTCATTAGTTAGCCTCCCTCAAAGCAGATACACGACATTTCTACAGTTTACAGGGGTGTATTCCAAGGGGTTCCTGTTGACCCACTATACCATTTTTTATTTGTTGATGTTTCTAAGGTCCAAGAATGGAAATACTACAAAGGAGTAGAGATAAAACTATCATCAAAGCAGAAAGTTAAGTTTCAAAGATCACTTGGACCTATGCCACAAAGTTTGAATGCTTCTTATCTGAAGGTTGACATCGTAAAGAAACAATTTCCACAACTCAAACAAACCCTAAAGCTCTGAAAAAGAAAATTAATGGGAATTCCTTTTTATGTCAACATATGTCAAGAGCGAGTGTGACGTTAGTACAATACCTCAGTGTTATTTTTTTATTGCCTAGTGCAACCTATTTAAAATTTGACATGTTGCCCAACAAAAAGGTAGCATTAGTTCACCCCAAAAATAATCATTTATTCACCTTCATATTGTTTGTGAAATGTCTGTTGTGAGAATGAGATAGAAGTTAACAGTAACCAAAATGGTCCAGTTACCAACATACATAAAAAGGTCTCGGTGATATTCAAAGAGTACAAATTATATTAGTTACCCATATAAATTATGTGTTAACTTAGGACCTTAAATGTTCTTTGATAGTAGAATTTGGTCTTGTAATTCAAGAAGATCTCTATTTTTAATATAGGTTTTAATAGCTGTTGTAGCAATCTTTATTCACCTTCATATAGTTATTAACATAACCTTAAAATAAATTAAGTTTGTATGTTTTGAGAATGAAATGGAGTAGAATGGAAGTCAATGGTAAAATTGGTGATATTCAAAAAGTACAAGTAATATTAGCTACCCATAGAAGTGTTAATTTAGGATCTTAAATGTAATTTGATAGTAGAATTTGGACATGTAAGAAGAAGATTTCTATTTTTAATATGGACATTTTAATAGCAGTTGTGCAGCTCATGTCACAAACAACTCAAACTCTAGTTTACAGTATTTAAAAATCAATTTTAATACTGGAATCTTAATGGTATTATTTTTGGAAGGGATGATTTCTCTGCTCACAGGTTTGTGGATCCAGACCAGAGTCCACTGTGACAACTGAAAATGTCTTTGCAGTTATATCTAGGGCTGTTGCTATCGAATATTTCAGTAATGGAGTATTCTACTGAAAATGTCATCAAGTCGAATAATCAGATAAAAGGTTTTTGCTTAATTAAAGAGCAATATTAAATATGCAAGAGAAAGAAAGACAGATCTCTTAAAATTAACAACAATTTTTTTTTTATTTTGTTATAATTTTTTTTATTTTTATTTATTAAAAATTCTCTCCTGCCGCCCTGCCAAGTGGTGAACTTCTGCATTCTGACTGGTTGCCACCAAACCGCGTCATAGCTCATTACCATAAAGTTAACCTGATTTCAACTCTCCTCGACGCTCTCGCCGTCCATGACGCGCCGCTCACCGCCAACTTACATTTAACATTTTTGACGTTATCTCCTGTTCATTTGGTCTCTTTGCTCATCGCCATTGTTAATTGTTCCCTTCCATTACGCAGCCCACACTAGTCCGCGCTCGCGCCCTTAAATCAAAACACCGCCGTCTCCTTCTGCTTCGTGGGTGACGAAAGAGTAAGTGCAATGTCACAGTAATGCAAAAATCATTGCGAAAAAACGTGACATGAACTTATAAAATTAATTAATAGAGGCTTTGAGGCAGAGGATTTTGTTTCGATAATTTTTTGTAATCGAGTTATTCGAGTTACTCGAGGAATCGTTTCAGCCCTAATCATATCAAACCTCTTCACAATAATTCTGGAGTTAGTCTGATGCCCCATTTTATCTCATTCTCAACCAGAATAACAACAATCTGTTACGTTCAGAAACTATCAGCACGGATGGACACTTGGTGAACGCACTGTTTGTTTTACGAGGCATCACTGGTTTCTTGGGGTGCAACCGAATTACAAGCTGCCAAAACTTTGGGGACCCCTGTGAGCAAAGAAACAATACAGCTTTTGATATGAGATCAGGAAACACCACAAAGGAAAATAAATGCTTTCATTGCTTTTAAAGAGAAGGGGAATTTCTCCCTCTCTTCTACATGTGTTCTTAGTTTGATTTCTCGGACAAACCTCAGCCCCTGGACATAATGAACTTCAGATGTCAAAGACAGGCAAACAATGGAAGCTCCACTGGACCCAATCAGGAGGTTCTTCAAGGTTCCTCCTGAGAATTGTTACTCCTACAAGTCCCCTTCTCTCCTCAACTCTTTCTTCCTCTCCTACCTCCCCCTTTCCGTAGCCTACATGGAGGTTTTAAACCCCCAGGGTGAACATTATTTCTCTAATGCATAGGGCCCCTGGTTTTTTCTTCACTTTCAGCCCTCAAAACATCATAAGCTGCACTTTCTCATAACCTGTCCCAGCCAGATCAATACAAATGAGTCTCCCGTTGCTGTAAACAAACAAAAGTGCCAAAGACAGAGGAAACAGCTTTATTTCTTGCAGATTGGTACATGTTATGAAATGGACAGTGTCAGAAAGAATGGCAATTTAATCGGGTTAGCCCAATCTATTCCAACTCTTAAGACTTGATAGCTTTGTAGTTATGTGAATTGGGAAGTCAAAGGCTAGTTAGCTTAACTTTTAGACCAACAAAGCCAAAGTGACAATTACATGGGCCTTTATATAAGCCAGCAAAGTTCAAGCAGCCAAGGTATCAGTTTTTGGGCAAAAATGTCTGATTTACAGCATTCCACATATCACCCAATTTTTACTGCTTCCCTCAAGCACTAATCATGCAGCTGGATGGTCGGGTTAAATGTTCAAATGCAAGGCTACAGCCCCTTGAATTCTCAAAGGGATTCTCTTAGACACACAAAGCTCAGTTAAATTAAAAAGGTTAAGTGACTCTTCTTTTCGGTACATCTGCAATAGCATGAAAATCTTAATTACGGGATTCAATTTTTGGTCAAATTAATAGAAGAGTGCTGCAGTGATAATGTACTTTGTAGGCCAAACTGTAAGTTACTATCACCCTGGTTTTCTTTTTTTATTCATATATTTTTGAATCGCTTTTGCTTTGGATTGCAGAAAATAAGCTTTAAGACCAACAGAAGTTCTTGCATGTTTTAGATTATCATGATTATCTTCACAAATCAATGCAACTTTTGTGAATTTTGAAGCCTAAATTAAATTGCCTGCCATAAAAAAATCTAACTGTAGGCTATAAACAGCATGGTTGCATGATATATGCGTTGCATATGCAACTGATTGTGCTTATAGTACTTATAGCAGTTGATTGTACTTATATATACACAATAAATATTCACAGTATACACACATATATTATGTAAACAAAAACCTTTATTTTGAATGCCATTAATCGCGATAAAATTCATTCTTTGCCACTAGGTGGTGCTTTTGGAGCAGCAAGCATAGCTATTTCCCTGGGAACGTTGGACACTGACCAATCGCCACAGATAGGTGTCACGCAAAGGTGGGGTTTAGAAAAATTAATTGTTGAGCAAGTAAGGTAAAAATAAATGCACACTGTAAGACAATGAAAATGTTTTTTGGGGCCTTGCATGCATGTCAACCTGTTGTTGGGGACTCTCAAAACCAAAATATGATCCTTCCATTACTCATAATAGGGGCACTTTAAGCTCTAAGCCTTTTCCAAACACTCACTGACTTCAGGACATTGAGAACCAGAAATGCAAACTCGTTTCTGTTTTGACTTATGCAAAATTTGTCTATTCTGCAGCATACGTATAGTCAGGGTTCAAAGTGCTTGCCAATAGAGAACATTTGGCAAGTACAAAACTCAATACATTCAAATCAAACGCAACTCTTAACTTAAAGTCAGAAATTTGCCTAAGCTGTACTCTTTATGGGCTTTTTACAGTTGAAACAGGTTTATTCTAAACCCCATTTAAACAGAATACTGTGCTATAAAGTTTTTCTCTGGTTCAAAACGCAGATTTTTCTTCAAAACTGTTTATTGCAATGTTTGTTATGTTGTTTACAGTCGAGTCATTTAGCTTCTCCGTGCGCACACTTCACAAAATAGAT
>JAUMHR010000042.1:5920649-5933075 GCA_032361145.1 Enteromius fasciolatus | reverse complement strand
TGACCTTGCATACACATAAACCTGTTTTAAGACACTCATAAAACAATATTAGCCACCTTTAAAATGGCATAATAGGGCCACTTTAAGTTATAAATGTAAACAAGAGGTGATACAATAATGGGATTTGTTTTAAAATGTCATATCTGCACACATCGCAGGGTACTAATGTACTTCCACTGACCTACCAATGTCAATTACTATACAGTATATTGCACTATTCATAAAATAAAATAAATAAATACATAAATATACAAAATAAAAATCAGCTGTTTTGGGGGCATAATAATATTATTTTCCTTTTAATATATACTTACATGCAATCTTTAGGGGTTAATAAAAGATTAATCTCCTAGTGGCAGCTGTTGTATTATGTTTTTCTTAAACAAAACAACACTGAGAAGTAATGTATTGCTTTGCAAAGTGCATAAATAATAATAAACTGTTTATTTATTTATTTGTTGGTTTATCAAAGGTCAGCAATTTTTTTGATTGTATTTACATAACTAAGTAATACATGCTTCAAAAACATAAAAACATTTACATTACACTATTTATTTATTTAACTAAAGGTAAGTTCAATTTATTTAATTGTTAGTAAATAATAAAGTCTCTGAATCTAAACTATATTTACGTTACATATTTTTAAAACTTTATTTAGAAATGTTTAAAATATGTTTACATTACACTATGTATGTATGCATGCATCTGTATGTTTATTATTATTATTTTTTGTTTATTAAAGGTCAGTTCAGGTTCATTGTTTACATTGTAAATAAATCATTTACAAAGTAAATAAATTACACATGCTTCCAAAAGATCAGAACTGCTTACATTACACTATTTATTTATTTATTTAAATTGAAGATTAGTTATGTTTATTTCTAAAAAAAAAAAAAGAAAAATGTAAAAGATTGTTTACTGTTTTTACACTTTGTTTATTTATTTATTTTGTAAGTTTATTATATGATTTAATTAGATTTTATTTTTCAAAGAAAGGATTAGTATCACTGTAGGTTTGCCGTGTTTTCGAAATTGAAACCAAAAGATCATGAAACTTCACAACCACATTGACTAGACTGAAAATGTAGTCATATCAAGATGAATACTTCATCATTTCTGAATAAACATAACAAGTGTTGACAAATCAGCACAACACCAATTTTTACATAGACACCTACCACCAAAAATACATTTAAATATTTTTCTTTCTTTTTTTAGCATCAATTGATTTATGATTGGTGTGGATTCTGGAGCCTATATCAGCATCTTGGACAGTAGACAGAAACACCGAGTGCATTACAGGGATTCTGAAAACTTGAAACACAAAACTCTATCCACACCTGATTCACAGCGCCTCAAACTATTGATTCAGAACTTGTTTGCACGAAACCCACACATTCAACCTTCAGCAGCTTTCTAGCGCGCCCACTTTGTATTGCTTAAGACCATCTACAACAACAAGCACCTAGAGGTGAACCTGCAGAGCTTCAGCTGCCTCACTGGGTCATTCGAGCACTACGGCGAAAGGAAAGTTTGCTTTTTTTATTTACTTTCAGGTGAAGAAATGGTTCCAAAAACACGAGACCCAATGACCCTCGAACTTCCTCACTGTGCAACTACAGCACAAAGCTCATCCGGTGCAGACGCGACAGACACTAGACACTGATCAACACTCGGGAGGAACTCTCAGGTGCGGTTTCTGTTCTGCGGTGCAGAGGATGCTGTATATTTATAGCTACTTAAATCATATTTAACTCTAATAGTACTGTGGTTTCTTTGAATGATATCTAATTATTTTTCAGAGCTTTGAAGGCCTGATTGACTTGGCTAGTAGTACCATGTCACATACTTGAGAGGGAAACCACTGGCAGATGGAGAGAGAGAAAATCATCCATGCCAAATCAGACCAACAGATGCAACAGCTCTAGTTCCTTGCTGGTCGACAACAAAGCTACTGTTCTTCTGTGCAATTCTTGTAGCTATGTTTATCGTGTACTGTTGTATCGAACGATTTGGAAGCAGTTTCTACAGAAGTATAAAACAGACAAACAGAGAGAGAGAAAGCAAGAAAAAGGAAGTAAATGCAATCCTGGAGTCTTTCATAAGTACCCATAAGAAAAACTAACCCATTATACAGCATTTATGTAACATTTCTAAATGTGTAGAGAAGAATACCTGAAATTAGTCTTAATATGACACGAAACAAACAGGAAGACATAGCATGCAGTAAGGATCGCAATGCTGTAAACACACTGTAAAAAATGATCAACAATATACCCAATCAAAATAAATAATAAAAATGAGTCAACAGCAATGAAAGTTATAAAGAGCTACAAAACAATCTAATACTTTTGTCACATAAATTATAAATCGTGCACTATTCTGTTTCAGCTTTTAAATTTGACTTATTAAATGTACAGTTATGTTAACACTGAAACGTTAAATATTCATGACAATTATTGTCATTTTTCATTTTATTTATATATTTAATCAAATAAAGACTTTAAGAAGTTCTTATTTCCAGTGACAATTTTACCTGGCTTTTAAATGACAGCTGACAGGTCCATAGTTTAAAAAACTAACAGATAACTGATAAACTGAACAAACAAACATTAGACATTACTGACCTTGTTTATTAACCTCAGTAATTGACGGCGAGAACCACAATCCTTACAGCGTTTCTCTGTTTCCCTCTTTTCTGTCTTGTTTTCCTCTGTCGCACTTTCTGATGTGACCCCCTTCTCTCTCTCTCTCTCTCTCTCTCTCTCTCTCTCTCTTTCTGTCTTCCCTCCTCCGCCGCCGTGTGTTTCTCAGGAGGAAATGAATGGATGGCTCACACAGTGCTGTTCTACTCTCACAGAGCTCGGGTCACATGATCAGGTTGAATGAAGAGAGGGGGTGGACCCTCGGGCTGCCAGGCGAGAGGACACGGACTGCGTGTGTGTATAAGTGTGTGTGTGTAGGTACTGAGCATATGAGAGAGAAGGTGACAGACTATGAAAATGTTGTGGGTGTTGGACTATGCATTTATATGTCAGTACGGTTGGTTTTAGTTTAACTTTTTTGGTGGCGATATATGGAGAATATCTCAAATTATTCTCAAAAGTCATCCAATCATCAGATACACATTTTAGAGCTCTCTTATTATATGTATACAGTTGTCTTCTTTGTGTATATTTTATGTTCCCTCTTAAAAATAAACATTGTTCATCTATGGTTCAGTGAAGAACCTTTAGCATCCACAGAAGCTTTCTATTACACATAAGGTTCTTTTTGACTTGTTTTTCATACTAAGAAAAACGGTTCTTTTAAGATTTTTTCAAATATATATTTCAGAAAATACAAAAATAATAACAACCATTTTGCATGAATGAGGTGGCTAATTAGTGCTAATTTGTCTAAAATCTTAGACAAGTTTTTGCATTTCATTTTGGTTTATCTAAACCCTGTGATGGGTAGGTTTAGGTCACGGGGTTAGGTGTAGGTCACTGATACAAATTCATATGAAAATGAGGTTATAATATATAACGAATTTGTACGAATTAGTCAACTTGTGAAATATGTACGAACTGCGGCTAGACTGGGCTCTTCAAAATATTTTAAGATATTTTTAATAATAAATAAGTATCATATATATATGCAGTGCTCTCCACTAATATTGGCACCCTTGGTAAATCTGAGCAAAGGTGGCTGTGAAAATAAATCTGCATTGTTTATACTTTTATATAAAATAATAAAAAATATTATATAAATTATATAAAAAATAAAAAATTCGAACTTATCATTGAATTAAAACTTTTTAATTGAAACATTAAAATGAAAAGAAAATCTCATTGTGAAATAAATGTTTTTCTCCAATATTTGTTGGCCACAATTATTGGCACCCCTAGAATTTTTTTATGAGTAAAATATCTCTGAAGTATATTCCTTTTCATATTCACAATTTTGAGCACTCCAGGCTGATTATGAACATGAAAATATCCATACCTGACAAAAATTTATATAGGAGGGAAAACAAAGCCCAAAATCCCTTAATCATCAACACAATGAGAAAAACCAAAGAATATCTTTCTTATATGCTGCAAAAGATAATTGAGCTTTAAGAAATGAGCAGTGGGAATTTCCATTTCCACCATCAGGGAAATAATTAAGAATTTGCAATCAATATACAATGTTAGGTAATGGCCTGGAAGAGGACATGTGTCTCTATCATCCTAATACACGGCGAGGAATAGAGTTTAAGCGGCTAAAGACTCTTCAAGGACCACAGCTAGAGAACTGCGGAAAATAGTTGAGTCTCAGGGTCAGAAAACCTTTTAAAAAAATAATCAAACAGTCCCTGCATCAGCACATGTCGTTCAGGAGGGTTTAAGAAGAATTCTCCTGACTCATCCAAAAACAGCATGTTCAGTTGTCAGACAGGACTGGAACTACAAATGGGACTGGCTTCTATGAAGATGAAACTAAAACATTTGTCATTTTTAGCAGCAATCACTCAAGATGGGTTTGGTGAACACTGGGATGAAAAGTACTCCATGTATGAAGCTGTGAAGCTGTATGAAGTTTTGATGTTGTGGGTCTATATTTCAGCTGGAGGTCCTGGACATCTTGTTTAGACACATGACATCATGGATTCTATCAAATACCAACAGATAAAACTGGGACAATAATCCAACATCAAAATAAACACGAGAATTAGTCACTGAGCACAAAATGAAGCTTTTGCCGTGGCTGTCCCTGACCTGTATCCTGAGTGAGGTGAACTAAAGAGGAGAACCAACATGGATCTGGTAATCTAAAGGGTCTGGAGTGATTCTGGATGAAGGAATGGACTTTTTTCCTCTTATCAGGTGTTCTCCAAACTCTTCAGGCATTACAGGAGAAAACTCAGAGCTGTTATCTTGGGAAAAGGACGTAGCAATAATTGTGGTCAACATGTATTGGAGAAAAATTGGTATTTATTTATTTACTTTTTTATAGGCAATCTGTCACTTTTGCCCTTAAATAAATGTTAAATATGTCAGGTTTAGAAAAAGTACAGCCCTATACCCTTATGTGAAATGTATTTTATTGAGCTTATTTTAATTTTTTTAGCATATATTTGAATGGCTATATTTTTCAACTATATGGGCAAAATTTAAGTGATAAGCACTTATAAGAGAAACATACTTATATCCTGATACTTAAATTTCTATTAAGTCTTATAAAAACAAACCTCTGCACAATAAAATGTTCCTCAGGGAATAAAAAAAGTAAATAAACAATCACTGATTGTTTGTATCGCTCAGAGGTTGCTCAGGAGACTAAACAGAGATCTTAAAGCATCTTAGAGACAAATAAATGCCTGGACGGTAGTGAACACACCATGTTGTCAAGCTAGTAGCATTATATTGGGGTCCTCAAGCTCTGCTGCTTACATGGCAAAAATGATCCACCACAGTAAACCACCACTGGGCCAGAGGTAACAATGTTATAGGAATGTCAATGACCTGCCCACAGAAACGCCGGTCACCATTCCCAAGTGTACCCCTTGCATATAAGGAGACTACACACACTACAAATATACAGCTAAATATACAGAGATTAGAGATTATACAGAAATTGGGTCAAAAAAGATGTGAGAATTAATATTTTAAACAATCCAGAAATGAACAGTTTTCACCCTGTGTTAATGAGCAACCAAAATGTCCATCCAGAGCAAGCACTAGCCCTCCCTAACATATGTGTGTGTGTACAGCTAATTGAGGAAGTCTGGGGGATGTGTGTGACTCTCCTTGGAGGCCAGTCGTCAGTTGCCATAGCGACCTGCTCTCCCACCTTGTGTCGGTCCTGCTTTTGTGGAGGTGTGAAAGGAGGTGGAGGACTCTCTCTAGCTTTCTCTCTTTTTCCACCCCCTCTCACTGCACTACTGTATCTCAAAGCTGTTAAAAACATCCCTTCCATTTTAACTATTTTTTTTGGCACGATCTAGAGTGAACAGGAAGTTGAGTGTAATTAGGAATTGGTTGTTTACAGGTAAACAATTACTTTCAAAGGATGAAGATTCGGTTAAACTGCTTTTACCATCTGTTTAGCTGCTTCGGTGCCATTGCAGTTTGAAAAGAAAACACAACTTGTGCATGGAAGTTTAGTGATTTCAACAGAAGGAACGGTTATCCATCACACAATCTGATAGAAATGTTTTTTTTTGAAAGGTGTCTAGATTGACAGGACTTTATCTGCTGCTGGTGCTGGCATTGAAATGTTAATTTTACATGAGTCAAACTGCATCAAGACAGACGATTGGACTGTTGACTTTGGCTTGGTCTTTTTTTTGGCGCTTAAAATGGATTTCCAGGGGCTCGGGTTGGCTAAGCTCTGTGATATGAAGAGAGAAATGAAAAAGTGTGGAGAATATCTTTAATTATTGTCTTGGGTTACTAAAGCTTCTGCAGAAGCTAGCATGCTGACTTATAAAAATATATTGGCCTGCTTGTTTTAGCGTTAATTCATTATTCAATCAACCGGGGAATGGTTTGAAATTATTATTTGATATATTATTACATACTTTTCAAGATGGAGATATAAACTAAAAGAGGTCTTGAAAGGCTGGCAATCACTGTTTATGTGAACTGCTAGCCAGGTTGCTAAAAAAGCCAGTGGAGCATGACGTTAATGTGAAGCCGAGGGCAAGTGTATGCCTGACTGCTCTAACACCTGCCTTCAACCCGTATACATGACTTTAATAAAGAAGAAAATGCCTTAACAGCCTGGCTTGGGTGAGTATACCTGAGGATACCATAGATGCTTTAAGAAAAGATCATTCAAATGGAGAAACCTTTAAGGAGAGTCTAATCTGTTTTAAAGGGACAGTTCGTGGGTCCTGTGGACTGGAGTTGAAAACCACTGCTTTAGATTATAGAAATGTTCTTCATCTGACTTCTAACACTACGAAAATTGGTTCTTTCAAGAACTTTTCATTGAAACGAACCAAAAATGGCTCTTTTTTGGCATCACTGTGAAAACCCTAACTTGGAACCTTTGTTTTATACTTAAAAGTTTAAGTCAGAAAAAAAAGGATTATATTTTATATGACTCATCTGTGATTTTTGCAAAGTCGATAACAGATCTATAATATGATTGTAACTTGGCTTTGTCAGTATGTATACAAATTAAACAGACTACAATTGACATTGTGCGTTTGCTCCAAGAGACAAAAGTGACATACAATGTGTATTTAATTATACAAATATGTGATTATGTGAGTTATGTATACTTGGACAGTCATAAGAAAGCTGTAGATCGAATACACAAAAGCTCTGTTTAAGTAGATGTGCATGTAAACTTACTATGTGTGGATTTGACAGTCAGACCTATTAAGGATAACCGAGTAGCTTGCATGAAATGAACATTGTCAGCTAACAGCTAATACGTGCGACACACGCACACACACACTAACCTAAACAAACTTTTATATTGTTTCAGCTGAAGGGCCCGAAATCTTCAGTCAAATACACTGGACAAGACTGTGAGAAAGAAAGAGGGGTAGACTATGGTCACCAAAACACACAGGACTGAGTGTTAAAAAATAATAATAAGGTTAGGTTGCAGTTGTCAAAGCTTAGAAATTGAAAATTAACGAATGAATAAATAAAGACAGACATTCAAAGCCACAAAAAAAGTTGACAAATTTACATATTGGCTTTTTATTATTACTTATAAGTCACATATTTTGTATGGCCATATTCTACATCACTAATCCTGCCAAATACCTAAACTTAACAACTAAAACACAAGGGAGTTGATTAAGGTAAAATTATAGTTCATAATTTGTTAATAGCAAAAATTGGATTTTAGATTTTATAAGAATTATCTTTATTATTCTTTTTTTTTTTATCTCATTTTATCTTTGTTTGAATAGTGTTTGCTTTAACTAACTGTAAAAACACTGGTTTAAAATAGGACTTTTAATCATTTTGTCTTTTGTGATTAGGTGATATTAGAGACAGATGAAGAAAAGGGCTCTCTGGTGTTGCGATTTGTCTGCAGGGTCCCCTGCAACGTGCACATCAAGGGTTGCTATTGTAATCTGGGAAGCTGTTTGTGTTTGTTTATGAAGCTCAATACCCCCCAGGTTGACGCTTATCTATTTTACCACCGACATTCACAAATACAAACAGCATGGACACATTGTGAGACATTATGGGTAACTGATTGCACTGGGCAGGGCGTGTACCATGACGTAACATATCGTGACTTTCAAATTGAACGAAATGTTATTCAGATCTGAACGAACTCACAGTATCTTTCATATGAATCACCTTCCTAAATCAACAGCAGCTCAGTGCCTCGATTCAGTACATTTACCTTTAAACTGACAAGCATAACCTCGGATGTCTTGTTTCTTTTCAGTCATATTTTCGCTTTAGTGGTTTTACCGTCCAATATTTTTCCCGAAGTCTAGTGCATTTTTTTAAAACCCTAGATAATGTATTTTTCAGTGCTGTACGACTCCTTCAGACGCTCGCTGCCAAAATCAGCCCTACTGACCACCCCCCACACAGTCTGCAGGGGGCCAGGGAGTTTATATGTGTGTGTGCGCGATTGTCGGAATGTGTGTGTGTAAATGTATGTGCGCTTCCTCCTTGCCAGTATTCCCACAGCCTCCATTTTCCTGTTGTGCTCAATGTGTCCGACAGACACAAATATACAAGCAAACACAATCACCATCATATTCGTTCGACTTTATCCCGTGTGCCTTTCTTCCCATTCCTTCCATGTCTGTCTGTTAGTTTATCCCCCCATAACCTCGCGGATGGTTATTGAAATTGCATGGTTGGTATCAGTGAAATTCCTCTCTAAACTGATGTAGCTGTTGATGAATTACTGCCAGAGCTGGTAATTCATTCCAGAGACCATAGTGGAGAGAAATCATTTATGGGAAATGTGTTTGAATGGATCCCATCGTATTCATTTTGACTGTCCTCATCGGGTGTGTGGTTAAGTAGTCGGTACATAGATGCACACGCACACTCACTCTGCCACGTCGTTTGGGGTCCGCTCCCCCAGGCCCCCCTTACAGCCCCCAGTGCAGACCAGAGCGCAGTGGGAAAATGAGAGACAGCTTTTCGGCGTGGTGGAGGGAATGCTCGGACGATGAGAACATGTAGTGGAGAGAAGTCAATAAGGAGGGGGAGCTGCTGACTGGCCTGTGGAAAAAGAGAGCGAAAGGAAAGGAGAGAGAGCGACATGTCATGATTCAGAGGAAAAATAGTTTGTTTTACAACCGTGTTCACATTTCAGGGGTCTTTCGTATAGATCAGTCTGCGTTAAAACTAGACGGGGAATCAATTTCACGCCCACTCTGCATGTTACACATGGAGTGCCTTCATTGGCGGGCAGTCTGAGGGTTAGCTCATCCAAAAATGAAAATTCTGACATCATTTACTCACCTTCGTTTTGTTCCAAACCCATAAATCTTGCGTTCATCTACAAACATGAATGAGGTTATTTGTAATGAAACCTGAGAGATTTCTGTCTCTCCATCAAAAGTCCACATAACCCAAACCTCGACGTTTTAAAATGTAATCCAAATCAATCACGCTGTTTTTAAACGTTTTTAAGAAAATTTTGGTTTTCATTTTCCTAGAAATATTGATCAGCATACATTAAGCACACTACAAACTCTAAACTGCAGATCAACTGTACTTACTGACACACGAGAACAAGAGTCATTCGTTCCTGTAAAAGTTGAGAGTAGAAGCAAGTACATTTAAGCTTCCATTTACCATATTTGATGTGCTCTATGTGCACTGATTCATGTTTAATTAATAATAAAAGTCTAAATGAAATGTGTTCATCAAACAAAGTGATCATGTCTCTTTGATTGAACAGCTTGATTAGGGTAAATTACATTTATGATGTCTTTAAGTGTCAGAGTTTTGGTGGAATGGACTTTCAGTGGAAGAACAGACACCTCTCAGGTTTCATTAAGAATGATATTTTATAGATGAACAAAGGTCTAGTGGGTTTGGAACGACATAAAGGTGAACAAATGATGTCAGATTTTCATTTTTGGGAGAAATAACCCTTTAAAAAGGGATAGTTCATTCAAAAAGGCAGTTCTGTCATCACCCAGATGTCGTTCCAAACTTATTTGACTTTTTTTTTCTTTAGTGGAATGTAAAAGAAAGTGTTCTGAAGGATGTTTCGACTCTTTTTGCCCATATAATAAAAGTGAATGGGGTCCAGTTTCTTAAAAATATCTCCTTTTGTGATCTATGGAAGAAAGAAAGTCATACAGGTTTGGAATGAGGGTGAGTAAATGCTGACGGATTTGTCATTTTTGAGAGAATGACCCCTTTAAACGTCGGTAAAAAATGTGAGTACTACTATAAACATTTGTCTGACTCATTTATTAGGGGCGCACACAAACTAGACCCATATGGCACCGAGCCGTGATGCCTATTACATTGCATCACAGGAAATATCCTTACTGGAAGCATCTTTTGATAAACAGAACCTGCGATGATAAAAAATTCATAAAGGAAAGAAGGGACAATTTGTGGGGTTACAGCTGAGGCGTGGAGAGAAAGAAGAAGAGTAAAAAGGGGAGGACAGGACGGGGAAAGAGACAAGAAGAACGAGAGAAGCCAACAATGTGACACAGAAATGAAAATGATAGAGTGCCTGTGAAGAAGTAAAGGATGAGTGAGAGAGAGAGCATAAATAAGAGGTTATTTTGAAGTGAGTGCCTCAGTAGGAAGACAAAAGAGAGGGGGCGAGAGAAAGAAGGGTGGTTGGCAAGGTTCGGAGGCCCTGGCTTAGCTCTAAGTCTGTCTCCTAATGGGCTCAGGGCTCCCTGATTTTCAAAGCCAGAGGGAAACATGAGCGCAGACTCCAGCCTCAGCATTCCAACACACACACACACACACTCCCAGACCAACCTCGATCTCTCGCTCTCTTTCCGTTTCCCTTCTCCCCATCTTACAACAAACACTCTCATCCTTGCGTTCCCTTTCAGTCCAACCTCAGCCTTACCAAACACACTTTCCCTCTCAAACCAACTTCACTCTTAAAGGAATAGTTCACCCAAAATGGAAATTCTGTCATCATTTATTCACCCCTCATATCCTTCTAAAGCAGTATGACTTTCTTTCTTCAGTGGAACACAAAAGAAGAAATATTAAAATGTGTCCTGGTTCATTTTTTTTCTCCATACAATTAATAGAGTGCTGCAGTGATGGCATATTTTTGTAGGCCAACCGGTAAGTTAGCATCACTCTAATGCCCTTGACAAAAACCCAATAGGATTTTCCACTGGCTTTTGGATTGCTGCAGAAAATAAGCTCTATGAACTTATATGTTTTGTTCATCAAGGCGATCTTCACAAATGAACACAACTTTAATGGATTTTGAAGCCTAATTATAATCGGCAGAAGTAAAAAGCTAAATGTAGGTTAGAAATGACCGCAGTCTGAAGAGTTCACCATCACCACCAAGTTTCCTACCACTCTTTTAATCTTAATGTAAAATCTACAGGTTGGACATTTTCAAACAAAAAATGCTAACTTTTCTGTCTTTGGCTGCAGACAAGAGAGCAGTGGATTTATTTCTTTATTACATAAATCTAATATAAACATACAATATCTTTCTCAGCTGTTTACTTTCACAGACAGAATTTTTAACATAAACTGGATTTATTTAACACTCACATACCACATTAAACTGATATGCCTTTAAAATGAGACATGGTAATCAAAAGAAAACAGTTGTTTTTGCTAGAATATCTGAAGAGCTGTTAAGGCACAGCCCTATTCAGGAAATAGGGGCAGGAACAGCAGCTCATTTGCGTTTAAAGAGACATTCATGAAGATTGTGCTTTTCTGCTTCCACTCAAAATGAGAATTTTCAAAATGATATATTAAGCAATCCGTGGTGTCTTTTGAGCTTAAAATTCACAGACACGTTCTGAGGACACTAAATACGAGACATATGCCCCGGTTTCACAAACGGGCCTTAGCTTAAAGTGCCCCTATTTTGCCATTTTAAAGGTTGCTAATATTGTTTTATGAGTCTCTTAAAACAGGTTTACATATATGCAAGGTTAAAAATAAATTAAATTTTACCCCGTTTCTAAATTATTCGTAAACGACTCGTGTGAAGCAGTTCGAAGAATCAGTCTGTCTAAACCCCGCCTCTCCGTGAGCTCTCACTGCTGTGATTGGTCAGCTGGCGCAGTCCTTTATGATTGGTCTACTGGTACAGCGGCCCACAGAGCTTGAACCAAAACTATACTTTCTGACATTACTAGAGGTGCTTTCTGAGAGAATATGTTACTAGTTAGCAAGGACTACCGTGGAAAGTGATCGCAATTTGCTTTTGTAAGCGAATCGGGCACACCTCTACGTTGTGAACTTCAGCATTGTATAATGCATAACACTGCGT